>CM023201.3:31616887-31733520 GCA_004115045.4 Sinella curviseta | reverse complement strand
TGAAAGGTGCTGATAAGTTATATTTTTAATTGGAAAATTATGAACATTCTTGGCATTTATTCCCTTCGGCCTACCACAATCACCATTTCATTGGCCATGTGGTCAAGAGTCATAACGCGGTAATAAAATGCGTCATATTATTAGAAGCGTGTCAGTATTGAAATGGATGTTCATATCATCATATCAAATATAATTTAAGGCCCTCAATCAACCATTTCTGTTATTATTAGCAAATTGGACGCAGTACATGAACTAATCTGCAATATTAGTTCATACATAATAGCAATTAAGCTAACAAAGCTCTGACGATATAACAACAGATGTACTGATAGAAATCGGATTTGTTTGTTGTTTTTATATAACTTGTACCTCCTCATTTTAACTAGCTCCATAGAAAGCCGTAGAGATTTTATATTTTATTAGCATTTATGTACCATAATCATTTTTGCTGCTTTTGCTTGCAGGCTTCAGAGGAGCATATTATCGAAGTATTATAGTATGTGCTGCTATACTACCAATAATACATCTCCCACTTCTCTACCCTAATATCCAAATGTGAGACCGAGGTCACGTTGAATTGAGTAAATGAACGAACCAACTTTTTCTCCATTGTTTGCAAAGGTAAGTTAGGAGGTAGGTGCAGTTGGTGTGCCCCTAGTGAAATTATATTTGAAGATAGAGAGTTGGGACGACCAAGTTACGACGTAACATAAAACAGAACCAGTGGTAAACGAAGCGGGAGAGAAAAGCAGTTTTAGCGAAAACTTTTTTCTCCCTTATTTGGCTTGCTATATAATTCAAGAGACTTTTTAGTGTCCACACTCCACACACACACACATGCTATTATTGCTCTTGCGGATGATGATCATCATGATGTCGGTGATCACATCACAGCAAAGGAAAGTAACTGGTCAAGTGTAGTAACTGGATGATACGGTTTTCCTATATTGGAATACTATATGTATAATATAATCATCTTGTCCTTTGTATGTCCCCAAATGACTCTTCCTAGCTTTTAGATACCTTGCTCGATAAGAAAATACGTTTCTCTTAATATATTGTTGTTCATACGACTACCTACTCCTTTCTTCCCACTATTTGTGTCCACACATGGTCATACTTTTGTTTTTACTTTGGCAAGGTTATGAGTGTGTATCGGTGAAAATGTTCTTTCATAAATTAGTTTAACTGAAGAAGGTAAAGTCAATAGCAGGGAAAGCAATAAGTAAACGGAATCACTCTGGGATTCGACAAGGAAGTGTGGGTGAAGAAAGGGAAGCAAGGAAAGAAAGAACGAAAAGAGGCAAGAGAGGAAACAAAAACGAGGAACTATTGCGCTAATGGACCACGACAAAGTTTACGATACTTTCACTGGTCTTGGTTTTGGCTCACTGAACAAATTTCATTGCTAATTCGAACATGAAAACGCGAGGGACTGGTGAGTAAAGTATATTATAGAAAATGAAAGGGCGAGAGAGAAAGTACAACAGAAAGTACCAAAATGTTGTTGGGATCATCAACATATCAGCATTAACTCTCTAATTGCCGATAAGGATTAAGATTCGTCACCTCTAACTCTACAACAACATGCATTAGTGCATGCGAGTGGCAGTGTTGATAATTTCTGCGAACTTTGAAACATCTGACCTTTTGCTTTGCTGAAATGTGCTGGTCCTAAATAGCAAACTTATCATACTTTTTATTAAATAGTAGTTTTCATTTGGATTTCGGCTAAGATTATTCAACATTATCAATCAATGCAAAAAAGTAAATTTAAAGGTGATATCCGGCCCCTTGGTCTTTGCTTTATTTTTATTGTGCTTTTCCTATCATTAAGTGAAATTTAGGTTCAATTTTTGTTGCATTTCGCCAATTTCTAAATATTCTAGTAAAAAAAATTCTGATCGTCTTTAGTTATTCTTTTAAATTAGAGCAAATAAAAATTATTCAGCCTATTTCACGATCATCATCCTCACTTTTCACTTAAATAGCGTATTATAAAACAAATTATTATATTCTGTATACCAATACATTATGTCTATAACGAATTTATTCTAGACGTACTTATTTTATGCAAGCTGTACTGGTAATGAGTTAAACATAATTTTTAAAAGCAAGAGTTGTAATGGGACTTAAAGAGTTCGTATCAAAACAAAACTTTGATGGAACCACACCGAGAGTGAGTGAAAATGTTCAATGCACAGTTGGAAAGAGAAGCCGTCTATTCCCATTATTTTCTCCCTTGGATGATATCCCAGAAATAAAGCAAAAAATATATACGTAATAATAATTGGTGAAACTAACGTGAGAAATCTCGTTAGTGGGAAAGGAGTGCAAATAAGGTAACCTTCCATTTTGTATACAATGTGCATGTACAATTTATTGTTATATAAGAATAGCTGAGTTAAGGTATAAAGTAGATTTTCATGTTGACGCAATCAACCAGTTCCCGTATCGTATCTCCGTCTCTCTCACTCTACTCTGCCACGCCACCATCCCTTGTTCACAATTACCACAATGCAATAATATCGTTCCTTCTTATTATTACCCTCGTCTTCTCCATCTCTCTCTACTCGTCTCGCTCTTATTCCCCGTCCATGGGAGAGTCTGTCTCTCTGTGTTTGTGTGTTGAGTTGAGGTTTGAGAAAAATGGACATAATTAGATCCTGCTGTAATGGTTTGCGGTCGTGCTTGCTCCGGCTGCAGCTTCTCTCTTACTTTGCTACTATATTCTCCTGCTATTACTACTAAACCACTTCTCAGTTTTCCCCGCTTTTCTCGCCTCACTCAACAACACCAGGAGTAGAAGCAGTAGCAAAAAGTTTCCATTATATGAAACCTGGTAAAATGGCTCTTTTTTGCATTTGCTACATAATAATATATGGTGCCCCATTTCCCTTTTTCTCGTTTTCAATAACCTACATACTGGCACCAGACCTTAGTCGGCTGTATATAGTCATATAGTACTACTCGTGTAAGCAAAACAATGCCTAAACTCGTGCTCTATATTTAGTTTGAAAACAGGCAGGGAGCAGAAAACTACAACATGGGCACTGCAGAAGGGGCATCATCATATGAGAAGAAGCGCTGTTATATGGTTTCTCTGGTTAGTTCTTTTCGGGAATCTGAAAAGCGACCTGTATCACATCACAATGGCCCCATACCAAACAGAATTACATAGATATTAAATCAGTATCATTCCATTTCCATTCCAGCAGATATAGGAAGTTATATAAATGCTCGTATGTAATCCAAGCCAGCAGAAAATGTACATGTTTAGGTATTTTTATACTCATAAGAACAACTGGTAGTAACAGTAGTAGTGCTCACTCACATTAACTGCGTGAGATCCCAAAACCGGATTTCTCTCATTTCATCCAATTTCCTATATGGCCCCTCGTTCTCTCCTTATTTCTCTTTCTCTCTCTCTCTCTCTTTCGCTCATGATCTCGTGTGCTTTTTGATAATAGTTGCTTTCCTATGTGGGACAGTAATTGACCTCACACGACTCACACGCATAATCAAATAAACCACTTGGAGGGTGAGCTATTGCGTGAAGATGGGCAAATGCCTATTTGCTCTCATGTTTGTTTTTTCCCTTCATCTCGTACATACATTTTCATTCACAACATGACGGCTCCTCCTATCGTTTCCCTTTCTTTTCTACAATAATAACAAAATTATATAGAAGGATGACGACGATGATGATGGTGTTGTTGCTCTTACAATAATAATGCTGTAATAATGGAAGTATGAGGGGATGAAAATTGCTGTTTTATAATATGGCATAAAAAGAGCATTAAGCATTGGAAAACAGAAAACTCGTAGCATCAAGTCACTTAAATTCTACCTATAAAAACATTCGTATCGACTATAACGGAGCATAGTTTAAATTGCCTGGTATATACTCCAACAAGGATTTCATTCTGGATCGTGCAGACAATAATATTTACGATTATTATGTAAGTCTTGCTAAATAAAAATAAGCTACCCTTTCTTTACTCATACATATTATACATTAGTTCTCTTTGAAATGGATGGTAACCTAATTATGTCAAATCAACTGCACACGCATTAATTCGAAGAATTTTAAAATAAAGTACAAAAGCGTCCCTCTTCTATTCTGTCAGAACTAATGCAGATAGTAGCACACTATGACATATGATCCGATTATTTATTTTACCTACCTCACCTAAGTTTAACATTTTCTAAAAAAATTAGCAATCAGATTTTACCCATTTGTTGGAAAATTCAATCTATTCCTTGCATGCGGTGATCATGATTTTCTCTGTTGATGATGTGGTGAGCTGAAAGAAAATCATTAGGGTACCTCACTCATTTCACTTCACTTTTGTCTGGCCTAAACCTCATGGTCGCCAAGTCTCATCGAATCAGTTTCATAAATTTCTCACATGACAAAGCATTCAGGGTACATCCATGTATACGTTAATGTAGAGCATGATGATGATGTGTTTGAGTTTGGATTGGTTTATGTAAGGGCAGCCTTACAATCAAATCTATTCCTTTGTTACATCAATAGCTCAAGTCCATCCACTCCGCATAGCTCCAAGTCTGCTGCTGCAGTGATCATATATTGTTGCCTATATCGTCTTTCTGCGCAAATAAGGGTTCCTCCAAAATTAAGTGGGTTATCCCCTAATAAAGTAATCCATAATGGAACAGTAGTGGGCTCCCTAGTACTATACATGCTGCATGATGTCTGGAAAGTAAATTAGATTCTGCCAACTAATATAATAATCATAAAACGTGTGCTGATTTGAGTTGAACATGTGACTATGTTCATTAATATGTGCCTTTATTATTGCTTCCTTATTGAATTTAGCTTGGATCATCATCATCATCAACATCAAAAACTGAAAACACCTCGATCACATCATCGCCAAAAACCCATTTACCCATCTACACACTTTGTTCGACCATCATCATCAGCAGCACAACACAAACTGCGCGTCCAAGGACACTCAATCTCACAGGTATAGTGTATTCCAGTCTCCCGGCAAGATTTTAATTGAAATATCAATGGCATCTGTCAGCTCTCATTGATGACTCCATTTTCCCCTTTTGTAGTAGGGACCATGATTAATGACTTGTACCACCACCCGACCGAAAGATTGCAGCAAATAAGAGACCATATTTTATAATCTCGTCTCGTAATAATGTACACGTGATTAGTATATGTTCATCCATGCTAATATGATATAATACTATGCAAATACTAATCAAAGTTTCATTATTTTCGTTTTAATAGAAGAAAGGTCACTATATATGTATAAGCCAGTAACATACAACCTGCTTTAGCATGTGCATCGCTCCCCCGCGTGATTTCCTCCCTTTCACAAAAAGACGTGATGGAAAGACGAGCTGAACTAAAAATGAAGCTCTCCAGGGTCCGTTAGTACGGACATCAGCCAGAGCCAGCGATACACTTGATGCAGACATGCATACAACAGTGTTTGGATTTTCGATTCGCTAAAAACTTTTCAAGTCATACTTTTCAGTTCACTCGCCCTTCATTCATTAACAACTATTGAGCAAAAAACCTATTCCACTACTAGCAAAAATTTATTAATTAAGCTCCGTATATAGTAGTAAATACCTATCCATCATTCAAACAACCACTTGCAATAATCTCACAATTTTATTCTCCTCGCTCGTTTTTGAACATAATTAATAATATTTGCTTCTGGTAGAAGGGTTGAAATGTAGAAGGCAAGGGGAATTTATATTGTCTGGATAAGTAGCCGTGGAATGAGTACAAAATGCCTATATAAGGCTGCAAGAAACTCGGTCAGCAGTGAAAATACAGAGAGGAAAAATACTCCACGTTTTCTCTTATCTCGTATTTTCTCCTTACCTCCTTGTCTGAATCCCTACTCACTACAGCAGCTGTTGTTTCTTCTTGTACCGTTATTTTTTGTTACATATTTCTGTGATCTAACACTTTACAGAGCACAATATAAAACTTTCTACTTATACCTAAATGATATATTTAAGAAAGTAGCACCGGTTAAACTACTGTACATATTCATCATTATTCTGCCATTGCACTTTCGAATTTGCATGTTATCTTAATGATGTAAAAGCGCTACCGTACCCATAAGATGAATTGATAGGTAAAAATAAAATATGTTTAGCGTTAGGTGTGTAGCTCTGGGATAGAAAGCTACAACTGCCTCTGCTAAACAGACCTGTCAGAAGGACGAGTCTTCAAATTTTTACAAAAAAAATTAACATCCATTACTTCAGCTGGAAATAAAGCGTAAGTAAAACAAAGCCAGCTATAAAGAGGGAGATGCTACTAATTATTATAAACCCTGTTATTTTTTTAGCCACATTAATAAACGGCTGATAAAATATTTTCGATATTATTCATATGAAATAAGCAACGTGCTATGGAATTGCTGACTGGCATGTGTTCGAGTTGATTTATGAAGTGCTCATTTCAGCACCACGTTGCGCTAAAAATAAAATAAAGTTTAGACAACTGTTAAAATATTTTTGCACCATAACGTACCACCACCATCAACATCATCCATTTATAACATTTCTTCATGCGCATATATAGAAAAAAAGTAATTTTCGTGCAGTAACAAAGTTTTTTTTCTCTCTCCAGTTTTCTGTGTAAATTTTATGTATTCAACACACACATAAACTAGCCTTCCATCGTGAAATGAGACAGTTTCAAATAATCTCTGCTATATTTTTCCTTGCTTCAGTTTTAGCAGAGAATCTGGTTGCAATTTTCAGGGCCGCTAAAAGCAAGAGTGGGAGAAGAATGATGGAACAACACACCATCCAGTGAGTGAGCACCTACTTCTGTTTAATGTGGTATAATATGGTTGGCGTTGGCTGGTGGGTGGGTGGTGTAAGTGAGCGCAGAGGAGCAAAAAAAGTGTAGCAAGTAGAGTAATGAGAATCATACGAATCACTTCTCCTAAATTAGCAGTATAAATTCAAGCCGGCTTTTTTCTCTTTAAAGATGCTAATGACAGTCGACAAATGAGCTGCTTGCTAATGCCGCTTTAACTGCGGACGTTGTGCTCTGAGCTGACTGCATTGCATGGCTTTGTTAGTTATTTGGTACGCTGGGAGAACGGGATGATTGGGTACATTTGCTGCAAGCGCTTCAGAAGAAAGCAGGAAAATCACAAGTAAACGGGAAACTAAGTGAAGCTCATCACCATCATCGTACCATGATAAAATCATCGCATATACACTATCACTCTCTCTTTACCTCTTTCCTCATCTCGCACTCTCGAGATGTAATCTCTACTTTTATCCAGTATTTTCGTATATGCACCGAGTACCTTTTAAAAATGAATGTGTTTGACAAATCCTAGAATAGAATGTTGGACGGAACCCTAGAATCCTGTGCTTATATGATATTTGATATGTTACTAGAAAAATTGCATGCTACTATCTACAACAGTATAGCAACATGCACCAACAGTCTCATTTTAATCGGATAACGCTTACATTTTCAGTTGATTATATATTACACATATACCTATTATGTATTATGTCTATGATTTGAAAAAATACTCACGTGTGCAAATAATGTACTTTGAATCAAGCAGACAATTTGATGTTGATGTAGGTATACTTTGTAGAAAGTAAATTCAGTTCATTCAACACATTGTTTATGAAGTAAAACTGATTGTAAGTGGCAACTTTTCTGTTTTCTATCATCCGCATGAAATTCCATAATATTTTCCAGACAGATTGTTACATCTCCTATGCATTTTGTATTTGTTACAAACCTTTTTTTCATCATCTTGAACCATGAAAACACATTAGCATTGCCCAGCTATCATCAACAGAAACACTTCACCTTCATCACTCAATTACCGTTACTGATGAGCCACAGCGAACACGTAACTAGGTTTTTATACATTTTACGACGTATGCAAAAGAATATTATACCTTTATGGAATTATGAGAGGCAAATAGAAGATGCAGGAATAGCAAACCGTGGAACGCCAAAAATAGCTGGTCGGTAAATTATGCACATTTTAAAGATATTATGTGAGCAGCAAACGCAGACATCCTGTAAATCCCCCTACCCCTACCCACACACGTACCTAATAAGAGCTAAATATATCATCGAAAATTGTAAATACTGTTGAGCAGAGAAAGGGAAAATTGCCGGAATAAATTATTTTCCTATGCATAGGCTTGTTTTTAAAATAGTTTCATAGAAATCACAACAAGATCTGTACAGTAATGATATACATTACAGGGGAAATTGAATCCTTTTTGTTATTTATTTTTTAGTTTCAGTTTGTCATAGCCTATTTTGCAGGCTTACCAGTTCACCTTTTTTCAGGAAAACATGATAATCATCAGTGTAGTCATTAGACTCGGCGCGACCAAACCGCATTTTCCATTTTAGTCTACCATCCAATAACAAAGTCAGTTTACATTTGCATTTCAACAGAACAATAATATTTATTACGTGGTTGTCTCCGAGTCATCTATTCAGTGTAACAGCTCACGTGCAGCAGGTATTATATTTATGTTGTGTGTATGAAATACGTATGGACGTATGTATGCTATATTTAGGCAAAAGAGAAAGAGGAAACCGCGCCCTCATTTTAAAGGCCACACTGAGCCCATTATACCATTTAAAATTGTAACGTCATAATAATTACAGTTTCAACGTACTACAAACAGAGGCGAAATTAGTCAAAATATCGTGTGCACATGCAGACAGTTTATGGAGATAAATGGGTTGAGTATTTCTAAACGAGCACATATATATTTTTTGTTGCTTACCGTCTTGTCACCCAGATGCTTCACAACACAAGGAAGATAAGCGGTCTGACCGACAAACACAGTTGTGTTGTACTTGACAGACTCAATGTATGGGGTGACCATCATCTCTGCTGGATATCCGCCGCCGCCAACGTTGCTGCTGGAGGAATGGTGATGATGATAGAGACCTGGTGTCTGTCGCATGTTGCGATGATGCTGTTGATGATGTGGTTGTTGCAAGGAGAACCCTGTAATTACAAGGACAAAAAATGTTTGACTTGCATTCACGAACACTATAAATGTGCGTACCAGAAATGCAAAGTCTTATTCATTTCACGACGCCATCACCGTCACCCCATTACGTTGTACATTTAAGGTTGTCATTAGAATGCACGTTATTTCAAAATTACGACATGATTATTGTTATTTCCCAGTGTACTGTTTTTACAGTGCATTTTAAATGAATGAAAAAGAAGAGCGAAATTGGAGAGGAAATGCTAATTGTGTTTTGCTACACGCTTCTATTTACTGGGTAATAATAGACTTTGATTCAAATCAACAAATTACATTTTGTGGCTTTCCTAGCAAGGTTGAGCATTACACAATGTCGCTCTACAAAAAAAGTTTTAAAACCAAATTAAAGTTGTTTTCCTTTCTAGTTTGTGTCATTTTTTATTTGCATTTACTTGTCCAAGTGCATGTGAATTTGAAAGCAGAGAAGGTTACACAACCACTTCATCATCATAAGCATTAAACAACTAACCGCAGATGCCCATAAAGTTAATTACTATGAATTTTAAAATTCTGACGATTCTATTTTCATTTCATGTTCATGTAAAATATTACCATTTTTTAACACTTTTGTACATATATAAACATGTGTACGAGTTTAGTAAATGCAAACATGCAAACGGCAGATTATCATGCATTCTGCGTGGGAACGCAATCGAAGAACACTGTCCATAACAATTCTACAGAATTATGCTGTGTGAGAAATTTGAATACGGTTGCAATAGACAGCTCAACGTTCCCTTGCAATTTGAAACTACGCCGTTAGCCTCCAAGTGTAAATAAGCGTGCTAACTACCTTCCACAAGGACTTGGGTTCGTAAAATGAAGAGGATTTCTAGAATGGTGATTATTTGACAATGTGTGCGTATGTATGTACTACGTACCCATCGTTCTCTGCACTCGTCATACTAATATCGTACTTAAACTTGGCAAGAAACTTGGAATTAGTAAGTTGAGCCAAAACTGAAAGGACGTGGCCAGAGATGATGACAAGTCAGAACCAGCAATTGTTGTTGGAATTGTGATATACATTAGCATATATAAATAGTAAAAAGTAAAAATAACAGAAATTTCATGAAAATGAAGTAGAGTAAAATGCTCAGGTTACATGGTGAGTACGGAAGATGTGCCTGAAATACAATACTAATAATAGAGTCCACTAGAAGAAGAAACAATGCAAAGATTTGAGGCAAACAAAAGTCGTAGTTACGCAATCACCGTCACATCACTTCACTACCGAGTAGTAGGGAACCAACAGTAGCAGCATCCTGCCTGATTCTTTATCCCTATTCTCCTTATATCATCACCAGACAAATCCAACTGGATATTATTCGTATAATAATCATAAATATGTAAGAGTCGTTCGTTCCTCTTTGTGGTTTCCAACAAGTTTTTATAACAAAAGGGGACAATGTTCTGACGACAGCATAACAACACCAGAGAAAAACAATACTACAAAAGTAACAACTAGAAATAACATTACTATTTTGGCTACAAACATTGTAGTTAGGTATGCGATACGAGATGTACACGGATAGTTTTTGAAAGTTGAGCGTGCATGCTCTACTTATTGTATTAAGTATTACCATCACCTAGACTCTCTCACTGCCTCCCTCTTCCATCTTGTACTTTCCAGTCCAAAAACATCCAGAATCCAGATTTTACTTACATCTGCATACGTAATACATACATTGATGCACACATTCAGCTACGGCATAAGTTCATATTCTCCGACCGAATGTTCTTCTAGTTTCCTCCAGTGGAAAGCTTTTCTTGAAATTTTACGCCATGCCTCTGTCACCGAAATCAAGTGGAAATACGGAGAAAATTGTATTAATATGAAAAAGTATGTTGAACTTTCAACTTCCGTACCTAATATGTGCGGTTTATGACATCATTTTATCTGGTTTTGGCTTACACACATGAATAAAATACGTCCGGATTAATGGAGGGATGCATATAATGATAATGCTACTATATACTCAACTCGTTATACTTTATGAAAGGTGTGAACATGGCTTTTACAATTTTGCATGTGTGTATACCGCTGCGTCAGCCTCTAACAACTTGGACTACTATCATGCCAAATAGCACGCACTCGTACCGTTTCGTCTATCTTCCTTGTTTTCATCCCCAGAATTTATCCTGTGAATCCTTTATGGCGTAGACACTGGAATCCTTGGTAAACCATTTTATGTTTGACCCGGAAAATCAACGAGTGAAGCGGAAGGAGGATGTGGGACGAAGCAAACTGAAATACCTGTAAAGATAGGAGGCTGGTGGGCTACCTAGCTCCAATCCAGCAATGTATATATATGTTAAAGATATTCTAATCTCTGTACAATATTTGTAATTACTACCTAATTACATATATCAATTGCAAATCATTTCCTAAGTTAAACATGCGAATACTTACCACCCACCACAAATAAGTAAGTACGTACATAAACCCATATTTGCACATTGTGGTTTGTAATTCCAATGATTATCGTATAGCTCAAGTCACATCACAGTCTGTGACTCATGGAATGTAACTATTTAGGTAAGTCAATGAAATGAATGTAAACATGAAAACGGGACTCTGTTGCATAATGGTAGGAGTCTTCTGTTTCAGTATCTACATTTGTCGCGCTTTGATTATGATTTGATGCATGAATTTCAAGGGAACACATCCCACACAAAACCTATAATCTTTTCCGGCGTGTCGTACAGTGCACCACCTCTGCATATTACAAATTAGACATTAGTAACATATACGTAGCAATTTACCTTGTAATTCTGGAAGTTCTACTGTTAGACTGTCTCTCATTGCCCAGAAAACCTTACATTTCAAACTTATTCCAAAGTGTGTAAGAGTATTTGGTGTATGAATGTAAAATGAACTTGCTTCCCACAAAATTTCAAGAACGCCCACGCTTAGTGCTCTCCCAGCGCTCATTAAAGAAAACTTTAGACATGTATAGTAATATATTAGTGTTGAATTTGTTGCAAGTTGAGCAACGTATGTGCTATTTTTTCTACTTTTGATAATTAATTACGTATGTATGTAAATAGTAATATTTATAGTCGTAGGTAAATGTGTAGTGCGGTTCCTGTTGTTTTAGCACGAGGTTTTAATAAATCACCGGAGTTTGTACAGCCAAAGGAAGTTTTGCGTTTCGAGAAAGAAGGTGGACGCAGAATGCTACTTTTGACTTTGACATTTCTTAAACCTAGACCCTTTGGGTCGCATAATACGAATCAGATAAAGACGGTTTTGTATTTTGTACATTTTTACTTCTGTTTTTTGGCTATTGTTAAGTAAAACTACAATTTCAATATACAAATACATAAAGTGCCTACCTAAATTTTAGCAATGTTGACCATAAAATATTCTATACTATAACATTTTACTTCTAGTGTATTCTTTACTCATTTTCTGTTGTAATTTCCCTACCTCGTTATAAAATCTATACAACCTGTCGACCACACTTGTAGAAATGAATTTCTAGCTCAGAAATAAGTACTGTTGACTTCAGAATTCCAATGGTTTTTAAGAACAAAATGAAGAGACTAGTGTCATAATATATTTGAATGAATGCGTAAGCAGAAGAGACCAAGTGCTTCCGTGGACTATTCGTCCATGATTTATGTGAGGCATGTAATTGTTAATTTATTATTGTTTACTCAAATGCACACACAAGGTTGGTTAAATGCAGACAAGGAAATGGTTCTGTCTTGATGAAAAGAGAAGAGAAAATCATAGAGCAGCAAATGTGAAAACTTGAATTATTTTTGGTTTCCATTTAATTGAAGTGCACAATGCACAAACAACGGTAAATTAATTTATATATCTAAATGTGCAGTTACTAGTTCTAGGAAGCGTTTCTGGATGTTTCAAGTCGCAACCTTGGGACAAAATAATACAATGCTGTTCATCGAAGAAGGTAAATTCAATTTTGCATTTCTGGTTCAATGACTAGTATGGAAACAATGCAATGCAGGGTGGTAAAATCGAATCCACAACTTTCTCAGAAGTTTCTGGAAACGTGATACCAGACTAAAAACTTGTCTGTTTGTGTGCCGTATACCATGTCAAACCGGATATGATAAATAAAGTGTTGACTGGATGTTATGGAATATTCAAGTGTGGTTTTTGAGGTGACAAGACAAGCACGCCATTATTGTCCCAAGAGATCGCTTGTCTTGTGGAGCTTCCTGAAATTCAACTCGCTTACGCTTGTCGTGTTCATGTCTCCAATTAAAAAAGTATACCTTTCCTTTCAGAAACATATAGTGCGTAGGTTTGCATCCCTAGTAAACACACATTAGAAATACACAAATAGTGTGCTTTCAAAATATATTTATCCGTGCTCTTCACGAAAACTTTTTAAACCAAAAGAGCAGTAGCAAAACGTATACTGAGTGCTTACATGGATATTCATGTTGCAAGTGTACGTGTTCCTTTTGATATTTTAGTTGCTGTCACAGTTGTAAATTCTACCGGTTTGATCATCATCGTCATCAGTCCCAACAACTACTCTGCTCATTGGAATGCAGTTGCACTCACGAGGAACCGAAAACCAAAGACAGAGACCAAAAACCGTGATCTTCTGTTTCACGACTCTGGTTCCTGTGTAAGTTAATAGTTCCTTTTCAAACAGTCGCTTTATCCATGAGTGCATTCAGAAGAAAAAAGGACGGATGCTATTTTAGATGGAACCGCTTTTACTGAAGGAACTGGCTGGTAAATTGAGTGCCTATGTATGCAGGCATGTTGATAGCTGGTATGCAATAGAAGTGAGTAGAAATGTTGTGGCTAATGGGAGCTTGTTAAAATTGTGAGCAGGGAAGCATTTTCATGGTTGAATAGTGGCAAAGAGAGGGAAACTGCTTTCTTCTCAAAAACTGAAGGAGCATGAGCGTGTAACTACAAGGCGTGAAGTAAAAGACAAGGAAGTTAAAAAGGAGACTTGTAAAGAAAACTACGCTACATGCATGCACGCTTACAAGTATCCAGTCGCTAACTGTTTTTCCAAAACGGCAGATAGACAGCTTTTTACAGCGTGTGTACTTAATATTTCAAGAAACGCATCTGTGATTTCCGGAATACATTTGCTTTCTTGTGATGATGATGATGACAACAATCATGTATCATGACATGACTGATGGATACTGTTGCATTGTTGCAAATTATGTATTGCGCGACATTGTGCATTTCTGATGCAGATTTGACAGCAAAACAAGGGAGGCGTTGAATTAATCTAACAAATGTGAAATTTGTAAAATAGCATGAGAAATTGAGAAGTAGGGAGCATCAAAATGCTTTCAAAGTATAGTAATCGTGATAAATGATATGAGCTACTGGCTTTGACAGGAATTCTTTAACCGAAGTACTAGCCGTCGCAGGCGGAAGTGCATTTCTTAATGATATTGCATAGCATTGAAATATTAGGCATTTATTGTTTTGGAGAGTTGTTCGAACAATACAACTTTCAGTTTCGATTCTATAATAGCAATAATTGTAGATTTCGCCTGTCCACGGTCTGCATGTCCCAGGGACATTTTAAGTAAACAAGACAATAGATAAAAGCTTCCTCAAGAATATACATGATTTTACAGAAAATTGCGATTTATTGTGTGTAGGTATGTAAATATGATCCAATCACGGAAGGCGGTTCCATTTTCAGATTTTTTTTTGCGTACAGACGACAGACCACGATCTAGGGGACATAGTTTACTTGTCTATTTTATATCAGGACGGCAGCACATTTCGGCGGTGACAGCTTCTCCTCTGTCTTATCAGAAACGCAACGAAGTGTAAGAGCGTTGACGACAACAAGAGCGGAAAAGAAAATTCCTGCAAACGCAGCAGCATTGTGGTACGGCAAGCAGCGGAGCAACTCGTTTGCCTACATACTACTTATTCATGCCTACTGAAAGATTTTCCTTTCAACTCTTCTTGTAATTTTCATCCAACTGATAAGAAAAAGTAGCCAGCACGCCACACGACAACTACGATGAGTTGAAAATGAGAGAATGAAAGGTGCAACCTCAACAACGTACACACTCCGTAGAGCACGCGAAAAGTTTTTGAGCACGACGCAAAGTGACAGGAGAGAAACGCCCATGAAGATCATGATCACCGTAGTCGTCGTCCGTCGACATCACTCTCATCATATCATTCACGAGTCAAACAGAATACAAGTGCGGTGAATAAGGCAAGGAGAAAATTGAGCAACACATTCTTCGTCATCGTCGTCCAAGAAAATTAAATGGAAGATGTGGTACAATTTGTATACCTATAGCTTGTGTTTTGCACGATGTCGTGTTCACTCATTCCAATCCAACCGAGGAGCAAGGACTTTCGCTATCGTTTTATCATCCAACATTGATAGTGGCACCGACCGACGCCAGCATCCGCGTGCAATTTTATTGGATGCACATACTCGAACATAATTTTTAACTTGTCATTTATTGTGCGATAATGTAACATGGGTAGCAGTAGACGTTGCACGCTTCAGCTTCCTGTCAGCTTTATCACACCTTGTTAAATTACTTACATTTGTATCAGCCGTATGTACATGTGCCTCAGTAAATTGCTTTATTGCTACCGAGCTTGTTGAAGTACTTAATCTAAAACATTGTACAAATTACAATAAAAAGTATGTACGTGTGTACATTTCAGAATGTCAAAACATTAGTATCTGATGTCTGCCGTTTCTGTTTCTAATGTGAGCACATACAAACGTATAACTCATAAGTCAAAAAGACGCTATGCTCCATTTTAGTAAAACTTTCGACATAAATGTTTTTCTTTTGAACTTTCCACCCTTTTGTTATCCTGATCAACCATAGTCCACTATCATTAAACTTCTAATATCCAAAGTTATGTTCGATTCTTTTTTTGTGATGCATTCAGTGAGGATCACCAATCAACGGTCTACATCAGAGAGATATATACATACTCAGAGATATAAGCAAACAAGCATTTTCTGCATTGGCTGGACGAAATTCACCTCTTGGATCGTGCTTTAATATATGATGGCTGTGCAATTGTATGAAATTTTACTTTTTACTTTCGGTTTTCACCGATGAAAGTGTCTACCCACTTACTCTGAACATTGCTGTATTTTCTCAAGAGTTCATCTTGAAATTCAAACGTGAAACCTACATATATAAACGTCAAAGCGACAAGGCGTTTTGTTACGTAAATGTAGCACAGTATTTAAACAGGTGGGGACAATGCATACCAAAATAAATGTGTACGTCCCCGTCCCTGGCGTCCCTGACATTTCCTTCGCACCTTGGTCTATTATGTTGTGTTCTTCAGATAAAAATGAGGTAGCAACGTGCTTTCCAATTTCAACCAACTATAATTGGATGGATGGTTGGTGGTGACAAGGGACATTGATTTCTTACTTGCTTACGCACAGACGTCTAGTTGTACAGAAATAATGCATATCATATACCAGTGATACTCGAGACGGCGCAGATACGTCCAGACGCTTCCTGTAAGAAATTTTAGCTGCTGCGCTGTCTATATTTCCGTCGATAAACTACCATAAGAATACCAGGACATTGTAACGAGAAAAAACAAAGATTTTTGCGACTACTTTTGCACATTTTATTATCATCTATGTAAATAATACACACGTGGAGTAGGTTGAGTAATATAATGGAGGCATTGAAAACTTTGACATATTTTGTTTTAATAAGGCAACATTAACAGTGTTATGTTTGTTATTATCATGATGAACGATGAAAGTTAAGAAGAATAAGGAAACAGAAACTTTAAGCAGAATTATTTTAACTTGAACGAGAATATTTTTGCTGAAGCAGTATATGAAATCGAAGGTATTCTGAATTCGAAATTCCTTTGAGTGTCAGCTAAATTCAATATTAAGTTGCGCGAATCGGTTAGCAGAAAATAAAGAATACTCCGTAAAATTACACAATTCAATTTTACTTAAATGGGTTTTCTTCTCCATCCCACTCAAGATTTATTTGCGCTCATATTTCCCAGTTTCCTCCCACTTCCATCCTTCACTCTATCTAATGCACGTCATTCATTTTCTACTCATTTACAACTACTCATGCACATTTACATTAATAAAAAAAGTTTTAAATTTAGACGGAATGAAAACCTACGCTTAGTTTTACCGTCTGGTATTTTTACGTTTCTATATTCCCAGGCCGGCGTCAACAAACTGATTTTGTCGAGAAATTACATGTGAAACAAATGTAGGTAATGTTATTTTCCAACTCGTTTGTGAGCATGCAAGTTTAAATTAACTAAAACTAAGACAAATCGAAATCACGACAATTCAACTGTTATACATTTACTTCTGCCTGAGAATGCTTAAAAGACATTATTACTTTCGTTGTTGCCGTAATGTTATCGCTATATCATCCCTTTCTCAGCCGTCGTTCTCCTCCTCAACATCATCAGTAGGACTAGGACCACTGGCACTTGAGAAGAAGCAACAAAGAAACGAAATGAGCACAAAGTGAGGAATGAATTAATGGAGAACCTTCAGAGTCACCGAATGTGTGCCAAATATAAAAGTATATTAAATAGATCGTTTAATACCAAGTGACGGTAGACGCAGAAAACGAAAAGAACTTGGGGGCTTCTCTCCGCATTACAGATGATAAGGAAATCTCTAAATGACAACGGAAAGTTTTTCAATGTCTCCAGAAACAGAAACAATGTGCTTCTTTAAAATTAATTAAACACAAAATTTATACATTCTACATCAAGTAGCTTTGCATCGCCAACAATTTCTGGTTGGTTTCTTCATTCAATTCTTTTTAAGTGCTTCCTCTAATGCGTTTGCAACACCAGTACATTATAACATCATAATCATACCCTAATTATTAAACTGAAAGAAACTGGGACAAAATCGGCAACAACAATGGTGGGAAAGTACACTGTAAAGCTGAAATCTGTATCACATCACAAAATTAGTGTTTGTAAAACTTTGAGTCCTTTGTGCCCGAGATATTTTTGCATTTTTCACACTGCAGACGACATTGATCGTACTATGGAATCGGATTGTATGGAATTTTGAGTTCCTTTGCTGTCCTCCAATTTCTGGAGTAATATTGGTAACTCCTCCCAACAATCGTTTTCCGTTCTACAATGCCCAAGCGAGCGAGAACTTTCAGAATAATCCTAAGTCATTGGATGGGGAGTATCAAAATTATAATAAATGCTTTTACTGAACAAATCAGAAGTTTGATTAAAATCATCATTGATTTTTGCACGGTTTTCAAAACATTACTGACACACGGTACTAATGTCAGCAATAAAAGATTCAATAACAGTGAATAATGAAACAAAAATATAACTTCCAGATATGTTTCATTTCCTTTGTCATTCTTGAATGCTCACTCAGATATCATGAAGTACATTTTCCTATAAATTACTGTCATCATGCGTGTAGCTCTTCATTATCTGAAGTAACAAACTAATTTGTATCTTCTTTTTGATCGACTTTCTCGTCCAAAAATAGCGCGCTTAATCAGACATCATAATCATGGGACATAAAAACAGTCTCGTGTAGTTTGTTTAGTATCGGCTGTACTATTTGCATTGTTAATTAAATTTGAGTGTTTGTGTTTCATATCCCTTACTTAAATTACATGAATTTTTTTTGCTCTAGAGTTACTTCCGTATAACAAATCTCGGTTGCTTCAATAATTGCCACTTTACAGGCAAAACTTAAAAGTAGGTTGATGAGGATTAGTAAACGCGGAATGTAGAAGAAAGTTGAAACTTGAAATAGTGTCTGCATAACTTTTATTTCTATTCCTCCCCCATAACCATTAAAAGTCTTCAGTTTAGTGAATAAAAACTTTCGCTTTTGCTTATGTCATTTTCAACTGTGTTACATGCTACATTATTGTGTCCTGAGTTTATAATTCTGAAAAATATAAATTGATACATTCCCATTCCAATAATGACCACCATTTAAGTGCTGAGGTATGCACCTTGAGTCAGCTTGAAACGGACAAAAAAATAACGACAGGCAAAGTAAAAGTGACTTGCTCACAATGATTAGTTTAATATAAACTTTTTTTTGCCATAATATATCATTTTACCCCATTCCTCATAGTGTTTTGTAATTTTCGCACATCAGTTCAACAGCTCACCCACTTACATGATTGTAGTCTAAAAATATGTGTACGTGGTTAGGTAAAAAAGAAGAATAGTACCCAAAGGGCCCTGTGAAACAACCACCCGGTGACAGAAAGGATGGTCTTGGGAAAAACGTCCTTGTTACAATTTTTTTTATCGTTTAAGAAATATTTCCATTAGATGGGTACTCCTTTAGTACATAGTTATCGGTGCTGAAATAAAAACTACTAGCTCAAGTTTGTTTTTATCTTCGTTCGCAGCATAGGCATATTGCAAAAAAAAACAAGCCATTCTTGCTAGAATAAGCAAAAATTTGTGCGAGTGTGTATTGGCATCGTGCACCACACTTTTCTCTAGCGCGAGTGTGTTTTTCACGGAAATGAAATATCAAATGCCACACCATGCAGCCAAGCTATGTATTACATAGCAAATTTCTTTGACTCTTTTTTACACAACACCTAGCTTTCATCGTTCCTTCCTTATTCTTTCACTACTCAGCTTCTATTTTATTCTCTGATTATAAAAAACTCAAGAAAAGCTGTAGATTATACAGAATCAGCATATGTAATGGCAGTGTTTTTTCAGTCCCTTGTGTGGAGTGTTTCCTCCTCGACAAGATGGAAAACTGAGAGTAGAGCTGAGCAACCAACATGTTGACGATATGCTGAATGCTGATGATAAAGTCGTCTTGTTCGTCGAGGAACCGTTCGTTCGCTTCGTACATAATATTGTATGGAAAGAGTGAAGGAGGAGAGCACATATCTCAAGAATTTAAAAACAATGGTGACATGAAATCCATTTGGGAACAATGCCAGACCATTTCTTTACTTACGCTGTTGTGTTGTTGCGGATAGATATGCTGAAAAGAGAGAAATGAACATAAAAACGAGAGAACAGCAGAAAAAAATCCTGTGGCACATATAACGCAGAGACATAAGTGAAGTGAAGGAAAAAAATTATCACGGCACACTCATGATGAGGAGGAGAATGATTATGTGAGTTTTTCCTAATGCATACAATAATCTGCGTGTAAACATAATGGATATAGCTTTTAAATATGTCTTGTCTTCCTTTCATTTGCGCGAAAAAAGAGGAGAAATAAACAGGCTATGATTTCTAAAAGCAAAATGGTGTAAGTTGTAATAACATCTTTATTGTCTGCATTAGACCTTTTTAACCTTGTTAATATACATGTAACATGCTCAAAATGTGTCATTTCTGGGAGCCAGCGCTACTACAGAAGAGTAAATGAAATGTGCTTTTACAAAGAACTATTTCAAGTGAATATTTTATATTGTCGTCTGTCGGAAAATTAAGTAAACATGCTGATACGAATTACCTTGCTCATCCCTTTTGAAATGAGGATGACAAGGAAATGTGGAGGCGATTCCTTGATTTTTCAACTAAAACAGTAGCTAGTAAGCACTTTGGACTCGTCAGCTAAACCTTAAATTTGTAGTGTAAAATGAGCATTTTGTTTTTTAAATTACGGAAAATGTCGGGAACTCGTAAATGAAATGCAAAATATGCAGTAAATATTTAATTTGAAAAAGCTCTAGCAGCGTATTTTATGTACACAAGCGTGTGTTTGTTTCATTTTTCGTACTCTGGCATGCCATCATATTTTGTAGAAAGTTGGATTCTTTCATAACATGCATAGTTTGGCATAAAAACTAATGATTCTCAAGCTAAGTCAAAGTAAAGAAGCAATCTTTCGAGCAACTCCTCAAATCAAGGCTTATTCCTAGAATTACAACGAGCAATTTGAAATTGTGCAAAATACGCATGAAGTAATCTAATGGCTTGCCTTGGAATTCATTTCAATGTGCCAATTGCTAACTTGTCAGCGAATCTACATTTATAAAATGGTCTTGTGCGAAAGTAAATACGAGTTGGAGAATTAACTTCTGTATAAACAAAGTCGTGTAATATCCCAGCATGCATTAATGAAGATAACTGACAATTTTAAATACGCATAACTACGTTGCGTTAGCTTTGTGCTACCGTTAGTTTAAAATGAAGGTGTTTTAATAAGTTTGATGCTGAGTTGAAGTAAATTAATGTACTATTTTCAATGTGCTACAGGACTGGATTGACAATGATTGGCAAATCTGTACGTACATTTGCCTTACAAATAGTGAGTTGGAACTAGGAACTGATATTTTTTATCATTTTCTTCTTTTTACTTTTGACAATTTAGGTTTAGTGAAAATTCGTTCATCAAATCATATAGCATTTTATTTTGAGTGGATAAATTTAAAAAGCTCATTATCATTACTTCGAAAATACTTTATTTTGATAAATAATGGTATTAACCGGTAAAAGTTCGTGCAAGACAAAAGGTTGCTGGTTAACTGCGTTGTTGCAGATTGTGCAAATACTTTAAACCACTAGACGATTACAAATACTTAGTTTACTTGCATAATATATATGATATATGTAGGTATATTCAATACGATTCAATATGAGATGTACTTTACCATTTCTCGTTGACTGCATTTCTTCTTACGACAAGTAAGCACAGCCCACTGCCGTCAGTTTAAATCTGATTTGATGATATGATCAATGACATGCTAGAATGACGGGAAAGTAGATAAAAGTTCATCGTCGTAACCATCGTCGTCATTAAAAACAAAAAAGGCAGACGAGCAGCATTTTTGGTGTTTGTAACGTTCACACTCTAAATATATGAGCATTGCTATCTGATTATTGTGGCATTCATTAATTAATGGACTACATGTGTTCTTTTAATTTCAAATGGAATGTGGACGAGCTCCAGATTTTGATGAACAAGATTTCGACTGGTGAACGTTGATGAACAGGCAATTCACTTAGACAAGAATCGATACTGATACGATCATCATCATGATATAATGATGTTGTGCGGCAAGTGTACATTATAAAGTAACACACGCTTAATAATTACATATTATACACGTATTTACGTACGTGTAGCTTAAAATTATGTGTATGGTACCGCGTTCTCATTTGATTTTACGCTTAGATTGATTGCAAAAGGCATTTCCCACTTCCGCATGACCATATGCACGTCCAGATCATTAATTTCCAAAATACCATATTATTACGATAGATTGCAAAAATCTTCCATAATTACAGCAAAAATGGAATACGTGCTTCATAAAGTACTCCTAATGAATTTCATCTGCAATGGTTTGTTCCAAAAATTGGGGCATTGAGAGGCAAAACATGTTTTTCACAAAAAAGTCTGCTATACTCATGTATGTACATCTTGTTTCTGGTTCACGTTGTAAGCTACAAATGTATTTTTATAAAAGCTATGTGCTTACCCGTCGCTTCAAGTCCTGTAAATGGTATGATGAGAAAGAGGAAAGCTAATCTGATTCCATCGTGATAGGTTGGGCATTTCATGGCTAGAATCCGCCGGTTAAGACTTTGTTTCGACACAGGGCGCATGATTACACTGGAAGCAAGACTGTATTCCATATTTCTCTAAATCTATGAAATATTATGATACGTCATACTAACAAAAATATACACTGCAAATTACAACGTTGTATCAAGCGAGAACCGCGACTATAATTTCTTGTTATTATTACACTTCACTGCCAAAGTAATTACACAATATCCTTCTTGTACATGTCTTATTGATGATGATGAAGAAATTACATGTCAATGAAAGCACGAATAACCTGTGAAACTATTTTGTTTTCCTTCACCTGCTTCTCTATCGCACAATTTCACCTTCTCATAGACGACTACACTTTGCACACATATAACAGCTAACAAAATGCTAAAAGTACTTTGTCATTGCTTTCTCTCACAATATTATTTTGGCCATCACCGAGTTAATTGATTATTATTGTAAGGGTGTCTGTATTGTTTTAGGATTCAGTTGATGGTATTGCGAAGGACGAATATTTTTTAATAGGTTCTTTGTAATATTTGCTTAGGTGAGATTATGAGAAATGATTCCCTTCTTAGCTCAAACACCACACCGCACTAGCAACCATAGGCAATTCAACTTTTTTCAGCGGAAGAACTTGCAAACACAAGACAAATTATCTTCGTAGGAAATGAGCACCAAAATAAAATATAACGCGGCATTTTTTGCATCCCACAGACAGCTTTAAAGTAATCCTTTAACGATAATCTCTCGTTGACGTGCGGCAAGATAATATATTATATTTATGTAGGAGTCTTCTCACATTTTTAGGGGGAAAGTGAGTATTAATTTGTAAATGAGTTGTATTTCTTCTTCTTTTTCGTGCTATGTATTTTTCTTCTTATCTTGTTTAGCCACAGTGGAGGTCTTACTAGAGTAAACACTGACACCACTGTACTCGCCGAATTGACTTTTTACTTCTTCTTCTGGGTTGAGTTGTAAGAGTTGAGTTGAGAGAGACACCCCTTTTTCATTCACTTTTCAACAGCTCAAGCTCTTACACATATTATTCCTGTTTCTCTCTCATTCTCTAAAAATGTATTTTTTCTTCCTTTCTTTTTTTCTTCCCTTTAGGCTCTATTACAAATCTACCATATAAACTAGCCGTTCTTTACTTTTTTTCTTTTCTTTTTTCTTTCTGCCTCAATCCATTTTATTCTTTCAATAGCCCGTTTCCTGCTGCTGTTGGGCTTCACAATTCAATGACACAAAACACAGTAGTCACAAATCTGTACTGACTTCTTGACAAAAACGTCTCTACACTTTACCTACTTTTTCATATACTTAGTATACTCCGCATGTAACCTGGTATCGGATATTATATGAACTGGTGTCTCACTTTTTTTTACATAATATTACACATGTCGTTACTGAAATGTCCATTCGATTCTTCAGCTTATTCAGTAAGTTGGTTTCTTATACACTTTTGTAGTATTAGATGCTTGTGGTTGTGGTACTGATGTTGGTTGTTCTCCTGTATTTTATCGAATCAAAAGTAGTACAGACTCTCTAGCAACCCTCCTTTATTCACACAAGCTGATGGCACACTCGCGCGACTCGTCTGCAGGCATTAGTGATGGAGAAAAAAAAATTTCGTATAACACATTTATGGATATGTTATTATTGGTTAAGACAGAGAAAATAGAATGAAAAGAAGAAAAAAAAGTGGCTAAACAATGCAGTCCAATCGGGAAAAAACGTGGTGGTAGTGGCTTGTGTCTGGCTTATGGCTCTTTTCATAATGATAAGGGAATAACGTGAGCAAAAAATATATAAGTAAGAAAAAAAGCAAAGTACGAGTTTGTGTGTCAGATTAACCTCTTCTTCCACTGATTTGAAAAGCATTGGTCCTTAACGGCAGCAGTAGTTGTAGTAGCACTACAAAATCATACACAGAAGGATCATATAGACACATAGAGAAAAACTAGCATAAAAGTTTTGTTATGTGTGTTAAGTTAAGTAAGTCCGCCTCAGCATCAGCAGACCTAACAACCAGCAGCAGCAGCAGCCATTCGACTTTATTAATCTACTCAATCTTGTTCTCTGGGTGGATTGAAGACGTACAACGTACAATAGAAAAGGGAAAGAAAAGACAAAGGCCACATAATTTCAGAGCATAATAGGTGCTACTACATAAATATGTTATACATTGTTATTAGTAAGTAGAAAAGTAGTGCAGTAGTGGTAAAGGAGTGCTTTTCTCTTTGAGTAGAGCATTTACTACAAAGAGACATAATAAAATAATATATCTATAGGTAAATAAATTCTAGAGACGACAGCCAGGAAGAGAAGTGAGAGAAATACATATACTTTTGCCACAACAATTACATTAAATACGTGCATTAGGCTGCAAGAAACGGGATATTGCTGTTGTACAGCACTCTCCCTTTCTTTTCGCATGGGTGGTACAACATTAAAGAACTGCCGCCGCCACCACCAACATCACTACTTCTTCTTCCAAGAGAGTTTTTTATTCTTTCTCAGCTTCTTCTTCTTCACTTCTACGCAGTCAGATAATAATGTAGAAAATAAAGTCAGGTCAGATTCCCGTTTTTAACTGCGGGTGCGATACAAAGTATAAGAAGCTCGAGTTGTGACAAGTACATATTGAATAGTAATCACAGCTCACACTCTTCTCCTCACACAAAATCTTTCCGTCTTCTTTTTCTCCACTCATTCCACAATCCACGTTCCCCATTACTTGTATATGCATAATGTACATAGGCATATATGTAAGTTCACTACTTTTCTCGGTTAAAAAAGTGTAGAGGAAGTAAAGGAAGAAAATTGGTGCTTCTTCTGGGGCGTTGTTGGGCATGTAGTACCTACCTACCTATACCCATACAAAGTATAGATATTATAATGTGATCTGAGAAAAAAGTGAATCAGTTGATTCAATTCAATGAGACAACACTCAGCCGTTAGTACCAACCACCATCGGATCCACTCACTCTCAGTTGAGTAGAAGTGTGGCAATAGTAATAATAATAGTAATACAAGCCATAAGTCAGTGGTGTGTTGTATAAAAACAAAAAGTCTATTTTACTTTGCTGTCTCTTTTATACTCCTGTAATGTTGTCGTTGTATTGCGGAGTGAAAGAAAGTAAAAAACGGAAACGAGCGAGAGCAGTAGTATAGTTATTGCCCAAGTAGTAGTGGTGGTATTTGTAGTAGTCTTGATGGCGGTGGTGGTGGTATGGTTCTCGTCTAACAAAAGAAAATGAATCACTTGTTCTTTTCTACTGAAGCTCAACAGAAATCTTCTACTTCAACTCTAACTAACTGCCACTTGTATTATTACCACTACTACCAACAACAGCGCTCATGCTCTTGTTTCTCTATTGCTTAACTTTTACAGAAAAAAACGAGTACGCCTGAAAACATTTACTTCCTCTATAAAAAGTGCCTACGTCGATTTCGCCGAAGAAATAACTGTAGTCATAATGTATGTAGTAAATAGCTCAAATTGCCACATGTACACGCATATCAAAGCGATTTAGCAGAGATTTGATGATGATGGCGATGCTACTAGTACTCCACTTATACTTTATTTACTCGCACTAACACAGAGAAGAGAGAGAGAGAAAAAAAAACATCTTTGCAATTTACTTGTACATCTTTCTCTCTGTTTCCGCTCTCGATCCTGGAAGTATACACTCTACTATACTAAATATTCACGCACCAAACGACTTTTATATTTGTTTGTCTCAGTCTCAAGGGAATGGAGCTCGGAATGAGGAAAAAATATATTGGTTTACCACTTCGTTTTGTTGTTGTTTTTTCTGGTCTGTTGTAAAAATTAAGAAAAGGAGATGATGGTGATGATGATGATATTGATCATCATCTCACATTTCTTATATGTATCGTTGATGTTACGGATTCTGATCGTAGTCATCAGTGAAGAATTGGCACGGGGAACAACAGAAATATTTTTTGTCGTGAGATGACACAGTGTCGGAGCTGTAAAGAGAGACAGAGATGGAGTCAACAGCAGCAGCTCACTTGATCACTTCTTTTCCAACGTATGTGGTGAAGTAAGTGAGTAAAGAAAAAAGACGGCAATCGTCGCTTGAGCTGCTGCTGCTAGAAAAATTAAAGAGTTCTTTTGGCGTTCCTGCATAGTTTTCTAGCAGTCTCACACGAAGACGCAGAATAGAAATGAAGACAGCAAAAATAAATAAATAAATAAAAGTTTAGTGAGAGAAAGAGCATTTCATTAAGTAAGTTCATCTAGCATTAGTAGATGTACATAGTAGCATTGAACAGTCATATTATATTGCATAAAATGGAGGCATGTACGCACATGCTATTATTTCAACTTACGTACAATTACTTGAGCTTTACTCCTAATGGCTCCTTGTACTTTGTCTAGAATAATGAGTTCAACGAGAGTTGTGGCCTGTTGAGATTGCCAAAATGGTAATATGTTTTCCTGACTTTTACTACCAAACTGCTCACTTTATTCCGAACAATGCATGTTATTGCAAATAAATGCAGCTACAGACAGAAAACTGTCAGTAGTATAATATACAAAGTTATAGCGTTAGTAATATTTTAAAATAGAGATAAAACTCACTGAAAACACACAAATACTTTTTGAGTTAAGAGTCATTTCACTGCAATTTCGAGTTGAAACAAGAAAGACAATAAAATTGTCTTGAGAGACGAAGTCGATGCCATTGAAAACATTCCGATAGAGTCGTCAACAGGATCGGGTGCTACTTACTGAATTGTAAAAGTGACACCTTAAAAACTAATGATCCACACTTTTCTGCATTATGATGAACTATCCAACTGTTTCGAATTATTTGAGGGAAATAATTTAAATTCTTGGCCCGAGGCCTGGTTACGCTCGTTTTTATGCGTGAGACGCCAGTAAAATCGCCTTTACACTCGTTATATCCCAAGTCTGCACAATTTGCCTTGTTTATAGCAAATACAAAATCCAATAACTTTGTTTTGTCCATACACATTTTATGTATACATTTAGATGGGCTAATTTATTTGAACCTGAGGAGTGAGGAGCACGCACGAGTTCAACTACCATGTGCATATACTCACGCACAGTGCTACTGCTGCGTAAAGACAGAAGTCGTAGAATGTCTCATCCCTGAAAAAATTATGTTGCTATTACTGCCTATTTATGCCTGGCTTAATATTATTATGCCACGCTACCCTTCTCTCTGCTTGCTTTGAATTTACTGTCCAGTGATTTGCTTTTATGGAGATGGAATGGCAGTAATCATGATAGATTACAGTTGAATTTGAAAATTATTACTGTGACTGCAATGCCCGCGGCACATGGCTCGTTTTACACAGACACATACGCACTTAACATTATTATACATTTCATGATAAGTAGCTCTAACAATGTATTTTAAACTGTGCTACAAACAATGAACTTTTTATTCTATGATTTTAGACGCTTCTGCTATTCTGCACGGCAATTATCATTATCATTATAACTTTAACCGTTTAGTAAACTGTGTGTATCCTTTGAAAGTTATCTTTCTGAAAATTGCTTGGCTAAAGCTGCAATGCTTCACTTTAGGAGATGATGTCGTCCTCAACCCTGCACTTTCGTAGAACTAGTCAGAAAGTCAAGTTCTAAAATTATCCTCCACTACGACTGTCTGGCAAAGCACCGAGTCGTCATTCGTAGCATTGAAGTGACACGGAACAACTAAAACTCACGATTAGTTTTCCATAAGTCCAATTCCATGAATGACATTGAGAATGTGAAGCGAACCGGTTAAAAGTATCAACTTGACTTTTGCTGTTTGTACTTGTTGTATGGTGTGCTTGGCCTTTGTTGCCCATATTGCACTCTGGCTGGATCGTTCTTTTCAACAAAACTATCAAGCTCACAAAAAAATTGTCCATCCGCCCGCCCGCATAATATACCTACTTATGAGCGTAGGTACGTCCACAATAATAACCGTGTTTGCTTCCGTTGTCCTCCTCTTTTCTACTCTGAAAGCTAACCCATACACTCCATATCGCTTGAGTATTCTTTCAACAGAACAACTCACAAAAAACTCTCATTTAAAAAAACCTTTCCATTCCGACTTTCCAAGTAACCAGAATTACATATTATATTTTTTGTTATCAGTTTCTTTACACGTCTTTTTCCCTTCAGTCAGTTTGTCGGTCGTTCTTTGGTAGTCACAGTCAGAAGTATTGCACCCTCCGGTTTTTGTTGCTGGGAATACATGCTGAGAACCGAGTAAGAGGTTACTCATTTAGTCACGTTGACTCAGCTTACCACTACTACTGACTTTATCCTTTTCTCCTCGCCAAATCAGCAGTCAACAAAACAGAGATTTTTAATATTTTTCTTTGTCATTACTTTTTTAAAGCTATATCCGTGCAGTCCACATCAACACGATTAGTTATGGTTTTCTTCCTCCAAAGTTTCAAGTGGAATGCTAATACATATTAAGCATTATTGTTCATTATTCATTGCAGCAATTATTGTTATGGGTCTTATATTTTTTTGTCGCTGTCGGCAGTCCCATCGCATCAGAGCAACTCGTCGTAATCCTAATAACATTAATAATGTACATAACGCGCCATGCATGAATAAAGGATTCCAAATGAGAATTCCACGCAATTAAGGTTTCTCTTCTCCGAAATTGCCAACAACACTTCAATTGATTATTATGTACCCACTACCCACACACATCACATCCACATCATCATGCATATTGTATACATTTTACAATGAAATGACAACATCAACAATAATAAGCAGCAACAAACAAATGTGGGATGATGGGGGAAAATAATTGTCATTTCTATTAGCATTTTTTACAGCTGAAAATTGTCAAAGCATCATATAATTGTCTCACTGTCAACCTTTGCGTGATGACATTCAGTTTATTCATTAGATACGTATCTATGTACATTTATTATGGGCATACGATTAATCAAGAGAAGCGGCGAATCGCACAGGAAGGGTTGAGTGTTGACGAGAGAAAGGTATCGAATATACTGATTATGTGAGCACACATGTTTTATGATTACGCACACACATCGTAACATGTAGGCCGACATTGGTAACAAAGGGCATGCATTCTGGGAAATTCTGTTTTTCAGCTAGAAAACAGGGGATTTAACAATTTTCACGTGGAGTATTTTTTTCTTCATTTTTCTTGTCTTACGTACCCACGAGAATTATTCCACTTTTTATCTCGAAATTAAATCTATTTTTACCGGAAGCTCCTTATGAAAATTTAATTTCGTTCGTTTATGACATTACTCACAGTGGTTGGTTGCTTTTCGTGGTACACCCTCGGCACAACTATTTTTTAAATAACCAAATATTTTCCATTTCAGTGAAAACAGCCAGTTTTATGATAATATGGAATGAAAGAAAGGCGTCATAAAACTTTTATGTAAAGGTAATAGGAACTGTATGTACATAGGTATAGATATAGGTACATATTGTACATTTAGGCTCTTCCTCGCTTGAGTGACTAATTCTATTTTATTTTCACCGCTGAAAAAAACTACGCCGTAAACTTGCAGGGAGCAGCAATGACAAATAATTTAACCATTGCACTAAGCGTGTCTAGTGTTGATTAACTACAAAAATATTAGTGTATGAGGTAGTGGCACTGTAATTATTGAAGAACAGAGAGAATAGAATAACATCATGCACATAAGTGCTAGGTACAGGTCTGTAAATCTGTTTTCCTTGTCAGCCACTACTATTTGATTTTTATAACCGTAGTTTTTACATCATTCTGTCCCACAAATGCGGGCTTAGAAATGTGCGGACAGGGAATACCATTAAATAGATGTGCTTCCATGATGGGTGATGATTAGGTAAGACAGCGGGTGTCAGTGCCATATAATCGTAATGTGGCTCCCGAAATTCTTTGGTGCTCCTTTCTAAATTAGTGAGCAGATATATAGAAGGGAGGATGTTAGACTGTGTATTTCATATTTACGTCTGCGGTATTTTTTTATGAATTTTTCGTTTTATTTCCTCAAAGAAACGAATAACCTACAAAGAAAAATACGATAACCATTCATGGAACTATAGAAAGAGAGGGAGAGTCAAGAGAGCAGTATAAGTTTTAAAAATAATAATTTTGGTTAAGATGGGTTAATCTTGAAGCTTTACGCATGACAGATTTCGGATGTGGATATTATGGGGCATTATGAAATTACCAGGCAGGCTGTAGCTTATTATATGTATATGTAATCATCATGTCATATTATGCACGGTTCTTAATAGTGGAACAAATTTTATTTTTCCTGTTTCACAATTCACAAACAAGACAATTGTATTGTTAAGGGATAAGATCAAATTGGGTTGAGGCATACATAACGTATTTGGTCAATTGATGTTAGATCAGTTCGAATAATAAGAGCTCCTTTCACATGTATTTACCTACGCTTTTAAATCTCAGAATTTCAATTCAATTCTTGGCAGTATTTTGTCAAAAACGAATTTTTCTTCCCTAACGCAGCTCTTCCTACTAAAAATATAATTGAAATGGCAAATGGTTTAATGGGCTATTCTTTACATGCGTGCGCGTAAGCGTTGGCGTTGAATATTATGAGAAATATTTTCATATAAAGAAATAAGTATAGTTTTGTGGAGAAATGTAATGAAGCAATCAATTTCTGGCGTTATGTGATGTTGCGAAATCATCAAGTTACTATGATATTATACAACGCAGTAGCGGCTCCGGCGTTTTGGTCGGTACCACCCACCGATTTATTACCGGCAGCTGAACCTTTTCTGGCCTGTCCTCTAAGCCAAAAATAATCCATTTATTTGCTTTTTTGCTTGAGAAGAATCGCTGTTTTCTATGCAAAGTCAGCTACAAAGCCGCAACATACAATAATTCTATTCAAACGACAAAATACACATATCTGAAAATTTCAGCTATACATTGCAATCCCATAAAATCTTTTGTATTTACGCACCATCAATTTAGAATTATTATAGTTTTCGTTACACAATAAAAAGAAATCTTTGCATCTGGCACGTGGCACGCAAATGAAAGGAATTACAAGCCCAGTCCAGCCCTTTTACAATATGGCGAAAAATTAAACTCATTTTGACAAAATTTTTATCGTATTTATTTGAATTACTCCAGTTCTGCGTTTCTATACTTATGACATAATATATATGTACATATGTGGTTCTAGCATAAAATCATCCAATCCAACATCGCAAAGATCATTATAATATGCAATAACAATTTCTCAAGGTGTTGTTGATCCCTTAATTGCTGACATAGGTATACATACATGCACTGCCAACACTTCTACTTTCGACTACCAACGTAGCTTGTTATAAGGTACATTATAAAGTTATATTGAACAGAAAACCCTGTATGCAATTGCAATATGGAGTTGCTGAGAACTCACTGTAGCATGATGTCGATAAACTAAACAAAAAAATCATCAAGCAACCTTTAGCCTCCAGCACCAGCAATTTGTATGCTGCATATACGTATGTGTTGGTATGTATTGTGTACAGACACAGACAGACAATCTGTGTTATGTGCGGCTTTGCTGTGCATTTAAAATAGCTGAGAAGATCTGAGGATGAGAGCTGCATAAAAGTAACTCAAAATGTTAGAGACAAGCACATGAATTACACTTGTGATGATCAAACACGGAGGATATACACATGTTTGGATTCAAAACAGTTGAATTTCCAGAGTTGGGATCCACAACTATTTAGAACTTGACCTTAGTGCGTCAATCTCTGTAGTCGTTATATCGTGGACCACAAACACGTAGGCAGGCCCAAGTCCAACTTGACAAGATAAATGTTTTGGTATCTGTTCCATACAAACTGAGGATCTGATGTTGGCTGTCAATATCTCCAGATGAATACACTTACCAAACATTAGACCAGCATAAGTTATATATTTTTTCCAGTCAGCAGATTAAATTCTGTACGCAAATTTTTGCCAGTGAATGAAATGTAGCAATTCACGCATATATGTACAAGTAACGTCACTGACAAGTGCTCTGTAACTGTGAAAACTACATATCTAGCTTTAGAGTGAACATGAGTATGTTTAAATTGTTGAGGTTGGGACAGTTCCGGAATGAGTGGAGGAAGCAGACCTGCAAATGCTTTTCAGTTAGTGCTTGTGCTAACAAGGCATACCTCCATAATGTAACAGTCATTGGAGCAGGTCATATGGGTACCGGAATCGGGCTGGTGAGGCATCCAAATTAGCCACTGTGAATTCATTCATTAATAGCACGAATACGAATGCACAAAATGAGAACAGTATTTTAGAGTGTATGTTTATTTAATGCCTTTCATGCACATTTTTAATAGAATAACGGTGTTGCTGGAAACGATGTCATAATTGCTGATGTCAGTCAAGATTCTCTGAACCGCTCAAAGAGAAAAATTGAGGAGCGACTATATAAAGTTAGCCAGAGGAAGATGAAGGTAAAAACTCAATGTAGGCGTTTGGCTTTCTTCTTGTGTACACACAAAATAATGAATTCGCTTTACATAACGTAAAACAACAAGGGCATATAATAATGAATATGAACATCATACAGGATAAATCGGAAGATGAGATCAAAGCTGCTGTCAGCGCAATTTTGAATCATATTCGTTGGACGACTGACATAGAAGAGGCAGTTTCCAAATGTGATCTTGTAGTGGAATCAGTACCTGAACGTTTAGATATAAAGCACAAACTTTTTGCAAAGATAGACAAGGTAAATCAATATTTTTCGGGAGTATAAAAAAATTGTGAATGAACAATGTGTGTGGGAGGATAAACCATGAACCAACGCCGGCAGGAATTAATAAAAAGATTGTTGCGTAAGCAAAATAGAGATAAGACCCATTTTACCGTTTACTCGTGCAGATAGCTGATCCCAAAACCATCTTCACAACAAACACGTCCTCTCTACCCGTGGCCGAAATCGCTCAAACTGTGAGTTCTGATAGACGAAAGAACTTTGGTGGCGCACATTTCTTCGACAGAGATGTAAAGCTTGTGGAAGTCATAAAAATAGCAGAGACTGAAAAGGAAACATATCACAAATTAACGGAATGGGTACAGTTTATTGGGAAGGTTCCGATTGGATGCAAGGATACCCCAGGATTCATTGTTAATAGGCTCAATCTAAGATATTTTATTAATGCCATACAAATGTATGAACGAGGTGAGCATATTCCTGAAATGATAATGACTTTGCATAAACTGGAAATGAAGAGATGAACTTTAAAACAAAATAAAAATGTTCCTATAGGAGATGCGGAAATGAAAGATATCGACTTGGCCATGAAACTTGGGGCTGGATTACCCTTCGGACCCTTTGAACTTGCGGATCATATTGGACTCGACGTTTTACACGACATACTCCAAGGTTAATTACCGTAATATGTGAAATGCATTGTGATATGTACATCGAATTATGTTTATGGAAGCTACGTTTTAAATGACCAATTTTTGTTTGCTATTCTATAGGATGGCAAGGAAGATTTCCTCCTGAGGAATCCTTCCCATGTCCAGAAATAGTGAGTCGTTTATACCGGGAGGGAAAACTTGGTAGAAAAACTGGAGAAGGATTTTACAAACATTAACATGCGTGTGTTTACTCTGTGATTCTATGTGGAATTGTGCTCCACAAACGTCCAATTCCTATTCATGATTACAATCGTTCCTAATTATCTTTATAAACTGCACTGCCGCATTAAATTTTCAAAAAAAATTGTGTGCCCTTCATTTAAACGAATCGATTTGATTTACATGGTATTTCTCGAACACTGGCATAAATTCTTTAAAAGCTTTCATATTTACTATCAGTTGGAACAGTGGAATTTTAAATTGGTTGTATACATAAAGAACATTAAATGAATCAGTAAGTTTTGTAAGGTTCCCAATCACGTAACCATTAATGTGACCTGTTATCTATTTAGTATCAACCATCACTCCGTTTTTTCGTGAGTATTTTGGTAATGAAACAAGCGTACCCATACAAAGAACAGTGTATCGTCACGTACTTTTCTGTTTGTTAAATGTGTCAAACCACATCTTTAAACTTTGACTCATTACCGTCACTCCAACTTGGAAATCGTCATCAACCTGGTGGAGCGTAATTTTGTAAGATATAATTTTCACACGAGGAGTCTGCATGCCGTAACGTGTCATGTGTCATAGTCCGTGGGTAGATGCTCAACACGCGAACCTGAGTCATTTACCTATTCATGTTCCTCCATGAGTCAGAATTCAAATGTAGTGATGATTATGAAATTCTGTTAACATTTTAATTCCATACAAACCTTTCTTTTATTCCAGCTTTCATTTAAAAAAAAGTTCAAGAATGTGGCAAAAATGCAGATGAATGCCCTTTACGATAAACTAACATGCATAGAGATGCCAATTTTCGATGCAGATCTGTTAAAAATAAATCAGACCTAAGAAAAAATGGATTTTTATGGTCCATTCCAAAAAAAGCTGTCGAGGTATAAAAATCCAGCTTCCAATGAAATATTTTCCAACCACAACAAGCCAACATTAGCAACCAATGAAGACCAACCTACCACGCAAAAACAAAGGTACGCTTACCATCTCCGTAAAGCAAACTTGCAGCTTTCTTCACTGCCCTGAGTGTCATCATCACCACTACCTTAACACACCTAATAATAGTATCATTATCGTCATCATAGCTTCCCTCTAATTCAATTCTGATAAATCAAGTAAAGCACTAAAAATGTTTTCATCGTGGTGGACGCATCAATCAGCTATGCTAACAACCAGGATATCATTATCATCATCCGACATTGGAATAACGTCAGTAATGCACACCACCAAATGAATGAATGTTGATGCCAGTAAATCACCGAATGGTAGTTTTTTTGTTTGACTAGTTGTGTGAAGACTGAAGCTGTCGCTCACTGCTCCGAGCGTCTGTTGTTTCACTGTTTTCTGGGTTGCGGTTTAAAAAAAAGCTGCCGTAATAACGACAACTCCACTAGGTATGTTCGCTAATGTTATTATCGGAACTCGAGAAGGGCATATCTGAGTAAACTACCAGTGATACGAAATGAAATACTGACGATAGATAACAAAAACTACAGAGAATCTCTCTCTTTCTTGTGAACACATACAAAAGCTCGTGTTTTTGAAAGCAGGAGCTGGTCGTTCCTTTGAATAATGGTTTCGTATGAATTTTTGTGTGTAATGTTTAAATGTTTTCGTCAAACGATGATACTAGGAGGCAGATATCCTCCTCCAGCAGCAATTTTGTAAGTTTAACGTTCATTGACGTGTGGTATCATGATAGCTACTAGCACTACTTTGCATTCTATATCAATGCATTCATTCATTTAATAGGTACAGCATGCATATCTAAAAAGGAAAATCTCTGTTAATCACTTCATTCACTGCTAGTGCTAATACTACACCGTTTCCTATCTCATCTTCCATTATTATACTATATTAGGTATACATTTATAGTAGTCCTCTTTAAATTACCTGTTGGATGAACTACCATCATCATCACTATCACCATCGTCTTCACTTTACGTTTGTCGTCATAATCAATTCATTTTCTTTCCACTTTATTCCAACAGCTTTCATCCTCCCACAATGTCATAGCCCAAGTTTTCCACGCTATGTTCTCCATTCTCTCCCATATCATCCACTTATGGTTACCACCACCGCCAGCTTTACCATTTTCTTTTAATCCCCAAATTAGCATATGCATTTCAACTCACAGTCTCACTTGACTTTTTCTCTCTCTCTCTCTTTACTCCCCTTATTCAGAGTAGCGTCCTGGAACGCAAAAAGCTCTTTTTCTCATTTTCTGTTCGACGAACTACCATACTAGCGTGAAGTGCTATGTTGGTAAAGTGGTGCGGCAGCGGAGTATATGGTAGTTAAAAAGATTTCATTAAAGAGTAAAAAAGAAAATACACCTTTCCAGTCATTACTACTTTATTTCATTAGTCACTTTAACCACTTTACTACCACCATACTACTCCACTGACTTACGTATAAATGGAAAGAGGATAGTGTAATTCCATTTTCCTCATTTTCGTTTTCTACGAAATGCTTTTACCTCAAAACGCTGCGCTTTAAAATTATAACCAAACCTGCATTTTAAAAATTTGACCTGTGAAACTAGCCTTTTCTCCTATTTTAAAAACATTCTCTCATTCGAGACAGAATGTATATTTTTAACAAACTGACAAAAGCCTTGGCTTTTACTTTTCTTCAACTTCTCGTCACAGTACCTGTTTTTGAAGCTAGGGCTAGGGCAAGATATACCCGTGAGATCAGTGCAGGAAACGATAGCGGTAGCGAAAGTGATAGCATTCAAAATGCCACAATTAATACTACAAATATTCAGTCACCTCCAAATAGAACCGAATTTTACAATAACGTCAACGAGGCGTTGGACCGTTTAATTGAAATGTTGTTTGGCGATATTGAGCCTAAAAATGAACTCTTTTGGGAGCCCCCGCATTCTAGTCATACAGGACATGACAATGCTGTCCATTACACTAACGAATGGCTAGTACATGTCACTGGCGGAGATCAAGAGGCTAATCGAATTGCATCTTCGGCTGGATATGAAAACTTGGGTCAGGTACGCTATCAATGAGCTAACCTACTAATAACAGTAACAGTTATAATAATCATCATCATCATAGTCAGTCTAAGAGTCCTTGGAAGTTTTATGCAACCGCATTAACGCAATAATTATTGCCATTGTAATGGCTGTTGACTCTGTTATACGTTCGGTCGTGATTTCATTTTCCCAACGATGCATTTCAAAGGCCCTAAAAAGCAAAGAAATGTGAAAGTTTTTTTCTTGTCGTTTCACTTCTTGGATTTTTAGTGTCCTTGTTACTACCATCGTGAAATTGTGAAAGGCATATTTGCCGTCTTTACGTGCAGTGGTAAAGGAGCATTTCTCAGAATGAGAGATGGATTCGAGAAAACGTAATAGTAATAATTAGGTATTATTTAATTAGGTGAAAGGGTTCCCTGATGTGTACCTATTGCGAAAACCTGATCATCCAACGGATCATAAACGACATGCTAGAGAATTAACTAGCCATCTCATGTCCTACCGTGAGGTACGTAACTTTTCTCAATTGAGTCGTGCGACTACAAAAAATTTCAAAGTGCCCCATTTCGGAGCAAAAAAATGCAAGACTGCTTGCCAGCTTTAACCATGCATTTTCCAATATATATTGACTATCGGTGCTACTACTGCATTCCTCTGCAAGTATAATGCAGTAACCGTAAAACTCATTTTTATGCGTCTACTTAACTTTTTAAACCAGGTTAATTGGGCTGATCAGCAATTTTCCAAATCTCGGGAGAAAAGAGATCTGGATATTATGAACCTCGTAAAAAATTTTAACATTGGAAATTGGTTCACTTCGGATGACCTTTTCGGAGTACATCATTTTAATCCATACGTGAAAGCCTTTTCGGATCCATTGTGGGATAAGCAGTGGTACATGGTAAGCATGTGTTAACAACTCTCTTAACAAGCATCGCAATAAAATTAACTCGCTCAAGAGTGTTTGTCATGAGTCATTAATATGAATGTTAAAACACCATGAAACTTGCAGCAAGACACAAGGACAAAAACTTCCCTTCCACGACTGGACCTAAACGTACTTCCCGTTTTTGAAATGGGCTATACAGGCCGAGGTGTGAACGTTGTAATTTTAGATGATGGACTAGAGCATACTCACAGTGACCTGAGGAAAAACTATGTAAATGAAATAAATGCCTTTGGCCTTTATACATTATTTAACATGAATGCATTTTTTGTTTAATTCAATCCTTGTTTTTATGTCGTGTAGGTTCCAAGCATCAGCGGAGATCTGAATGACAATGATAATGATCCACTGCCGAGGTATAATGCGAAACCGGATAATGCTCACGGGACACGTTGTGCTGGAGAAGTCGCCATGCAGGCAAATAATTCCAAGTGTGGTGTTGGCATCGCATATAATGCTGGCATTGGGGGTAAGTGAGCCAAAAAGCCAATCATTGCAGCATACCTTAAAAATGTGTTTTGCTCCTAGTAGTCTAGTCCTACTTTTCCGAGTTGATGGCTTTATTTATTTTTGACATGCTAGGAGTGAGAATGCTAGATGGTCCGGTAAGCGATCGTGTCGAAGGAGAAGCATTATCGTTTGCTTTGAAAAAAGTAGACATATTCTCAGCATCTTGGGGTCCCAACGACGATGGTGAAACTGTTGAAGGCCCAGGGCGCTTGGCCCAACGGGCATTTATGAAAGGTGTTACACAGGTAATAAGAAAGCGCATTCTTTGGTATGCATTACAGATTGCATGACTTTAAAAAAAATAAAATAGCACGTTGTGTGTTTGGAATTATTGAACTGTATATTTTGATTTATTCAATATCACGGTTTTTAAGGGTCGAAACGGATTAGGAATTATTTACGTGTGGGCATCAGGAAACGGAGGATCAAAAGGTGATTCCTGTAGCTGTGACGGATATGCGTCCAACATTTTCACACTTTCCATTGGAAGTGCCTCCGAATCGGGAAGTTTCCCATGGTATGGTGAAAAGTGTGCTTCTACCTTGGCTGTCACCTATTCTAGCGGTGCATACACGGATCAAAAGATTGTAAGTTGTTAAAGTGGTGAAGGTGAAAGCTTGCGGGAAAGTTTTAGTTTCACAAAGTCATAGTCATTGCCATGTGTATGTATTTTATTAAAGGCGACCACAGACCTGAACGATCAATGTACAACAAGCCACACTGGAACATCCGCTTCGGCTCCTTTAGCTGCTGGAATCGTTGCATTGGTACTGGAAGCAAAGTAAGATATCTCGCTTGTGTAGTGGTAGTAGAAAGTAATCTTTTTGAGTAGACGGACACTTTTTAAAATGTATATTTTGCGCATAATCTGCGTTAAAACAAAGTTTACAAACATTACCACTTAACAAAGTTTCCTTTCCTCCTTCCTCCCTCCAGTCCAAAGCTGACATGGCGCGACGTCCAACACATCACAGTTTGGACAGCCCAACCTGGCCCTTTGATGGACAATCCCGGATGGAGAATAAACGCAGCAGGATTCCATTACAACTCGAGATTTGGCTTTGGCCTTATGGATGCACATGGCATGGTGAAAACTGCGCTGAACTGGACCAACGTGCCAGAACAGCGAGTATGTCGGGTAAAATCTCTTCCGATGTAAGTCAGAGATTTTAATCAACAGAACCTGTTTCATTTGCCTTTGCCGTACACTATAGTATCATAATGCCCCTAATTAAGTGTCAAATAGTCTAAAAGCTTAAGTAGTTGCTGAAAATGTACATGACATGTGTGATATTTCGTAAAAGTATCTAGTAAGGATTTAGAAAATAGGATACGTTACAAATTTTCAATACTATACACATAGGAAACTTAAAGCATTAATTAGTTTTAAAATGAAGGTTAATTAAAAACTGCTAAAATTATTACAAACATGCTAAAGAACAAAATTAACTGTATATAAACTAATTAAAAGTAATTTTACATATATAGCACAAATGACTTACCATTTTCAGTAACTAACTTAGCTCTACTTAAGCAAATTATTATATGAATGTTTCTTATGCTTATTATATGATATATAGTGCTTAAATGATACCAAATCTTATACACCTACCTATTTTTGCAGAGAGTGGAACCAGATAAACCCGTTGAAACCTAACGTTGTTGAGTTTGTGAGCGACGCATGCCGTGGTACGAACAATGAGATAAACTATCTGGAACACGTACAAGTTACCACCAATATTCACTACAGTTATAGAGGAGCACTTCAAATCGACTTGATTTCACCTGCAGGTACGTACCCATTACCAACATTTCCAGGAATTCTAACTTATTCTTCTAAGTAAAGATGAACTAATTAATCAACTTCGACTTTCTTAAAACCCACCAGGAACCAAAACAAGACTTCTATTTCCACGAAAAAATGATATATCTCCTACTGGATTTGAGGACTGGCCATTTATATCAGCACATACGTGGGGAGAAAATCCGGCCGGAAAGTGGCAATTTTATGTAACTGACTCGGTAAACACCCCGCGAACCTCTAATCTAACCACCTATATATATACTTATAAACTTTTGATTCATTAAAACAAACCTTTAACTTAACCAAAGTGAAAACTGTTTTACAGACTCTATCTGCAGACAACAGAGGAACCATTGACTCTGTTGAACTTGTTCTATACGGAAGTAGGGAGACGCCTCAACATGCCCTATCCGGACCACGGGTGTACCCTCAGGAATACAAAAAGAAAAGCCTTAACAATTTTACCCCTAGTGAAAATGACAATTTCGATGCTAAACTCAGATTACGAGCTCTAATAGACAACGTAGAAAATTGGATTTAAAACAATGTATGCTTAATTTGTAATGTAATCTATTATATGTCATGTACCACAACAAAATCTTTTAAAAATGTAAAAACTAAAAATAATCCGAATCATACCTCTAGCTAGTTAACCAATTTTAGCATTTTAAAATGATCTCTATCATTATTAGAATAATAATAATATTATCATAATTTGTGTGTGCATTCCACTATCCAGCTATTAATCTAAAGAAATGTATTCGTAAACCTATAAATCACATTATTGTATGGAATTCTCTTGTAGCTCTATTAAACAACTTAATATGTGAAATGAGATCTCATTAAGTATTAAACTCTTAGCTAATTAAAACGTAAACATTCCTATATACAACAACAGCAACATTAATGCATATAAATAATTTACACATCATAGGCATTACATAATATATTTTTTCATTTTTTAAATCTTGACTACTGAGATAATCAACGATTATTCCATTTTTATTATTGGCTGTTGGCATTGTACACGATTCAACCAGTGCACTCATCAGAGAAATATGTCCCATTTATAATTACACTACATTAATTACACAGTTCTAGGACCTTCATGATGATAGTAATTATCAATTATTATTAATAATAGCATATTCATAATGATAATAATAGTAATGTAAGCATGCTTTTCTAAAACGTTTTAAATATTATAATGATGACTCCCACCAGGATTTTCAATTACTAATAGTCATGTTGCTTTTTCTCTATAGTCAAGTTGTTGGGTAGTAAATACAATGAACTGTTAAGCTGTAATATATTAATAGTATTAATAATAGTATTTTATATTTATATATATATAGTATTATAGTGATTACACTAGGACATAATCATAATTCATACAACTACTACAAGTCAAAGATACATCCATAATTATCATAATATAATAATAATAATAAAGTTTCCTTGAGACACACGACACACATATTATAGTGTACAGTAGTAGTAGCTAACAACATGAGAGATGTGTCTTCATGTCAAAAGTCGGAAGTAGGATAATTTACAATAGCTTGGCTCTTCAAAAATTTTATGCTTTTCTAAAGTGTGTGGCAAAAATCATACTGTTACTTTTTTATCTTGTTACTTTTATAGTGTTATGTGGACTCTGTTAAATAAGACTCCTCGAGATGTTTACCTTATGTATTTATTTTAAACAGTAAGTCTACTGAATCGGAATAGGGAATCATAGTCCCTTCACAGGCTTTGACGGTATTATTACTAAAAAAATGTTTGGATACGTTAATAACAAGAATAATAAAATTTTCAAGAATAATGCATCATCGAAAGTGGTAATGGTGCATTGATTTTCACATTTTCTCTAGGTCCATCGTCCTCCGACAGTATTTAATAAGTAAGCATATCAAGTGTATCCTGAGGGAATGGACTTATTTTTGCGACTGATTTTTTTAGACTTTTATAATCATAAGAGATAACACATAAATACTTGATATTTGGTGCAAGTTTATAGAAAAATCCTACTATACCTGCAACAACATATTTACGACGACGTTTTCCGTACGTACCAATTATTAATGAGTTTGAACCTATATATTTCGAACTTAGTTTGTAGTTCTTTTTCATTTTCCGTTTTGAATATTAATGTACCACTAACGTTTGTTCAAGTCTTTGCGAAAAATCATTTCCTCTAGTACAATTAATTGTTTATATTATTACGGGGTTAAAGTTAAAGATCACGTTCTTCATGTCCATGTATTTTAATAATAATAATCATAATGATAATAATTCTAAAACGATAACCTTATTACGTTTCCGATAAGTATAAGCACAATACAATAACTTTTCTACTACAGTACGAATAGTACGATACGACAATTACTGCGTTTGGATTAGTTTATAATATGGTAGATTACACAAAGAACACGCTCGATAAATATACGGTCAAACTCGCGTGACTCGACAAATTGGTGAACATTTAGCAGCAGTCAATAATAATCATAATCATAATTAATAATGATAATAAATAACAACTACTATAACATTCTCATCTTAAAAAGACCTGACATGTAAAAACAAATAATAATAAAAAGATTACTTTAGCACGAACACTGACATGTATCATTGTAAAAAGGGATATCATATATGTTGTATATACCTAATTTGTTGTTGATTGTTCATCATTTTCATTTCTACTTAATAAATTGCAAATTGACTACTAATAATTTTTCTCCTATCACAACACCAATTTGTTATCCAGTAATATCCATCATAATAATTATAAACTCTACGGAATTCCCCTTACGGTGTAGTAAGTGCAAAAAATTAAAAAAGAGAATTTATAATAATCATAAATATAATAGTAATTATGACTATGACGCTTTTCTTGTTGCTTGCTCGATAATAATGCTTGGAAAATGAGTAATAACTGTAAACCTACCTTGTTAAAATTTATAATTTAAGATCAGTTCCGAAAGAAGGACTGAACCCGTTTGTTTTTTTCCTACAGCCTGACGACCGAGAGAGAGAGAGAGAACCTACAAAAGTTACTTTCATTAAGTTTTCCGTTTTTTACTTCTTATATGGCGAGAATATGAAGGCTTGACTTTTAAATCGACAACAGTACAGTGTATGTGTGTATATTTAGAGAATAATGTACTCAATAATAAACTATCTACCTACTATAAGGTTTCGTTTTTAAATAACAGTTTACAACAAGTAAGAGGTAAACTCACAGTTAAAGTCCCGCGGTAGGTCATCATGATTCCATAATACCGATTCTTAAAATATTGTTTGACTTCGTTTCTTTTAAAAAGATTTGTAGATCATCATCATTTAGGTGAGGAAACTAACTGCCAGTTAACTACGTTAAAAGACCATGTAATTATAAATTATCCTAGGATCCATTTTTCCATCTCCATTCTTTGCTAATAAATTACCCTAATAAAGACAAACATCATCATCATCATAAACTTAATTTACAATTGGCATACATTCTGCTGGTTGTTTTCTGGTTATAAAGTTGCAGTAAGTGATGTACCTACCCTACCTTCGAACTATCAATAATCATAATAATGCTAACCACACGCTATGCTCTAAAAGAGTTAAAATGAAACAGTAACCTCTCCTTTTAAAATCAAATTAATCGTAATAATATTAATAATAATTAGTAATAATAATATATCCTCTTTTCTCCGTTTACTGAGGCTAATTACGAATGTCAAAAATCTACGTATTTTAATCTGATTAACTTTACACAGTCCGTTTAGAGACTTTCTCAGTACAATCACCACTGCATAGTAATAAAATTACAGAGGAACAAACCATGAAGGATTATAAAGAACAAACAATCTATATAAAATGTCAAAATCAAACAAAACAAAAAAAAAACAATCAATAATTATAATATTAATATTAATGTATGTATGTATGTATATGCTATTTAATAATTATAATAAGAATTTTTTAAACATTGTCAGCTTCCTATCCGATATTCAAGATTACAGTATAACATCAATAATAATAATAGTGTATTAGTTAAAGTTATGATATTTTAGTTTTACTACATAGCTATGATTATTAATACGGATGTTCCAACAGTTTTTTCAATCATCATAATAATTGCTACGCTTAATTCTTAATATGTTTTACTACTATCATCAAGTATTGAGAACTACTTTTAAAGTAAGATATAGATATGTACATATGTACAATACAGCTCATACAGATCAAACACGATGGACTTTGTAGTGGGTAGTTTTTCGTTTTTAAATAATTAGTGCACATTTTTGTTTACGGAATTCATATATCGTATATAGATAGATAGACGCTACTCAGGTTCATGGGCTCTTTTTCGAATTTGCTTTTTTACTGATGTAAATGTACTAAATAGTTTAGAATTACTGCTGCTGCTGATGTCATGTGACAATATTTAGTAGATGACAAATTTTACAGTTATCTGAGCATTCTCATTACGTAATAGTTTGTTTAAAAATAAGGGGTTGCCCGATAATAATACATCCCTACATTAAACTTAATTTTTATAGCCTTGATTAAAATGTAAAACTAATCTTGAGGAAATATTATACCTGTTCTATAATTTACTCTCTGCCTGCATTATTAGTCGTCCTGTTTGTATTAATAATACAACGGTAGAATAATGTAACATACTTAAATAGTGTGTGGTCTATTAATTAGTAAATAGTCAATGAAACTTGAAAAACAAAAACAAAAAAATATAAAAAATTCTCTCATTTAAACCTGTCTTGATAGTAGTAGATCTAAGGACAATTATAATAGTTTTTTTTACCACTGTAACTTGACAATTTTTTTCTACCCTTAAACGTTTGCATGTGTGTACTGTTTATTTCTTTTACCCCATGATGAGACTTTATACAGACAGTAATAATAATATTGGTTTCTTTAGAATGGATTAATTACAACAGAGAAAGAGTTTTACCCCAAAAATACGTCGTTTCATCGAAGACTTGCATGATAAATAATAATAATCATAATCATAAATATTATCGACTTTTTATTAATATTAGTTACATGTAGAGATTAGTATTTTAGCTCAGTACCGTTGGTCTTGTATTTAATCATTTCCTTGTCACGTAGTAGGGTCTCTTATTAATAATACGAGTTTGTTGTTGTATGATGTAAGGTTTAATAATATTCTAAGCTGTGTAGTAATAATAATACAGGCACGCCCATGAATATACGAAAGAATGGACCACCTTTTAGAATAATTTAAAACTTGAATTAAGAATAAAAATGGGAGAAATAAGACATCTGTACGGCGCGTATATATATGAAATGCAAAAAGTGAAACAGGTTATGTCGCTTATTTAGAAGTGAACAATAAAGTCCATGAGCTCCTGGATGCAACGCAAACCTGATTTGGATGTGTGCAGTAGTATTTTTTGTTTTTCTTAAAAATGTCCTCTGACTGTGTTTGATCTATGATGTTGGATTTCCACGGGATTTTGCTTGTTGTTGATGGATGACACTCCGCGGGGTTGACATGATGTTGATGTTTGGGGTCGTTAGGTTCTTACTGTAAAATGATAATGAATTACGATTTTTTTTACATTCTTCGATAAGGATGGTAGCCAGATGCCTGACCCGGTTGAGAATAACTCCCACCTCTCTGAGGTCCAGGACCTCCATAACTTCCAGCAGCTGTAGCATCAGCAGTACCGTAACCAGAGGCCGCCCCAGTACCTAAACATTGAAAATAACAGAAACAGAAATGAAACAAAATGGAAAAAACAAAAACGAAAGAAAAACTCTTCTTGTAGTAGTAGTATTGGATGACTGGGAACATGTAAACAGCCACTGGCAACGTTAAGCCAACTCAAGCAGTTGTAAGCGAGAGGAAAATTTTTTTTTTTGAACAACAGTAAAAGAGCGATGGGAAGCGCCTGGGCCTGAGAGGTGGATGTTGCTTTTGTGGATAAGAAAATAAGCTACTGAGAGAATAAGGTATACGAATTTACCGTATGCCCGAGAAGGTCCATAAGCCCCAGCAGCTGTGTCCTGGGGTGGCTGAGTGTGAGTGTAGCCTGCAGATGAACCATATTGCGGCTGTGGCGTAGAATATGGATAGCTTGAAGTCGGCTTCTGTGGCGCCGGCGCAGCAGGAGTTCCTGGAGCAGCAGTTGGAGTAGTTCCTTGCCTGCCGTACATGTCAGCTCCTTGTGGAGTGGCACCACCACTCTGGCCATTTTGGCCCATGGTGTAATTCCAGTTTGCTCCATAGCTATTTTGTGGTGTCGTACCTAAAATGTCCATGATAAGCTTAGTTAATGATTCATCCCAGTCTATGTATATGTTTGCCTGCTAATATATATATGGATGTGGAAATCGAAAACCGTAATATGGAATAAAGGATTTGCTTCGTATGTGACATTACAATGTAAAGATCCCTCGTCTACCTACTGCCATTCCAATAACTCAACGTGTTTGTTAGAATATCAAGTTGCCGTCGCCTTTAACAAGCACAATCAAATAATAAAAATGAAGAAAACACCGTTAAGTTTAAACTAAAAACGTCCCAAAAGCCGGGAAAGCGATTTTAATCCTTTCATAAAAATGCACACATAAAACAGATAAAGAACAGAAATTTCAGGAATTCTTAAAATAATCCCTTATGTCGTTTTTCTAAAGTACAGTTAGCGAGAGGGATCTTCCATTTCCTGCCATACGTTACGTAAGGTTTAAGGTCCTACTATAAAAATCTTATCTTCTGATGACTACTATTTTGTAAATTCCCTTGCTGTTCTGCTCTATCATTTAAACTCTCATCATTATGGCATATATAAACTTACTTTGTAGTAGACGATGTTAAATTAAAAGATACACATATACAGAGATGTTATACAATAATAATAACTTTGTTTTTATATTCTCGCTGACGAAGTTGAATGTTGTTTGTTGGTAGTAGTAGTAAATTAACCTGACTTGGGGACTACATTACTGAAAATATCTACTAGACGAACTGTACAGATTATTGACCCGCTCACCATAGCCATAGCTTTGTTGTGGGGTAGCTCCATAACTTCCCCACTGTGGCATTTGCTGTCCTTGAGTAGCTTGTGCTGCTCCCCAGCCTTGATAACTCTGCCCACCGCCAGGGTTGTAACCTTGAGGAGGATATCCGGATTGTTGAGGAGGAGTTCCCCAGCCTTGATATCCTTGCATCATTCCTCCAGGGGGTCCCATATGCCCCATTGGATTGCCCATCTGTAACAAAAAACATTCGCAAACAGTCATGAGGAACAAGCAACGTAGTCGAGCTACATTGTGGACGCGGCGTGGTTCGTGCGTTGCATAATAGTTGTAATTTTTGTTTGGTATGCATATAACTGATAGTCACTTCAAGCTTACCATAGCTCCCCATCCGGACTGACGTCCCATTCCACCGCCACGACCATCTCTGGGTTCAGCACGCTTGATTTCAACCTAAAATTGGAGCGTATAAGTCGATAGAGTACTCGTCCTAGCCTTACATGACACCATTTCACTCACATACATGATTTATACTACGTTAGTTTACAAAATACTACTATCGTGTTCGTTACTTCAATAAAATACATAGATCAGGCCTTTTCCGTAAACTTATACACAACAAACTTACAATACAACGAAATTACTCACAGCTTCTTTACGGTATGCTAACTTTTGCGCTTAAGGTACTTAAAGTAAAACTATGATAACAAAATTGTAGTTATATAGTCTAAGATAAAACAGTAGTGCTATGTATACTACAAACTTGTTCATGCTGACATGTTACAACAATTAATTATTATCACTGTTAAACTTTAGGCTTAAGCCTTAATTATGAAATGATTGATTAATAAATTAATTATAGTAATAAGCTTATACACTCACTCGCATTAGAGCAAATGTAACCATAAGTGTTATAAATCAGAACAAAAAATTTTTTAATACCTGCTTTCCGTTAATGTTCACGAAGTGCTCCGCGACTAATCTTTCCACTGGATCATCGGTCTCAAATGAAACAAATCCAAACCCTATCGCAAAAAAAATGTTATATTGAAATTTAATTAAGAGAAAAGTTGGAGGAAGAGGAATGTCTCTTTTGTATCAGCTCTATGAAGCATTAATGATAGTCTATGATATGAAATGTGTGTAGCCGACTAGGAGACACAATGCCCGATAACCGAGACATCATGCACTATGAGGAGGCATTTCATTTCGGCTGTTGAACACAAAACGTGGAAAGCTTCAATGTCAACTATTGTTGACATTTAACTTAGCAGCCTTACTACTAAATAGTACGAAAAGAAGCTAATAAAAAATTAATTCTTACCTCTGGTTCGGCGGCGCTCCTGATCGTACATGATAACTACTTCAACCACTTTTCCATATCGATCAAAGAACTGTCGGAGATCAGTTTCAGTCACATTGGGTGGCAGCCCTCCTAAAAAGACCTTGGGGACATTGGAGCCCCGCTTTGGCTTCTGCATCGTACGCGGGTTGCAAGGTTTTGGGTCAATCTTGAAAGAGAAACAAGGTGAAAGTCAAAGTCAGTTTTGCAATTCTGATAATGCGCAAGCGCAACATTATGCATTTCACACTACAATGACTACTGGGTTAGGAAATGAGCGACAATCGACAAAATATATATTTTTAAACTTACAGTGCGTCCATCAAGCTGATGCGGTCCACTGTTCAACACAGCATCTACATTAGCAGGGTCACTGAAGGTCACAAATCCAAATCCTCTGGACCGACCAGTTTCCGGATTCTTCATGACCACAGCATCAACAACTTCTCCAAAACGACTAAAGTAACGCTGCAAACCGTCAATGGTTGTCTCCCAGCTGAGTCCACCAATGAACAACTTTCTGTAAATTCACAACAACAAAAAATCACCATACATTAATTTTAACAATAACAATAATTAAAACCACTCTCAATTAAAATCACCTTCCAAAAAAGCCACACCGAACCATTCAAGCTAGAGTTTAAAAACTTACCCTCTCTCGTCACATTCTCCATCTTTCTTCATGATGCTGTCTTGATTATTTTTAACACCGCTGGACAAGTTGCCTCCAGCAGTGCAGTCGATAATCACGTTCGACCCTATTTTGGAATGTGGCTGCCTAAAGCCAACACGTGAATTAATTTGGGAAGGAATTGTCGACAATTTTCCTTGAAATCCTGTTGTCCTCTCTTTGAAGAAAAATTGTCTCGTTGCTGCGGTTCTTGCTGATTCTGTCGTCGTGTCGGCGGCGTCGTCGTCGTCGTGAGCCTTTTACTTGACAAGTTGTTGACAAGTAAACTTTTTAAAAGTCTCTACAAAGTCGAATACGAACCAGATGACTATAAAATATTATTATTATTTTTTTATTGCTGCTTTCCTTCCACCCTCACTCTTGAGATGATTTTTTGAAAAAATGTCAAAATAAAGAAGCACCTTTTGGTTTGTGTAATTCTAAAAAATATTTACTTTTTTGATGATGATAAATCTTCCGTCGTCGTACTAATTATAGTAAACAGTAGTAGAAGTAGTACTAGTTAAATTATTTACGATGATGATGTATACTAACAAGAAGATGTTGTTTTTTTTCAGTACTTATGGTTTAGTACTTGTCGTCACACTAGTTATAAATATAACAATTATTAAATTTTAATTAAAAGTAGAGGTGGAGGAATGACAACTACTTTTTTCTCTTCTCTCTCACTCTTTCTGCCTTATTCAAACTTTTTTAACCTGCTATTAAAATACAGTGAATAATAAGTGTAGTAGCAGTTTAGTATGTTTTTTTCTTGTATATAAGGTGTAAAATATACGTGTACGTTTCCCTGTGATCTCTTATTTAACAACAACGCTATATAAGAATAATAAAAATGTACGTACGTCTTCTCTCTTGTAGTAGCAGTAGTAGATATATCAATAATAATAATTAATTTTTTTAGAGCGTAGTAGCGGTAAAATAATAACAATAATAATAACAGTAGTAGAGGAGTAAAAGGGGGAAATTAATTATGTAGCTTAGTTAATAATAATTATATTATTGTATAGTTAATTTGCTCTCTGGAAATTATCCTTATTTTAATAGTTTATATAATATCCTAGAAAAATTATTCTAAAAATTGAAGAGAGCACAGCGTGGCTGGCCTCTACTACACCGAAATCCAATATGGATGCTAACATTAGTACATGGCCAAAAATGCTCCTCTCTTCTTCCCCTCTCCTCTTATTTTTCTCCTCTTCTCACACAACCAAGCTCGCTGTCGTCTTTTCCCTTTCGGCCTGCCTGCCTATTCACACAACATGTTATACTTTTACACTTTACACCGCTTACTATACTCAAAATATTATACAAAAAACTCAATACTCCTACTTCCACACGACCGCTATTACTAACTTACTAACTACTACACTTTATACCGCTTCTTCTTCGTCTACTTTTTTGCTTACCGTGTGTGTATGAAGATTATAAGCCGATACCACCACCACACCGAACAAAGTCATAAAAACAGATACCAAACCGTCCGTGGATAACATACATACATAATAGCTTACTATACAACTTTTATATAAGTTAGGTTTATAAGCCAGCAGCAGCCTTTTTTAGTGATAAAAATACCTAAAAAAGCTATACTGTTGTTGTAGTTGTGAAGAAGCTGTGTGTAGTAAAAGCTATATGCTGAAAATTATTATATAAAGTCGTTCGGCATCGGCAGATCACATCCATCCCCCACCACCACCACCACACAAAACCAAGCGAACGAATAAGTAATGTACTCTGTTTTGATACCTACCTGCTTCGCTTGACAGTAGTAAAGTAGCTAGCTACAAAGTTTTGTAGAGAGAGAGAGACAGAAAAGAGAGAAAAAAATGTTAGCAGAAAAGCAGCGCAGCAGCAGCGGCTACAATGCAATGATGATGATCGTCGATGATGACGATGATGGCTACATAATACAACAGCCAGAGCACAATAATCACAACTTTTACTAGTTGTTGTGTCAAAAAAAGAAGCATCAGTCATTTTTTTAGAGTGTACCTAAAAAATCCGGCTGGATGGATTTGGATTTTAAAACAACAACTCTCGGCTCGGATGCTTATGCTGTCTTCTTATGCTAATTGCTGACTTTTTTTAGGTATGTGGTGGTGTGGATGGATTTTTGTGTGCTATAAAAAATGTTATAACAGATTTGTCTGAAATGTATGAGTCCGGTCCGGTGTTTTCATTGAGCAAATATACCTAAGGAAGGAATGGAATAAGATACATGCATACATACCCCATATGCCTATATATTCATTTAACAATATTTTAATATGTATATGCTTTTAGTAGTAAGAGATAAAAAAAGCCCAGATAAATTTTTAACAAAAAAATACTCCTACTACTTCATACATACATTATACTACTACGTTGTCGTGTTCCTGCCGGACGGACTCGTGTGGTGGTGATATGAAGAAGAAACACTACTGCCAATGTTAAAGCTACATTTGAACTCATTTCTTCTTCAAACTTAGCCGTACATACATTATATCTTGCATGGTTAACAATTTTATAAAACGCTGTTGTGCATACAATACAGACAATATCACTCTCGTGATGCATGCGTAGTAAAACATTCCTACTCATTCTTCTGTCTCTCTCGCTATGCATGCTAACTTGTAAAACTTGTAATGTTGCTTTACTACGTGAAGCATATCGGCCTTTTCTATTTTATATTACTATCCATTCCAGAATATATTCATTAAGCCGGCCGGCATTTTCACCGTACCTTATAGATTTTCCAGTGTAATGTAGTAATGTAAGTGCTCTGAAAGGTAGAGGAACTTGACTTGACGGTCTCGTTCGCTGATTCTCTTGAGAGAGAGAACAAAAAGAGGTAACTTTATCTAACCAAACTACATTGAGCTTGGCTTCTTTCTGACTCAGCGCTCGGGAAATACGCCACGCCTCTTACCACCCCAAAAAATCCCCTCTCTCTGAAAGTTTAGACATTTAAACAAACGCTATTCTCTCTTCCGAGTCGAGTAGGTAGATAGATACATTATAGGCTAGAGAATTAAAGAACCATCTATCTATCTATGCTGCTGCTACACGAATGCTTTTGCTTGCAGTTGGCAAAGTTCACATCACAGCACAATAATATCACCACAAAATCACAAGACGATACTACGATACAATCCATACAACAAAAGCAAATTGTACTTTTTTAAGTAGATATGCATGTATGTGGATATACCTATGCCTATTATGAAAGTTTAAAACGCGAATATAGCGTTCATTGTTCCCTATAAAAATCTCGTCATTGCATGCCATCGTTTAAAGCGAATGTTAACATGTAGCCGTAAGACCATTTTCCATAAAAAATATTTAAAATGTTTGCTCTTTAAACTACCCAACTTCCTTAAGCTTGCGGCTTATTATATGACGTGCTAAAAACTTTTCATTTCCTTATTCCCGGAAAGTTACCGGAAGAGATGCAAACACACTGCTTCGGTTTTTAGATCGGATTTTGGATAGAGACAGTTTGTAAATTCAGTTGTGCCCATAAACCGGCTTCAGATCAGATCAGCAGACAACTGGACAAATGAGGCACCATACTAACTCAGACTCCTCATCGGAATGCCTAGCGATACTTAATGAAAAAGCGCCGAGCAAAATTAAAAGTTTTTCTCTTATAAGAGCAGTGTACTCTCAACTCAGGTTGTAGTATAGACTATACTACTTAGCATTTTGGTGTTCAATAGTTCCCTGTAGAAAAGAAAATGACGGTGACAGTAGAATAGGATACAAAAGAGACGACCGAGATGTTGTTGATGATGATGATGCACCTTGTCCTCTTGGTTTCGTTGAATTCGAGCCGCTTTCCTCCTCCTCTTCCTCCTCTACTTTTCCAGCGCAGAAAAGGCTGCTTTTTTACTACAATAGGTATATATTTTCCTCAATGGCATTCTCTATCCCTACTCCCTACTAATTCAATTTACGTTATACACGAGCGTATGAACTCTTCGGCTTTCCGTTGCCGGCAGTTTACCGGCTCGGAGACTGCAATTCAGCCGAGCATTAGTAATCATATAAAATCTGACGTAAAGCCGAAGTACAACTTTGCCAAGTTCAAAGTCCGCTGCGAGAACGCTGAAATTACATGACAATGGAAATGGACTAAATGTCTCTTATATGAAACCGTTAAGAATATTCCCAAGCCAAAGCCGTTGCTTTATAAAATTGAATGAACATAAAATGATTGTGGAGAATCGTCGATAAAGGTATTTTAGGTGGCGTTTCTTGGGTGGTCGGCTAATTTGTACCTTCCTTTTTCTTACTGACTTCGTGGTATGGTATGGTGGTGTCGTGTCCACGACCGACCGAAACCAAAAGAATGCATTAGAGTTCGTAAAAAAACAGTTTCCATTCCGTGTAGTATGTATATAGGTATCGATCTGCCTACCTCTAGTTGGTAATATCGAAGAGGAAGAAGTTTGGTTTGGATACTGTTATGATTATGATGACATCACCTTTACATTTATTTATTATGCCTCGCTTTTTACTACTATGAGTATATATGTGAGGTTGGTTGGAGTCTCCAACAAGAGAAGAGTCGAAGTTGAGAATGCATCATTTTTGTCTTTGTCTTTTATGACATGACGAAAAATATAGGCTACGGCTATTCACTTCACTCCACACACAGCAGCGGACCGCTGCCAGCGGTATGTGGAAATGTAGAATTTTATTGTGTCGTGCGACGCGACGCTCTTTTGTTGTGTTGCCTTTACTAATGTTGTTGAGCCTGAGTCATATTTTATTTAACATGCACACTCACTATCTTCTTCAGTTGTCTGACAAGGCACAGATTTGATAACACACATAAATGTAGAAATGTAAATGTACGAATGCTAATTACCTAATCGTTATCCTATTAATTGTCGATAATAAGCAATATATACGATGGAGTTATGAGGACACAAAGGAGTGAAAATGTCGTTAGTCATCATAATTTTGTTATCTGAGGAAGAGTCGAATCGGAACGGAAGTCAGTCTTTTATACCTATACGAATACGATATATAATATAATATGCCACAAATACTTTAATATTCTACAATACATCATCATGATGATGATTAAAGCTACAAATGATATGATACGTAGCTTAAAACATGAAATGGTATGTGATCGTGATGTATGAACTTATGTATCTACCTACTTATACATAATTACAATGACAATATTGTATTTAAGGTGTCCAAAAAGTATTTCAATGAGCAATTACCAGTCATGCTGTGTGCCTAAAATTGTACATCCCATCGTTGTGGCGGTAGCGGTGGTGGAAAGACAAAATAAAACTATGTTGGAATTTTAAATCAATAGTATGGAATGGAAGGATTTTAAATGGAATGTAGCCACCAAATACAGGTCTATATAGCCTCTTCATCTCATCTCAGAGGTGTTGCGTTATGGTCATCTTAAGAAACTATTAACTCTGACATGACGCTTTGATCAAGTACTAACAAGAGGGTACCTATTTACATGAAATCCGAACTGATGGGTTAGTAGGGGATAGGTTTCGTGGATGTAGGATGACGCGCTTTAGAATTACAAGAAATCCTATTGGAATTGGAAAGCTTGGGCCGATTTGATACTCGTTTCATATGCCCATTACCCTTTAAATATAACGGTTACTTGACCCCTCAGGGGAAAAACTGGCTGAGTGTGTTGTAAGCTAGTAAGATACGTTCAGGCTGAACGGTTCAGCAATATAACAACAGCTTTCCCACTGCATAAAATACAGATTCCAGTCTTTCATCTCATCTACAAACATGTACTTAAAGTTCTTATGCATGTCCTGTTTTTTACAAGGAAAACAGCAAGCTACATTGGAATTTGGATAGAAGCTACGCTACAACATACTTATTTCTGCATGCTTGATGTAGGTAGTTTTGCTCTCATTTAATTTCAACCTGAAGGAGGTGTCCTAAAGAAAGTCAACCGTGACCGTCAAGCCAGCAACAGAGCAAGCAAAGCACTCACAAAACAGCAGCCTTCTCTATTACAACTTACAACGCTCGTGCTGCAGTGAAAGCAGCCAGAACGAAAAATTCTTTTGCCTCCTGGCCCCTCTTTGTGAGCCCTTTCACTGCTTTCACCTATTGCTTGTTACCCCACTATTAAAAAGTTGAAAGTGATGGTATGAAAATGAACTACGGGAAGAAGAACATTTAATTAATTATTTATACTACTAGGTATATTTAGCTATCTCTGATGGAGAAGTTTATATGAAATATACCCACGCACACATCGTACGTATGTAGGTACATAACCTGAATCTTTCGTTTCTCAGAAATGGCTTTTATGGTGACACATTTAAAGGTCAGGATCGTTGTGAAAGTCGGAATGAGGGAGAAAGGAAATAATACCTAATCCGTTGTACAGGCAGATTATCATATCGCACTAACCGCACATTTTCATATGGCAAATGGTGACACATATATCATGTTTAATTAGAGTTTAAAAAAGCAGTGTAGGTATCTTACCTTCTTCGCGTCTCCCGTTCCAAGAAACCGAGAGTAGCAAAGTAAATCAATCTTCCTCGTGTTGAATGCTGAGGTACTGTACGTGTGTCGGTTGTATCACTAATTTTAAGATATCTTCAGGTTACTTACGATGAAACTTTAATGATCTAACAGCGGCTACTCTTATTTCATTAAAAATCTTACCTACCTCCTGCGCTCAACAAATATCGTATGACGAAACCGGCAAGATGATGTGAAAATCTATTATGCTTTATTTTTTAGTATGCGTGAATGAAACCATTAAAATAATCGTAAGTAATAAAATGCTAAAAGATTGATTCTACAATATGCTAACGATCAACATTTTACAGTTTATAGCAAATTAATAAAACTACTTGATGGCAAGGAAGCGTTGCATTATTTTTTAGAAATGGAACTCGAAAGTCTTTGTATTGCCTTGTTTGGTGGTAATGACAACGGAAAATGATAAAGACAAGGACATGGCTATTAATTAATCAGTACCAGTTTGTCATCAGTCAGGCAATGGAATTTGGAAACAGTTTTCGCAGCAGATTTATGATCCAGTCCACAACAGTGAAGCCAATTTATCTAATTTACACAATACAACTAGCTTACTTATAGTGCTTAAGGACTTGTATGTAACTTCCAATTAGCTTACAACTAAAAAAAATAAATACCATCTCATATTTAGCTTCGTGCTGCTTAAAACCAAACCGAAACATCTTAATATTTTCTAAAATAAATTCTAAAAAAGTAATGTGGAATGTTCGTTTCGTCGGTATATTTATATATCATATTTATATTATTTTACGTTTTCATCATCACTATTCGTAATCGTCATTAGGCATCATTAATATTATAAATTTCTTAACTCAATTTTACCAAGTGCCTATATGCATTGTACTATTTGTACCGCAAGGTATTGTAATTTTAATTACATTTATTCATTCATTAGCTGCATTCACCAAAAGAGCATCTCTTTCGTATCGTGCAGCACAAAAAACACAATTCGTATTAGCGAAGCGTCAGACAACAAAGGCAAATTCACTCAAGGAAATCCCGAGAAACAACTCATTTTGTTTCCTTCACTCGATCTTCATCTAGTACCTAGTACCTAGAATCTTCCTTTGGTAGGTGTTATTTTGTCATAATCATGCTTATGTTATTCTTGTTTATGATGACGTAATGTAATTGAAATTCATTAAATAAAACTTGTTTTTTAATTCGGAAAGTAAAAATATGGAAATTTAAGTAATGGGTCTCCTTTGTATATTACGCGCAAGGTTGGGAGATGTGATGTTGTGCAGTGTTAACTCGTTATCAAATGTATGGCTCAATTCAAATTTGTAATTAAATTAAATTTGATTATGTATGCATCAAGCGAGTAAGAAACTAGCACGAAAATGAGTGGTGTTTTTAGTAAACAAGCAGTACGATATTAATTATGCAATGCAAAATATCAGCGATTTGACTTGATAGAGTACCAGTCTTTCTCTTGGTATGTATCTATCTGAACAACACATTCCTCGCGTCCTCCACCCCGCATTTCTCTCCTTAATTTTTTAGATTTATCACGAGTGACGAGATTAGTGTCTTAATTTCATGTTTATTTCCGAGCTCTGTATCAGCTGCTGGTAGAAATAGAGGAAATACTTATAAAGATTCCATTTCCCCTATAAAAGTGAAGTTAGTTATTTGTTAATTATTTATTGCCTATAGTCAAGAACGCAAGGGGTGAAGGGTAGGGTAGAGGTTATTACCACAAAAGCTGGCAAGTTGGAAGGTCAGTCGGCCAGCACCGTGAGTTTCATTGTTGGTTTGGAATTGAAAGCTAATATCTTGCTCTTCCTGTGATCTTTAAATATATTTATGTACCTATATAAAAATACTATCTGCTCCAAATCAGTACGGCACTGTGAAGATGGAGGTTTCCAGTAAAAACTTCTTACAAATACTTCCGGAAATACTTGAAAAATTGGAAACGGCCGCTTTTGTGAGTTTTGACGCTGAATACACAGGTCTTAAAGGGCATGATGGGGAGACAACATCGTAAGTTAAAAGTATATTCTATCCATTAAAATATTAAAGAAATGCACTATGTATGTAAATGCATTTTAAAGATAAATTAATTACTTTTTACATGATTGGCTGCAGACTGTTTGATACAACATCCCAGAGGTATCAAATTTTGCGGAGAGTGGTACTGAACAATTCTGCTCCAGAGGTAATATGTAAATATATAATTAAAAATCAGTTCTTTTGATACGAATTCATTTATCCTCTATTGTAATTGGAATCTTGTTCCTGTTTACATGCTTATGAATTTAGTTCGGATTGGCGATATTCCAACGGAAATGTGGTCCAGAATACTCAACGCAACAAATTTACAGTGTTGACGCCTACTGTTTTTACCTGGCCCAGCCATGCTTCGCCGGATTCAATATGCAAACTATCCAAGCGGCCGTTGATATTGACTGCTGTCAGTTTTTGAATGGGATTCAGTTCAATTTCGATAAGGTGAAAATATATCTTATTATTTTTTAACTAATTGTAGGTCGTATTTGCATTCGATTTGGTGCAAATTTTTTACGCTAAACTTTTGTTTTTTCCTGTAGTGGTTTAACAATTCAGTACCTTACTTGAACCAGAATAAGCTAGATGAACTTGAGAAATACCTGGATGAGAATCCTGGCCTTCTGGAAGACTGTAATCGTGATTATTTGATTGGCTACGTAAGTATGGTAAATATATGACGTGATGAAATATGAATACGTCCATATACATGCCTTGTTATAGTTGAGTATTATGTTTTGTTCCTTTCTTCGTAACACGCAGGAATACCTGTATGAAAAGAAAACTCATGGCCCGTTGTCAGCAGAAGATAAAAAGAAAATTCTACAAAAATGTCGAGGATTTTCTGCAATTGTTGATGTAATTGCGAAAAGGAAAATGCCCGTTGTTGGCCATAATATGGCGTTAGATTTAATGTACTTTTTTCATCAGTTTTGCAAAGATTTGCCCGGTAAAGAAATAGTATTGTATATTATTATTAATTTTACTTTTATGGGATTATATTATGAAACTTATATTTGCAGAAAAATATGAAGATTTCAAGTCCGAAGTGGAACATTTTTTACCGGTAGTATTTGACACTAAATACATGACTGTTCGATTGCGAAAAAATTTGGACCACCCTGCATTGAACCATGCCAAAAAGAATATTGATCAGTTGAAGTGCAGTGGCCTGTATGTTATTTACAAAACGTCTTCGGCAATTAAGGATAAATTTTCGCCCTTATATTCACTCTCTGATGCTTGTGATAAATTCCAAGAAGGTTTTGATTCATTCCTAATGTGCAACTTTGAATGTTACTGCTTATATACTGATTGAAAAGTAGATTTGGTTTCAATCTGAGGTGTTTGTGTTTGATTCTTTCCTTTGTTCCATTAGCTTTGGAAATTGGAAAAACAAAGGAACTGGAAGACGAGGAAAATTCACCAATGTGTCATGAACCATCCTTTGATGCGTTGGTCACTGGAATAGTATTTCTCAATTTGGCACATATAGCATGCAGAATATCAAAAGAGTAAGTAAAAATTACATTACCCCATGCCCACTCATGTGCAATAAGCGATGTGTGTGTAAGCTTATCATTGTTTCCCAAAGCTCATATTCATTAATTACACCCTCTATTTAGTTTGTTGACAAAAGAAGAAGCTCCTGACTTTAAAGAAGTCATGCAATTTGTTAGGCATTGGCAGGATCAAATTTTTGTCGCACGGGCCACGGTTATGACTATGGTAAATCTAATCTTCAATGTATGAAATATTATTCACATATTTGAGTGCTGTAATTATACATATGTGCTGTCTAAAAAATTTTGTAGTGTCTAAAGGGAGATGACCCGAGGCCAAATCGTTCATGGGTACGTGTAGTTTCTCCAGAGGAAGGAATTATTAACGTGGCACATGTAAATCTATATCTATTTACTAAATGCATTTGTGTAATAATGAAGTAGTGGTGTGATTTTTCATTATAATGAATAATTAAAGACAATATCTATTCTTTAAAGATCATGGATGGTTTGAAATCTGACGAGGAAATCAAGAAGCAACTCTCTGGAGTAGATCACCGGCAAATTAGCCCTAAAGAAGTTGTTCTGGCCGTTTCCCGTGTACAATGGTAACTGATTAAAGTATTTTTGATCCTGTATTTAACAATAAGCTTCTTAATTCCTCCTGTAGAAAGCACCCCAATAATAATCCAATTCTTCTGAATTTAGTGCGTACGACCTGTGTGAAAAGCTGCAAAAAATGGGCTACGAAGCAACCAAAGTATGGATTCCATGGGACAAGAAACGATACGATACGGCGGACAGCTATAAAACAGATCATATTTACGATACGGGCAGAAATAAATTTTTCTCATAATCCAACTCATGAGTTCTTGGACCTATCAAGCAATGTAACGCGTAATACCTTTCACTTTCCAATTCAGAAAAGAGATTTGCTCCAGTATGATAATGATTTTCACATTAAAATATCTGTGCTGTGAGTGGTTGTAAAAGTAGTTAAAGTAAAGTTTATATCAAACCAAATTTTCAAAGCCTGTGCAAACAATATTTAATGCTCTTTCACTTGTCATCATACATTTACAATTTGCATATACAATCGTTCAGTAGTATTCGTATAGTTTTTGACTCGTAAAAACGTACATTCTCATCTTAATTAGCAGTAAGTAGTATCCTAGATTATGATTAGAAAAGGTAATAAAGATGTACATTATACATACAGGGATTTGGCATGTATTTTAAAATGAAATCAGTCTCAAACTGGTAAAAAATCGTCCACTGTATTATAATCCTTGCTGAAGCACTACAGTTAGAGTAAACGATAAAGAGGAAGTTTGAAGATGGCAACTAAGGCTGAGAAATTGTTGGGACATGTCACTGGAGAAAGTGGACACTGGATGTACTTAATAATAATAATATAATAAATTGAGCCATGAGATATAAAAGGTTCTTTAGCAGGACCATTATCAGTGTGAGTGCATCAAGTATGTACGTAACTAAAATATTTTAAACCTAGAAGTCTTAGCTGTAAGATAATACATGACGCGCATAACAAAAAAATAATATTATGTGTTACATTTAGATTTATGCATTACTCGTTTTTTAAACTAGCCCATCTCTAGGTTGACTTTTTCGTTCGTGTACTGATGCTGCTGCTGCTACTGATTGTGCTGATATCGTTTGTCTTGGAAGATTTGCTATTGCTGTCGTCGATGGTTTTTATTGCTTTCTCTGATTGCAGAGAATCGCTTCTTATACTTACACTAGTGTCGTCCTCAGGTTCTATTTTGTCTGATCGCTTGCTCGCCTTTATAATTTTAATTTTGCTCGCTAACTTCTTGTTAGCCAATGCTAGAGCAGATCTATAGTATCTTCCTTGGGGTTGACCAGGGGTTAGATTGGGAGGTCCGTATTTCGGCCGAACGCCTGCGGCACCGCTTCCTGGAAGGAGATGCATCGAGAGCACGTTTAGAGTGCTAATAATCATTTCATTGTTATGCCTATCAATTACATATTATATAATTACCTGGACTGCCACCTCCGAAACTTCCTCCATTGAAATGACTACCTCCAGGAGCTCCAAATTGACCACCTGATCCTGGACCACCATATTGACTACCGGGTCTAGGACCTATAACATTTTCGGAACATTAACAATAATTATAAGTTTTTCTTTTGTCGTTTTTCATTGCCTTACATACCAGGGCGCTTACCTCCAGGATAACCAGCCCCTGCGCCACCGCCTCCAAATGAAGGACTAGAACCTCCTACGCCACCTCCAGGATATGCGCCAGAGGAACTCGGTCCTCCTTGTCCCGGATACCCACCAGACCCTCCAGCACCTCCTCCGGGTCCCCCTGGATAACCAGAGCTGCCACCACTACCAGGATAACCAGCACCTGCGCCAGGTCCACCAGCACCACCACCAGGTCCTCCTGCACCTCCTCCAGGACCACCAGCTCCACCTCCAGGATAACCAGCCCCGCCTCCTGGTCCACCTCCTCCACCACCTGGATAACCAGCACCGCCTCCTGGTCCACCTCCTCCACCACCCGGATAACCAGCACCGCCACCTGGTCCACCTCCTCCACCACCCGGATAACCAGCACCTCCGCCAGGTCCTCCGGCACCACCACCCGGATAACCAGCACCGGCACCTGGTCCACCTCCCCCACCACTTGGATAACCAGCACCGCCTCCTGGTCCACCTCCTCCACCACCTGGATAACCAGCGCCGCCTCCTGGTCCACCTGCACCACCCGGATAGCCAGAACCTCCTCCAGGGCCACCGGCTCCACCACCTGGATAACCAGCGCCGCCTCCTGGTCCACCTGCACCACCACCCGGATAACCAGCACCGCCACCTGGACCTCCCGCACCACCACCTGGATAGCCAGCACCGCCACCTGGTCCACCTCCCCCACCACTTGGATAGCCAGCACCTCCGCCAGGTCCTCCCGCACCACCACCTGGATAGCCAGCACCGCCACCTGGTCCACCTCCCCCACCACTTGGATAGCCAGCACCTCCGCCAGGTCCTCCTGCACCACCCGGATAACCAACAACGCCTCCTGGACCGCCTCCCCCACCACCCGGATAACCAGTGCCTCCGCCAGGTCCTCCCGCACCACCACCCGGATAACCAGCACCGCCTCCTGGTCCACCTCCCCCACCACTTGGATAACCAGCACCTCCGCCAGGTCCTCCGGCACCACCACCTGGATAACCAGCGCCTCCGCCAGGTCCTCCCGCACCACCACCCGGATAACCAGCACCGCTTCCTGGTCCACCTCCTCCACCACCTGGATAACCAGCACCGCCGCCTGGTCCACCTCCTCCACCACCTGGATAACCAGCACCTCCGCCAGGTCCTCCTGCACCACCCGGATAACCAGCACCGCCTCCTGGTCCGCCTCCCCCACCACCCGGATAACCAGCGCCTCCGCCAGGGCCACCAGCTCCACCACCTGGATAACCAGCACCTCCTCCAGGGCCACCAGCTCCACCACCTGGATAATTAGCACCTCCACCAGCCCCACCGCCTGAATAACCTCCTGACGATCCTGCACCACCTGGTCCTCCGCCAAATCCTGAACCTCCTCCAGGGCCACCACCACCGGAGAATCCTGGGGCACCTAAGATTGACGTGGCATTACTTTTATATTCTAGTAATTCAAGGTGGAAATTCTCAAAATTGAAATACGATGATTTAACCATTTAAATATTATAGTAATTAGTCTTGGGCTACGTTTTAAAGTCTTATAACGATACGAATATTTTGAATAATGGGTTTTATTTAATACCTGGCGCTCCGTATTGGTTGGACGGCACTCCTCCAGCGGGTCCCCCGAAACTACCTGGTCCACCACTTCCAGGTGAACCAAACTGAGAGCTTGGACCACCAGCACCGGGAAAACCTGATCCAGGTCCACCAGGACCACCTCCTCCAGGGCCACCACCACCTGGAGCTCCATATTGTGAACCTGGGCTTCCTCCGAATCCACCTCCAGGGCCACCACCACCTGGCGCTCCGTATTGTGAACCTGGTTTTCCTCCTGATCCACCACCGAAGCCAGGTGCACCCCCTCCGAAACCTGGTCCACCTCCGCCTGGCGCTCCGTATTGTGAGCCTGGTTTTCCTCCTAACCCTCCCCCTGGACCTCCAAAACTTCCAGAACCTGCCCCACCGGGCGCTCCATATTGGGAACCTGGTCCCCCTCCTGAACCACCACCGAAACCAGGTCCAGCTGGGCTTCCACCTCCAAAACCGCCAGGTCCTGCACCACCTGGTGCCCCGTATTGTGCGCCTGGTCCTCCTCCAGGACCACCACCGAAACTAGCTCCACCTGGAGATCCACCGCCTCCAAAACCTGATCCACCTCCACCAGGAGCGCCATATTGCGACCCTGGACGCCCTCCGGAACCACCTGGGCCAGAACTGCCAGGTCCACCTACACTGGGAACTCCATACTGTGAACTTGGCCGCCCTCCTGGACTGCCACCAGAACTTCCGCCAAATCCTGGACCACCTCCACCAGGACTTCCTCCAAATCCACCTCCAGGACCTCCACCACCTGGAGCTCCATATTGTGAACCAGGTCTTCCTCCTGCCCCTCCTCCAATACCTGGCCCACCTCCGCCCGGTGCGCCATATTGAGCACCAGGTTTACCACCAAATCCACCACCCGGACCTCCACCTGCACTACCTCCAGGGCCACCAGGTGCTCCATACTGAGAACTTGGCCTTCCACCAAAACCTCCTGGTTTTCCTCCTGGTCCACCTCCTGGACTTCCTCCAAATCCGCCTCCCGGGCCACCACCACCTGGCGCTCCATATTGTGAACCTGGTTTTCCTCCAAATCCGGCACCTGGACTTCCCCCGAACCCACCTCCAGGGCCACCACCACCTGGCGCTCCATATTGTGAACCTGGCTTTCCTCCGAATCCGCCTCCAGGACCTCCACCACCTGGACTTCCCCCGAACCCACCTCCAGGGCCACCACCACCTGGCGCTCCATATTGTGAACCTGGCTTTCCTCCGAATCCGCCTCCAGGACCTCCACCACCTGGACTTCCTCCGAATCCTCCTCCAGGGCCACCACCACCTGGCGCTCCGTATTGTGAACTTGGTTTTCCTCCAAATCCTCCTCCCGGGCTTCCTCCGAATCCACCTCCAGGTCCTCCACCACCTGGACTTCCTCCGAATCCTCCTCCAGGGCCACCACCACCTGGCGCTCCGTATTGTGAACTTGGTTTTCCTCCAAATCCTCCTCCCGGGCTTCCTCCGAATCCACCTCCAGGTCCTCCGCCACCTGGACTTCCTCCGAACCCACCACCACCTGGAGCTCCATATTGTGAACCTGGGCTTCCTCCAAATCCACCTCCTGGACTTCCTCCGAATCCACCTCCAGGGCCACCACCACCTGGCGCTCCGTATTGAGAACCTGGTTTTCCACCTGACCCTCCGCCCGGACCTCCTCCAAATCCACCCCCAGGACTGCCTCCAAATCCACCACCCGGCGCTCCGTATTGTGAACCTGGTTTTCCTCCAAATCCGCCACCTGGACTTCCTCCGAATCCACCTCCTGAACCTCCTCCAAATCCACCTCCAGGACCTCCGCCACCTGGAGCTCCATATTGTGAGCCTGGTTTTCCCCCTAGTCCACCACCCGGACCTCCACCAAACCCTCCTGGACCGCCTCCTCCTGGGGCTCCTCCAAAACCAGGTCCTCCAGCACCACCTTATACAATTCGAAAGAAAAAATTAAATCCTGATCTCAAGGTTGGGGTAATACGAGACATCTACTTTTTTAGCATTGCATTGGCAATTACTTTTTTTAACAATTATATTAATTCTCTTAATTCCTTTAAATTATGTGCAGTTTGTTATTGTGCCTTCTTGGCAGGCCATTGGCATTTTGAATAGTGACAATTACATGAATAGTAAAGGCATGCAATTGAACTCAACGTAATGGTGTGAAACACCGTTGACACCTACTGTTTATACACGAGTATTTTTGTGTGAACTTTACCTGGCGCACCATAGCCAGCTCCTGGGCCACCGCCACCTGGTCCACCGAAAGATCCTGCACCTCCTCCGCCATTACCAAAACTACCACCTGAGTTAGCAGAGACTCCGCCCTGGCTAGGAGGGACGTACGCTCCATTTGGGGCTCCATATGAGCTAGGAATCGGGGATCGATTTGGATAACCTTCACGATAAAAGATGCCAAGTTATAGGTAAAATAGATGATCGATGGAGGACGAATAAAATTGTCGAAATGTTCATGGAGAGACTAAATCTTTTTATTTGTAATCATACCTGTAATCGGAGGTTCTGCGAACGCGCAACCCACCAGAAGGGCTGCTAATATCTTTAAAGAAAAACACAAAAAGGCTTGAATTATTATCATGCTCAAGTCAGCTACAAAGTGTCATGTCAGTGGAGTGTGTGCTCATAATAAACAGGAAAAAGAAGCTAACTTTACAAAAAATATTTTGAAGAAACATGTTCTTTTCTGAATTCTTTAAAAAATAACGAAATAGAAAGTAATATAATAATTAGTAATAATTAGATCAGTTTAACATTTTATCAATTGTAATGAAGTATAATGGAGACTTTTAACTTTCAGTTTCAATTTGACATTGCATTGCTATATACAATCTTGTTTTTGTGACGATATTCATTTTAGTTCCAGAAAAAACAAAAATAATTGCTTAAACTTGGTTTCTGCAAGTGATGATGATGACGTCAATTTGCAATGTTTTTACTACTGCGAAGAAACTTAAAACGTGCATAATAAGTATGTAGCTTTGCAAATGAAAATTGCAAGTTGAGGAAGTTGCAGCAAAGCAAGTAAATTAAACATTTAGAAGGTATATGCCATTTTGACTTATGAAAAACAAACACTGCATTATTTTCACAAGAGTCTGGCAAACTTATAGTTTGTATTTAAATGCAAGAAAATACGGCATGCATTTTCCTACTTATCTCAAAAGTATACAACTTGTGGAATCACGCAACACACTGGAAAAAGTCTTGTTAAAAAAATCATAATTTACCAGTCCGCGCATATCCCGATATGCTCCTGTGTTGTCCTCACAAGAATACAATTCAAATTAACGGCAAAACTTCCACAAAACCTTTACAAATTTTTGTCCCATTTGGGAACAATGAGTTTTCTTGCAAAAAGTACAATCAACACACACAACAATTCTCAGCCTCATCCAACTTTCAATTGAATTGGAACTATGAAAAAAATCATGGCATCACTTGCAACTATAACGGTTCGGAGAGACTCCAACCAGTATTTCCAACCAATTCGCTCCTTTTTATTGCCACACACGTAACATGTCTTTTTAAAAGAAGACAACACTGATTTTATTCCTCAACAATGCCGTATTTTCCTTTTTTATGAAAATACCCACAGAAGAAGAAGAGCGCACTACTGTCGTTCCACTGGATTCTATTATTCTTAAGGTCGCCGCTACAACAGCCACCACATTTTCGCCACGAGTTCAAGTTGCGAACTGAATCTTTTGAAACAGCTTGCCCACCTTTATATATTGTAGTTTAATGTCAATTTGACGTTTCTCCTCTATGTTATAACTTTGGTACGACGCGACGTAACGATTTTGATGAAGATGAGAGAGTACGCCGTTACTCACTAACGACCAGTTACTATATAATTCAAAATTACAGCGTGTGCTGTGATTTTATTGAGCAGCATAAACCCTAAGAATAAATCCTTATCATCGTCCCACTGAAAATACCAACGCACAATTAGCTGCACTGTTTAACTAATTGTAAGCCTGCGCACTGTAGTGAAGTCAAAATGCCTAAACGAACGTTACGCAGTAGTACTTTACAAACATGTAGTGACAGTTATTGCTATTATATCATCGTAGGTATGCAAATTTTAAGTAAACAGTGCAGGCAGGTATTTAGATATTAGGTGCAACTGTGCCATTTTAATTTTTTTTTATGATTATGACTACATGGCGCTATGCTGGTAGTGGTTCGTCATATACCACACAACTGTATAAGTTTGATGTAAACTGCAATTTAATAACTTTTCATTCATTCAATCTGGTTGCCACTGTGTGTGTACATGTTTCAAATCGGTTGTACCTGAGCCTCAAATTCCCATAACGCTTTCAGGTATGGCTTAAAACTTCATATCACTATTATTAGGGTGACAGGGCAAAGGGGATAAAAACAAAATGGAAGGGAACAACAATGCTTGATTTTATGTTATTATTAGGCATCATGATGTAAAAGATAAGGGCAGAGTGAAAAGATGAATGGATAAAGACAATCATGCAGAAAAATAAGTGAAACAGGAGCCCTTTATTCCCCGTGTGTGCACGCATTCTGCACAATAAAAATCGGCAGGTGCTTTACATCGACCATTACAACCAGTGCATTCATTGTTTCATCTCATCACTCATTAAAATTATTGTTCAGCACATACCTAGACGAAGAAGAAATGATGATGGTGGTGCTATTATATAATGTGCAATATCGGAGGATGGCAGCGCAGCGTCATACAGTCATCATCATAACATTCATCGACAAGACTGATAAAACTTGACAGTTTGTTAATACATAATAATTTTGTATATGGTAATAATAATACACGTTTAAAATGAACCCCGAGTGAAATGTGAGTGAACGTTTGTATATAATTCCATAAAGAATGACAAATTACATGTGTACATTAATAATAAAAAACATGCATTTTTTGTTTTCCACTGCTGCTGGTGGGTGCAAGATGTTTATCAAATAATACACTTTGATGGTCGTAGCAGGCTTCTGAAATTTTGTCTGAAAATTATACTTATATTTATGTGAGTTACTCTAAGCAAACAATAAATGTTTCTGTATTGTATATAGGTATACATATGTGTATTAAATATACGTAAATAAATGTACCTAAAATTATAATGACAGATATGAGCTACTTGGTTCGCGTGGCAAAGGGATTTATTTATAAAAAATTTGTATATCCATTCATCAATTGTATGCAGGTATAATAAACCCGTCAAGCCAAGATGTATGAAAGTGGCGGAGCAACACATTTCCCGCGTATGTCTCACATTGCCCCGTTTTGAAATCCTAACGGTCACTAATGGTAGAAGTGAAAGGAGTGACAACCTTTTTCAGTGATGTTATTAAAGACCAGAAATCGTTTCTCGCGCGTGTCTCACATTGCCCCATTAGAATTTGAAATCGGCCATTTTCTCGGAAACGGTTAGGAATTTTTAAAAACCAACACTGGATTATTGCTTCTCGTTGAAAGCGGGATATAAATCATGTGTCATGTGCATGTGTTGTCATTTGAAATTTTCGAAAGTGTAACGGTTTGTAACGGTTGCCGTTGACATATGAGTTTCAAAACACATGCGTGCACGACGTCGAATGATGAGCAATCGTTTACCGAAAACGGAATTTGAAAAGGTCTAACCGTTTTCGAGATATCGCGTGCACAGACGGACAGACAGACGGACGGACAGACGGACAGACAGACAGACAGACGGACAGACTGAAGTTATAAAGCGGCTCCGCCACTTAATAAAATAATATAATGCAGCTTCAGCTAAACAATCATCATGATCCATTATGTGATATATTGGTTCATTAACTAAGTTAGTGCGCGGGAGGAATGGGGTACATGGTACATTTTCGCTCTGATTTCGTGAAGATGATTCGTGTGTGTGTTTACAAAGAGATAATGCATTTTGCACTTTTTTTGCACGCAATTAAATTGCACTCGATAACATTATCCTTGCATGACTCTAGTAGTGCAAAAATGCAACCCGTGTCAAGCTGAATAAAAAACAAGTAAATTGTGTTAAGTCTAATCATTTTGACACAATTTTATTGAAATAAAAACAATGTTTTGTTAAAAAGTGCCGCATCGGCTAATTAACTAGGCACCGAGAATGTTTTATCACTCAAGAGAATGGCATTTTAAAGAAGTTGAAGCATGTTTACATGTTACTAATGATAGTGTATAATGAATTCGAATGTGTGGATAAAATTGAAAAGTATGCTTGTATTTTTACTTGGCTAATTAAATCTTTAAAAAAATATTTTCAGGAAAATAGCACTTTACAGGAAAACAGTTCTTGCTATGCTTATGTAATTACGGAGTTGTATGGACTATGGACTAAACAGTAAAAGCTTTTTCTCTTAACAACCGTCATCAATATTTTTATCTAATCAGGAATTTCAATTTATAATGATGATTTAGATATGATATGTCATGTCCAAAGGGAAGTTACCTAATCATTATTTTTTTATTGCATTGTTATACAAAAATACAAATTGTTTGGAACGAGAATAAAAGTCATTGGTCAACATCTTGGATTTTAAAATTATAACTGTACTGAAATATTGTCAACCTATGAAGCTATGTATATATTTGACACATGGGTTCAACATACGATTTCAACATAAGGCTTGACATTGCTTCATTTGGCAACTATTCTCCCTCGTAGCTTCTCTCCAAATGTTGTAAAATTTGAGTTCTTCGTGATTATTTCCCTTAAGGGGGGGCCAGGAGTGGGAGGAATTTACCATTATTACCATATCTACCGTAAATACCTCCCCCTGTCACGGCGTTAGAAGGCGCACGTTAAATTAGTGTACATTGTGCGTTGGCATCAACGTTTTTATGTTAAGGATTTAACCCGTTCCTTACCGAATTTTCGAACGCCACGACCGGCGATTGTAGAGCAGATTCTGACGAATTTAATGATACCAAATTTATTCTTGTAGCATTTATCGTTTGGTCTAAAAATGTACCGAAAGAAATGCAAAAATACATGCATTTTGCCACATTTTGCTTTCGGTACATTTTTAGACCAAACGATAAATGCTACAAGAATAAATTTGGTATCATTAAATTGGTCAGAATCTGCTCTACAATCGCCGGTCATGGCGTTCGAAAATTCGCTTTGGAAGTTAACCAAAAATACGTTAAAATGGTATCAAATCTCTACAGGGGAGGGACTTTAAATACAAAAATAATGAAACAAGCCGATCCCCATGGAGATATTTAACCATCGTCATTTCTGAGTATGAAGTAGAAACAAAATTATGGACAGATTTTAGCTGATTTTAACTGTTATTGATCCATATGTGCAGAAAATATGGTCACCAAATCTTAAATATAACGAATTTAAAAAAAAGGAAAGTTCTTCAAACATTTCATAAGTTCATTATCTGATATAGGCAATACGTACCTTTGTCAAAGCACTAAAAATGTCAACTGCAAAAATGTGTACATAATATGCAATTCTTGTGATTTACAAAAATGGTTTGTTGCTCTTGCTTTGTTTTAGTTGTAAACTTGTTTACAACTTTTATGCTTTCAATTTCTTATAACTATTTGCTTACACCTAAGACATGTTACGACAAAAATCGTTGATTTTCTTTACAAACAATAATTACTACAATAGTATAACTATCATTTTTATTAATTTCCTAGTGTTATCGATGAATATGCATGTAGTATAGCCATATTTAAGTATCCCCTTCCTCTTCAATACCCATTGAATTTAAGCACGTAAATACCTATATTATAAACTAATGCTTATTCACTCAGTCCGTTAGAGTCAGAATTCATTGAGTGGCGGACATTATTATTGCGCGTGTAGCATCGTTTAACATTTCCGCACGACGACAACTAAATGCGTAAGGTTTACAAAGGCAGTAAATATCCTTTCCTTTCCTTGGACGATTTTTCTTCGATTCTGCTAGAAACGAATACTCACATCACATACTACACTGTGAGGGCGTATGTAAATGTCCGCCTCTTCGATTTTAATCTATTGATCTAGAGATCAAGAGCCGATTTTCCGTCAACGAGCAGTGGCCATTACGAACAATTCTTTCACTGATAGCAAAAGTAAGGAACGCTATTATTATTATTTTGTAAGAAACTCTTCAGGCTCGATGTGGTTTTCAAGTCATATTATGCATTTTATAAAAATGTTATATCTTTTATAGCCGGTGATTTAATCAGTTTTCTGTATTGTCTTGTTTCAAAGGCTTTAAGATTTACAAGTATATTTAATTTTTTGAAAGTGGTTTTTAAATAACCGAGATATTAGTCAATATTTCCTTAATTATGATCCTGATCGACATTGCTTAATAGACAAAACAAAACTATTTTTAAATTATTAGGTTTCGTAATACTGAAATAATTTCATTTGGAATTCTTTTCAGATCAATGCACTCATTAGTATTTTAATGCTGCAAAGCTATGAATTCGAATGTTTAAAATGAAGTTTAAAAATGCACCTAAGCTACATAATATATCAATCGTGTTTCCAGAATGTTATCTCCGAAAAGTTAAAAGGTCAAAATGAAAAGTCTGATGTTCAACTTTTAAACAAAAACATTGATATCTTTCATGATGTCATCATTTTATTACTTGTTACACATTATTGATTATATTATTATATTCTAAACTACACACATTAACCTAATCTTTCGTTTCATTAATTGTAAATTCTGAATGTCATTCATATCACCACTAGATATTGGTTTTGCTCTTAATAGATGATATGATCAGTTTTCACTTATTACAATGCTGAGTGTGGGTAAAACTTTTTTTTGCACATAGGTACAATTGCAAGAATTGTGAAAGGTATTTGTGATTTGGTAAAAAAGTGTTATTAGGTCGTCAGAAAAATCAGGCATAAGATATTACGGTGGTGGGATTTCATCAAAAACAATGTCGATGGATGGATCTTTCACCCGATATGATTGTCATAATTCAATCGATTCAATCATTTTCTCAAAATACCGTGTAACAGCATAAATTGTTTGCAAAAAGTTGATAAAAAAGCGCAGTGCAAAAAATGAACAAAAAATCAAAGTAGTATTCTTTTTCAACTTAACTTTATGCCAATGTTTTAATTTAATGTCAAAACAATCGGGAATAATATTATGTTAATGATTAAGAACCTTCACTGTTTCATCTTCTGAAATAAGAAAGCAAGTCATAGTCCTTTGTCATTTATTACTATTACAGTTGTATGTCCATTAACACTAAAATATTTCTTACTATTGACAATTTGCCTGAAAATATATGTCCGCCGGCCATAGAACCGTCTGACAAATATTCATTCACGAAATTATTCTCAGTTGCGTGCGACCTCCGTTTCGTGCCTCTGAAATGATCCACGCATTGACCAGCAAGAGCAACGGGTTAAAGGGTATAATTAAATGTGTCCTAAAGTATAGTCTATGTTTTTGTTGGGACTTCTGCTCTGCTATAGGACATGGTGTACCCAAGCACCTGCGACTGTGAGCGTTTGCTCAAGATTCTCACGTTCTCAGACTTCACTGCGCTAAAGCACGAACCTTGGCAATCAGCTTTACAAATCTGCACACAATGAACCATTACATAATAACAACTGAATTCAATATGACCATAAAATTATCGGAAGTAAATAAAAGATAGGCATAATATATCTTATTGTAGATTTTAAACATTCAAAATATGAAATAATGCGTCGATAAAACAAATACTTTGTAGTCATTTGACTTGGGGGAAAATATACGTATGAGCATTTTTTGGAATATACATACATATAGTACAAGGCAAGAACGAAAGCATATAAGTAAAGTGAAAAGTATAGCTGTGTAGCATTACTATTTCACGAGGACGTTACATTAAACGAATAATTAGTATTTGCAAGTAATGGACAGTAAAATTATTTATTACTGTAAACTGTTTAACAATCACGTGTCAACCTATCATTATTATCACTTGCTTGAGAACGAGTGGTCTCCTCACTTTTGGACAGTTGTAATTACTGCAAGCTTTTGTAGTTACATCACAACAAAGAGCACCCAAGTCGTCCGATTATCTACCAGTAAACCACTACAGCTCGAGATAATCCTCATTTAAAACGTATTTTCTGTTGCATGAGGTATTTATATATTGTTAGGCGCTATATTATCAACAGCTCATTGAATCAGCGAAAATTATTATCATTTTACAGGAATATTAATAAACCACTGCGTGTGTGTAATAATGACAAATGACCTGAACAGATCGTACATAATGCCAGCATACATTTAAGCATCATCTTTTATTTGAGTGTCTCTGTATTGTTCTATATTATATTTTTCTATGCGTTTGCATAGATATATTATGCTTGATTTTTATTAATTGGAACAAATCTAGGTAAATAAGTGAATCCCCAGTCACTAGTCACGTCTGTTAAGATTAAATAAAAAACTGTTTCCTTTCAATTATACGAACCAAGTCCATTGGTCACATAATAAGAAAATAATAAACTTCCATCTACTTACATAACACATATTTATGCTTCCTTCTACTCTCTTTGTCTCAACTCAAGCTAATGATAGCCGTAATAAAATGATATAATAATAGACAGGTACATTTTATGCCCAAGAGTGCAACAAGTAACAGTTAATAATATGGAAAAATAATGCACTAAACTATCTGCTTATCAGTAGCATCAGCATCATTGAGAAGTCCATTCTAAACTGCATCGTTTCCTGACAAATGCTTCCAATTCATAACTTGCATTAAAATACAGAAAATCCACGTTGGAAAATAAATATATATACACATAAAACTGCTTTTCATTTTTTTCTGCCTAGCAAGTCTAGTGTGAGTGAAGCACGTCCTTAGGAAAAAGTGAAATTGGTACTTATTACGGCGGTACGAGCAAAACAAGACAGTATTGGATATCATAAGTTGCCAGTATACTACATAATTGTATTACCGTCATTGTCTATTAGTAGCATCAGTTGTAGTAGGTATTATTTGTATGCACAAAAAAGAGTAAAAGGAAGAGGAAAAGGTGAGAAAAGTTATGTTGTGTATAAGTTACCTTATTCTACCTTACAGTCATCATATAGTACATCTCTGATGATGAACATAGATTAAGACGGCTGCTCTGCAAAATAATAAAATAATACTACTAATTCGCAGCGCTGCAGTTAGCGGAAGTCACTCACTGTACATCATTTATATTTGCTTAATAGCACCAATACATAAATACCTGTCAAGACATTCATGTCCATACATTGACAAGAGTTGCATTCTTGAATTAATTTGTTTCAAAGGGTGCCTTGAGCTATGCTACTGCTTGTGTGACGCCACGTTGAGTTAGATAGAATGCGTCGTAACAGTGAGTTTGGCTAGATATGCGGTGGGAACTAGGGTTTATTGTCAACAGGAAGGTAAACAAATTAAACAATGGGTTATACCACAATAATATATCGTTAATCATTGGTATTAAATGCTTGACGCATTATAGCATATTATGCAGTGCAGAGTAGCGACGGACTGTAGATAATGGATTTATAAAAAGTAGGAGGAAATGCGGGACGAACTGATTGTTTTCTTGTTAGCACTATTTACCAAAAGATATCGACAGCGATTCAGAAAGAGAAGAGGCTCTAGGCATCTCTCACAGTCCCAGATTTGGTACTTTACTTGGTGACAGCCAACTGAAAAGATAACCGTAGGATAAAACATTCCACTATCATTATCAAAATGTTATGCTAAACGTTTTATCAATCGATATACCTAAAATAAACCTTTTTACTTTTCATTGTATTGATTTAAATCATTTGAATGGATGCTTAATGTTTAATTCAACCTTTTTGACCAGTACTAATGTATAAATTCTATTTTTACCTATCTTAAAGTATCAAGCTACAATAGGAGGAAATGATCAATTACTTGTTAAATATCTTTCCTTCTCGGTAGGTAGCGGAAAGTGGAGCTTCCTACGTCTGGTCTGATTCTATTAATTCAAGTAAACTAAATGTAACACAACTTGAACTATGTACATACATAAAGAACAACAAATATGCTAAAAAGGAATGTATGAGGGGAATTTACGGCTAGATGAAGTGACCGATTGTAGAGATGATAGCATCATCTATGATGTCATACAACACAAATAGGTCCATCGTTGATGATTTTGCATACTGATATTTGAAGAAATTAAATGAAATTTTTATTCTAAAAAACTACAATTCCTCAATCCGTACCGACTTCATGTCATCTACTGGATTTTGTATGTGTGTATTTAGATTTGTATTTATTACACTTTTGACTTCAAAGACTTCAAAAGCTTATTATTATATAAAAATAATAATGATGGACACTTTGTACATTGATACGTACTGCTTTTTAATAAAATTATTGATTTCCGCAAATACATACCTCTATACATACTTGCTTAGGGATACCTTGCTTTAATCTCTTCTTGAAAACTTCTTGAGATTCTACCTGACCTGACCATAAATACAACATACATATAAGTAAATTAGCTTTATTCATTTTAACTGGGAACTATATAGACGGTTAATGCATCTTAAATTGATTAATTACTTATTACCTACATATATTCGAATAACAATGGCTATTGGAAGGACTGTATAATATTATTTTAATGATGTTCCGAATACATTGCATTCAATCAACTGCATTCGTTTCTCTTCGGCGGTGTCTACACTGCATAATTATAACTAATAGCATAACATACTGCACTATTTCTAGAAAATTATCATGTGAGCTGCAGTTAACCATTCTTGTAGCGGTGCGTAATCTCTGAGATCTTAAAAGAATTTTATTCTTCGTTGTACCTACACGCTTTATCGATGTCCGACGGACGACAGCAATTTGTCTGCGATGTGTGAAGCTGAACGGCTCCTTTGGTTGTAATCAGTAGATTGATAAAATGTCATTTAATAAATATAATTTCTTTTTTATTTGTGGTAAAATATTATTTAAGATCAGCTATATTCCCATCTATCGTGATTTGTGATTAAAGAGAGCTGGGTACAGCGAATGCACCCAACCAAATTTCATTTGAACAGCTCATCTCATACATTGTAATCTTACCCTAGTCTTTTACAACCACTATAATGGAAACTTTTGGAACAATAAAGGTTTTCAACAAAATGACAGATTATATAATGAAATGAAGTTTCAATGACAGTTGAATATGAAGCCCCGCCTCTATATACCTAGTCCGTTATTGTGATGATAACTTATGAATTATTGATTTCACGTGGAGATATTGGTCTTCACACAATGAGCGTGGGGCTCTATGGAATGACTGTGAGGTGCGTGTACATTATGTACTTCGAAAACATAAACCATTGTAAAACAATAAATAACAATATTTTTTTCTGATCCAGATACGATAAAGCAAAAAATCCACATCCCCCTGTGACCCGTGAGTACAGCATTTTAAGGGACTATACATTTCAATGGCGTAACACAGAGATGACGGAGTGAGATGACATGAAGCAGTGGAAATGGCATTTATTAAAGATAGCGTGACAGGACAGTGCATAGCAGGTGGTGTATGTCGTAATGACAAAATCATAGTCTGTCTAATGACATGATGTCACTGACATCAATCAAGTACATCCCTAGCGCACTGCTCATAATGGTGCTGGTGATTATATACCTAATTTCGCAAAATATGAATACTTGGAAATATTTTACTTCAGATTGTACATGCGGTTTTAAGTTTTTCAAAAAGCAAGCAATGAATTTGTTTTAGAGCTCACCAGAATGACTATTAAGTAATGTACCTACTAAGGGCAAAAATTGTGACCAATATTAAAAGTAAAAGTATTTTCTAACTCTGACTTAAAATGAAAGGAAACGAAATGTAATTCTACTTGTTACTATAAATGCCACGAGACTAGTCCTGTACTGCACCTTCAGATAACATTCATTTAACATGTTCTTGCTTTACTGATTGGCCGGACACTGTGTCACATTCCTTTCAGTCCCAGTTTCTTAGCTTAGTTTTAACCAATGCAATGACAAAAAGGTATGATTAGCAATTCTTTTAAAATATGTAAGTATGCTTAAAAATAATATAAAAGTCATTATGGGCCATTACAAGTTCATTGAAAGCTTTCATGATGATTAAAACATAATAAAAATCAAATGATGTTTGTATGTAAATTTTAATGTTAGCGAGTCTTGCTTTGTTTGGAACGTTTTAAGGAAAATTGTTGTTAATCATAAAAAATTGAAGCGAATTAGCTACACACTTTGAACTATGTTATATAATGAAATATATTTTATGCAAAAATAATGAACATTTTGTTTTAGTTTTTATTATTGCATGAAGCACGTGAGAGCTTAATCAAAATTAAATAGTAATTACTTTTGTTGTTCACTCTTCATTTCTTTGAAGAGTAACAAAAAATTGGAACTTTTTTGTTTTTGCATAAAAATTAAACCTCATTTAGTTGTATAATAAATAATAATATAGCATTAGTTAAAAGTAGGCTACTGACGCGACGTTGCAATATAAGTAAATATATTCCATAATATATTAACTACATTACACATTAGTTTTGTACTGTTTGTCGTGGTTGAGATAGTTTTTGAAAATAAAACTCGTGATTTATGCTATATTATGATAATAATTTAACTTTAATCGAAGCACATGTGACAGGAACAAAATATAATATGCAAAAAAAAACTTACTACTCCGATGAGACTTGAGACGCGATCAGAATTTTTCGCCGTAAATGTCAAGAAACAATGGGACAAAGTTGGTATTGTTTATTTCTGTTTTTCGTCCTTAATATTACACGAGGAATATTAAAAAGTAAAGGTGGGAATACGTAAGAGTAATAAATACCATCGGAGCGCATGCTAACGGGCAGCCACTTTCAATAAAATATTGATGTTTTTGCTTTAATAAATACACAAATTTATAAAAATAAAGATAAGATGTGACAAGCAATTAAAACAATGGGAATATCAGGAGAGACGGGCGTACTTTATGTTTATACATAATATTCAATATTTATGATGTTTTTATCTCTGTATTTACGATTAGTTCATAACATTATTGCAAACACTGTTCTACCTACGGTTGCCGACCGCCTACGAAAAGTCCTGTTGATGAAATCGGTTAAAATTACGTTGCCTAATGTTTAAAATGTTTGGCAAGCTCAATCTTTCTCTAAAAATAACCTAGTTCTACATGTTTTATTATGTTGACTTAAGAAAATCGCTGACAAACTGCAAACAAACAAAATTTATTACGGCTAATGGAATACCTAGAGTTAATACCTAATCATCGGAGATGTACAGTTAAGAGTAAGATGACGTGTCCTCGTTTGTACATGTTAATGTGATTGTCTGTCTGCTAAATTATTGTTAGTCAGAAAAACGTGAGAAGATCGAAAAACATTATCTGTCTTGAACAAAGTTTTGAAAACCAACAATATACTACATATTATTATGCATGAGCACTTACTGAAACCTGCACAACGGTGAAGTTTCATTTTAGCTCTCTGTTTGCGCCTACTAATGAGATTTTTACTATGCGAATATCTTGAGCACTGACATGTTTGCTCTCGGAATTTTTCCTCCTAAAGTTCACACCTTTTTGTCACCGTTATAGGTCGTCCTCACAGAGAATGTTAACCTAAGCCACTTTAATAGTGGCAGAGGGGTAAAAAAGCAAATTTTGTTAGATTCTCCCTCGCGATATCCGAAATGTAACTCGACTCTTGAACCCTTATAGCTTATCATAGTCAGCAGTCATCACAATCAGCCACCTACATACCCAAAAGGCATTCTTACACATAAATGACATTGAAATACGCGTTTATGGTGTGTAAATAGATAAGGTGGTGGGCTTACAAATAAATAATTATAATATTTAATTATAGTACATATGCGTATGCTATTTAGTAGGCAGGTGACAGTAACATTAACGCATTTTATGAGTAATGATTATAAAAAGGGAATTTAACATGTTGAAGATTGTGCGTTTGTAAAATACGATGGGTTTCATTCATGGCGATAGCCAACGTTGATAAGGTATATTCTGTGAATTTTAACAATGGAACATTATTGTATTATGGGATGGATGTATATTTATTGTCAAAATCAAAATAAATTATACAATACAGAAGAAATGAAAGGAGTCAATACAGATCTCATAATGTTCTGTAATTATTCCGCATTTATCATTTTTTCGCCGAACTACATCCACTCATTAGGTTATTAATTCATCCCCTTATACATGCATGTCAACTGATAAGGATGTGGATATGCATACAATTATTTAATCGTAACCTGTGATTAAATCGTGTTAATAATTTACTTGTAATACATCAACAAAACAATCAATAATACGCATACTATAAACAACGAAGAGTCAGGAGTGGAAGTAGTGAAGAAAAATAGTGGGATCTCAATTATATTGATCAAAATAGTATATAAACGTAAACAAAGTACCTACACTCATTGTTTAACAGAATACTTATTCCTGCCCATTACTCCTTCCAAGTGCGCTGGCACAATATGTGATCATTAATTAAAACTATTACTAGGTTTATTCAGTAAGATTGAAAATGGTAATGTATGTTCAAATCTTAATTTTCGTTTACACCTTCCATAGATGAAGTGTATGAATTAATATATCACTGGGACTGATCGAGACTTCGATCATCCAATTCCATGTTTTACCAGCATTGCAGTATTTTATAAGAATTGAGTACATGATGAAAACATGTAATAATTAAAATTATCTTTATGTTTCATTTCAAACAATTTAAAACGCATTCATATGCACAAGGTGTTGAAAAATACACCAGTTTTCCAAAAAAAATAGACACATACATATGTATAATATGTAGATTTTATCAAATGTCAAGAAATAAATCCAAACAACATAAAAATAAAATCTAGAGAAGAATAGATGCTCTTTTTGTCTCAATCTCAAAGTAATGGATATGTAAGATGGCATGAATCTATTTAGAGTTTGCTGTTTTGTGAAATATCGAATCCAGGCTTTTATGACAAACCCGTTGTGTGAAGTTTGTCCTTCAAACTTTAGACGACTTGAAATTTGAAACTTACAGTTTCAGCTGGTTAAATGTATAAGGTATATGCAACCCATAAGTATTAGCTACCAGGATTCATGATTTCATATTTCTCAAGTAATGCAATCATAAAGATGAGTAAGTTCATATTTATTGTATTGTAATTTATAATCACTGCAGTACCTCTTAAATTGCAGTGTAAACTAATTTATAAGGGTACATGTGACATGTCATTTACTAACCTTTGCTTTGCAGTATGAAATATATGCATTGCGTAAACTTTGAAAGCTACCAATCAATTTATATAACGCTTCTCCCATACAACGCATACAAACCTGTTCGCCAGTGGAGGAAGGCAAGTTGCGGAAGAACTTCAGTACACAACTCATAAAAGATGAAAGTCAAGAACTTAATGAAGTTTTTACAATATAGCAATTAAGACACGTAATATTCACACTACAAATGTATATCAAATGAAGTAATATTTCATTCGATATCCATTTACTAGTGTGAATATCAATTGACCTGGGAATCATACAGAATTTGCATAAGTTTCTGCTCTCGATCCGAATACCTTCGTCTTTACAATGTTGCCAGTTAAAATTTTTTTAGATCGTGTAATTTTCAATACTAATTTTACACCTCGAAACTGTGTTGGCGTTAATTATATATATTTACTTGCGTGTGGAACGTGCGGTACACCTGACCTGATTGAAAGTGGCAAAAGTACCCTTGAAGAGCTCTTCATCATTTTTATAGCATAAATGCGTAGAGTGTAGTTGCACTAAATAAAATATTCCTGTAAAATTGACAATGTATGACGAAGTGACGAATGCAATTTTGCCTCGTACAAGTTATTTGGAAAATAACTCTAATAATGGGAAATACAATGAATTGAATTTCTTGGAAAATGCCCCATAAGAACAAAAGGTTAATCATAGCCCTGTGTAGTATAGTAATCACGTTGTACGTAGTCAACATATAATTTCACTGTACTGTTATTATTGTAGTTTTACAGTTTACGTACATTTGCGTGTAAATAAAAAATGAAATTGATTTGTCCGGATATCAACCGTTTGCTTTCGTACAGGGAAAATGGATTATCTATACCCATTGGTTAAAGTTAAGCATTTCGATATTGGTCTTTGCACATCCCACTTAAATGCATGCGTAATAAAACATAATACGTAAATGTGCCTAAATTGGAATTAACAGGTATCATTGGTAAACCACAGACCAACATCCCCACAGATTTGACGTAATGAGGGATACTTTTCATAGCTAAAACTAGTAATTTATGTGATTGGTAAACATTTTACTGTAATAAAATTACCGCATTCATAAATAAATACATAGTACTAGTACTAATACCATTGCTAAACATATATCTGTATATTCGATGGTGTGTCCGGAATATCAATATTAAAGGGGAAAAATTTCTGATCTCGTCGATACTAATATTTGCAATAGGCTTAATTATAGTTGTACACCAATAATGTAATGGCTCATGGTTGAGCAGAGATAATTTCGATATTTCTCTAAGGAAGACGACAATAGTGGACGATACAACACTCATCAAGCATAAAAAATGTTTCCTCAACTTCGCAAGCTCTAGAAAAAGTCGGTTCTCCTCCTGCCACCACAAAGTACTCGTAAATGTTTGAATACTGACTGACAGTTACGTATTATTGTCGATTTACGTTTATCTCCTTGTAAAGTGATATAACCTGGATTAGAAATACATGTCGCGAAAGATGACACAAAATATAGCTAGAACAATATGATTGAAGGTATGATTTAACTTGGATGCATCGGTAATGGTAAGTTTGAAATAATAGGTGCATAAGTACTATAATCGTGCTTAATATCGCTATTGCACTATATACCATTGTATATGAATACCTACATATATTGTAACATTTTATTGCGGCGCACTTGTAGCAGATCTGTATCTAAATTTTTGCCAATAATCGTAAAATAAATTGGTTAAACTACTTTCGCTATTTATACAAATACCGTGGTATTAACAAGGCTATTTTGTAAAATCGAAAGAAGACATCTACGTTTCAAATTTACTACATATTTACTTGTACATATTTACAAGAATGTGGTAATACCTATATTGATTGATGCATACCTACAACAACCTACGGGTTCATCCATGTAACCTGGTGAAGTGCGTTTACTTGCTTGAGAAGGGAGTCGGAGTCGGGGTAATGTGAAACTAACAATGCGAAACGCTTTTCCTTCTTTTGTTGACGATATTTTAATTTTGATTGGTTTTACTGAATTTTAGACTCATGTTCATGTCATATGTATGCACTGCCGAATTATAGATTTGTTATACTTGCTTAATGCCAAGTGTTTTCGTAAGGGTATTTACAAGTCCCTGTAGATCCAAGCAGAGCAGAACTTATTTACATATCTACATCTTATGATGCTAAAAACTTACAGCAAACCATATTGGTACTTGTATTGACATGGGGTCACCTAGAATGAGTAGGTGTGTTCCCAATGTGTTTATATCTTATTTAATTAACGATTTTCTAAGTAGTATAGAAACACATTCGCATTCTTCTGAAGCCTTCAACATGGAGGTTGGAATGAATTGTAATGATTGTATGCTCAACTGAAAGATTATGGATTTAGAACCATTTGGAAGATTTTTCTGACCAATTACAATTCATTAGAAAGAGGTGTTAGTGATTTCTCTAAGCATGCTTTTTTGTGTTTCATCCAACGCTTCACATTGTTGTTTTGATAACCTACTTCCTTAATTAATCTGTGTCTACTACACAAGAACTCAACTGAGATTAAGGTAATCTGTAGCGATTTGCAGCAACGTTAATTTCGTACAATGACAAATGTTTGTGAAAGGTCGTTGTAATTTGTAACGATGTGTCGATTACATCTATGAATGCATCATGCACAATAAATAGCCATACAAAAGATGCATTGCTGTTGATTCAATATCGATTTTGATCGACGAGAAGTGAATGGATGAGTACAATAGAATAAAGTGGATGCAATCGGTGGTGTTGTTTGAACTCAAATGCAGCATAGCAAGTACATTCACTAAATCATGTTTGATGTATCATGTGTGAATCTTACTTCAACCAACAGATATGCCTAATCAAATCAGACCATATCCAAAATCAATATATGTACATACATGTCGATTATTTTCCGTTTTTACTAATGTGTGCGTGTTTCACATACTTTCCATTAGCCAGCCAGACAGAAAGCATTGTCCTTGATTCAGTCAGCTACGACGACAATGAGATTGCTAGAACCGATAAAATTTTTCAATTAGCGACATATCCGAGAACCCGAAATTGGCATGTGTATTTTACGCTTTCACCACGAATCTTCCGTCATGCCCATGAAACAATATTATGATACATGATATACTATAAATACCAATTGTTGCAACTTTCATTTATTTATGGCAAGTGGAAAGAGTTTTAATAAATCTGAAACTTCTATAACATAAATATTGTTCCTTCGATGACCAATAGTTATTCGAATTTGATATAAGCCTATAGGCTTATGTCTGACCCTTTGAAGTAGCTTGTTTGACGGATATGATGTAATGTAACATCAATAAAGATTAGGAAGATTAGTCAATGTGAGGTAAAAGCGTAGGACACCATTTAAACACAACCATGATGTTCCTCTAACAAAATATTAATTTGTATCTTGAGGTGGTATTAATATTATGCGTAAATGGTGCATTGACGTATCGATTGTGAAGTGCGACTGATTTATATTTACACATTCAATTGGGAAAGGTCACTCACGACTTGAAGACTATTGGAAGTGGGTGGAGTAAACGTCACAAACGTCTGATAAAACATTTTATTAGAGTAACAGGATTCTTCCATGCCCACCTGTAGTTCAAACGTGCGAAATTTATTTAAATCCAGCGATGATTTATTTCTCTTTGTTAGTTATCTAGTTGCTACTGTAAGTGTATCATCCTAATTCGTTCTTGTTTCTCATACATGGTTACATTGAATAAATACACGTGGCTTGTGTTTTAGTAAATTGGAACAAATACGTCCTTTTTATTCTCTAGGTTTCTAAATAGAGTAGATAGTTTACTTCTTACAGAAATCTGTTGCACAAAAGCAGAAAATGGACAAACCTGGTATAACACCATTGACGGAATTCGGTAAAAAGAATTTACGAATTGAAAATTCATTTATACGGGAGGCAATAGGGGAGTTTATTGGAACATTAATTGTGGGGGTAAGTGAATTACTCATATCCCGTTTCATGTAGCAAATCCTGTTCAATATGTCTTGTCATATATAGGACATGATATTGAAAAAACATTCTATTATTTCACCAGTTTATGTGTGTCGGAGCAGGGGGTCAGTTTATGATAAAAACTAAGGATAACGGAATAGAATCGCAAATTATACCCGTCTTGGGAATAATTTTAGGAATAATGATGGCCATGTTAATAACGGGTGGCGTCTCTGGAGGTACGCTAATATGAAATTTACACACATTTATGTAATAGACGCATCACACAATTTGAAATCATCTTTATAACAACATTAATTTTCGTTTGCTAATTAGGGCATACTAATCCCGCTGTAAGCATCGCACTAGCAGTAGTTGGAGAGTTGAGCTGGTATTCTGTACCCGTGTACGTTGTATCTCAATTTCTGGGTGCTATCATTGGATCGTTATTGGGATGGGGACTTATTCATCGTAAGCTTTGACTTTTTGCAATGCCCCATTTTGTTTAACGGATCGGATCGTAAAAAGTAAAGATTGCGTTATCATACCCTTTTCCGTCTTTCATTCACCTGGCAGCATCCATTCGCCAAAGTTTCGGTGTGGCAAACGACATGACAATTCCAGAATTTGACATGAAAGATAACACGACACATATTGCCAGCTTATTCAGCCCAACAAGGTCGCCAGGATGTTCTTTGTTTAATGGATTGGCTACTGAGGTTGTAAAAGCCGCAGTTTTTTTGTAACTTTTTGTGGCTACGTTTAAAATGAAGGATTTAATTATCGTTTTTTATTATATAGCTGGTTCTCACTTGCTTTCTAATAATGGCCATTTGCGGGGTGGTAGATAAACAAAATTCAATGAAGCCACCTGCATATCTTATTCCGATTGTGATACCTCTGGTGATTGCTGCCTTTTGTTTCGCACACGAACTGCCAACTGGAACGTTGCTGAATCCTGCTAGAGATTTGGGCCCAAAAATAGCTGCATGTATTTTAGGATGGGAACCTAAATTCGTTTTCATGTCTACAGATTGGAAGTATGTTGGAGTTTTCCAGTTTCACTAAGCTATCAGTATTTGTAACTTGTAAGGATTCATGCCTTCAATTTTTCATTTCAATACCAGTTTCATATTGTTCTGTTAATCTGGCTTTTAGAGGAAATTCACAACACTGGTGGGTCGTTGGATTGTTTGGCCCGATTCTAGGAGGTCTTCTAGGTTCCCTGATTTATGCGTTAGTAATCGGTCCTCAGGTTAATCTTGATCATTTGCAAATATCCAACGTGCCTCTACAACAGCAACAAAGAGAGGCAATCCGGGAGATGATTTCTGGTGCCAATACTGGTGATAGTAGCAGTGACTGGCGAAGTTCAAATACCACCAGCTCATTTATTTGTAAACATCGTCAAGCCAAAAATGTCAACCCTTTCCCTGCTTTTACCACCCATAACGCCATTATTAACGAAGAATTTCAGCATCAAGCGTCTTATCCAAGCTCACAGTACCCCAATTCAAGGTATCCTAACGCTTCCAACATTAACAATGTCAGCAGCAACGGTGGTGGTGGTCTTGGTAGGCGTAATTCGGCTTATACTAATGTCATTTATTCATAATTCTTACAATATTAAAGTTACTTGATGCATATGCGGTTTTCTGGTAATTTTATACAGCTTTTTAAAATGAGAACTCATTCTGCAACCATTGGGAGGAACCACTTGAACTTGGAAGAGTTGTGGAGCAAATTACTTCACATCCAACTAAAATATCTGCACTGATTATCTAAGCTTTAAGAAAATTCACTAGTATGCAAATTAAAGTGCACTCTATCCATCATCAATCATCATCATCCATCTTGCACATGAGAACCTAAAAAACGCATCATATGATTATTATAATGCACCATCATCATTATCCACCAAGACCAGTAGGTAAATTCGGTAAAAGATCATGTGGGGCAAAGCGAGACGTTGATTCCCTGCAGTGCACATTATAGCAATAAGAATTTTATTTTGGCTATAAAGTAATAATTAAACTGTGTGATGCATAAATTACTTCATTTCATCCCCATTATTAAATCAATCAGATTTTACACGTATTAAATTTCGCATTCTTTACCCCTTAACACAAACAAGGCCTAAGAAACAAACTCAATTCAGGAATTTTTATACTAAAAATGTGAACAAAGACAAACAAAACTCCGTTTCCCGTTGTCTAGTCTGGCTATTGGGCTATACTCGTGCTGCTCGTTAAAGTCTCAAGATAAACCAACTGTGTGCCCGCTTGATCCAAAGGCACACAGAATTTGAGAGAAAGATTTGCCATAAGAGATGCGTACTTGGCGTACGGCGTACATACCAAAAATACTCCATCTAGAACAAAAACAAGGAGCAGCTGTAATAGCCAACAATATTTGTAAACACGAGACTAAATCAGTGAAGTTGAGTGTTTCAAAGTTGAATATTCAAAGCATATTATTTTCTGGCTGCATTTGGGTAACTGTTTAGTAATCTAAAAGCCAATTAGGCAGTGTTTTTTTAGTGTGATAATAATGGCTTCATTGGGGCTCATGAAGTTGGGCAGCCGGAGCTGTTTCCGTATTTTTAGCAACAACGCAAATGGATCGGCTCAATTTGCCGCACTAATTAATCTGCCTACTAACAATCTTCAGCAACAAAAGTCATTTATTCATGTGCAAAAAACTAAGAATGCACCGGGGGCGGTGGACATGTCAGCACAGGGGGAGGTTAGAACTTGGGGTGGGAAGGAGGTGACAAACGCTCTGGTTCCTGTGAGGAATGCCAGTTCTTCCACTGCAGGTAAGTAATCATAATCTTGTTTATTTATAAAATGGTAGCAATGGTGGTTATCATGACATGATTGTTACGAATAATTAATTATGTTTGTATTCCAGTGTCTGAAGAAAAACCAAAGCCATACTCTCCCTTTCAAAATACGAATAACTGGGGAGAATACGCTGTTGCGAGGCTTGACGATTTAATGAATTGGGGCAGAAAAGTACGCAAATAATCCATATTGGGTTGTAAATAGTTTTAAATGAAAACTGTTTTAAAAATTTGATTTCTTTTTTGTAGAGTTCATTGTGGCCACTCACATTTGGTTTGGCATGCTGCGCTGTTGAGATGATGCACATCGCCGCTCCTAGATACGATATGGATCGTTTTGGTGTTGTCTTCAGAGCATCCCCCAGACAGGCTGATGTTATCATTGTTGCAGGGACCTTAACGAATAAAATGGCCCCTGCGTTAAGAAAAGTTTACGATCAAGTAAGTGGGAGACATTTGGAGTGTGAATTCTGGTGTTGCGGACACCGTGTCAGCTAGATATTCATATACATGGGAAATATAACCAGTTTTAATTAAGTAATTTAAAAATAAATTTTAGATGCCAGAGCCAAGGTGGGTGATTTCTATGGGCAGTTGTGCAAATGGAGGAGGCTACTATCACTATTCATATGCAGTTGTTCGAGGATGTGACAGAATTATACCCGTCGACATTTACGTACCAGGTGAGAAAACTAATCTGCCTATGGCATTTTCTGCAAATAGTAGTTTTACGTATTGTTCTGGAGGTTCCTAATGGATAATATTTGACAATTTACTTCAGGATGTCCCCCAACAGCGGAAGCTCTAATGTACGGGATTTTACAACTGCAGAAAAAGATAAAGCGCATGAAGACTTTGCAAATGTGGTACAGAAAGTAAATGGAGAAAACTGTTGGCGTTAGTAGTGTTGTTTAACTAATTCGTGTATTTATCTGTAAAGTAAAATAAAATATCGACTATGCAAGAAACTTGTACGTTATGCGGTTCTGTTCAATAAAATTCATGCGAATGATGAATATTCTCAAATAAAAAAAACATATTTAAACTGAAAAGGAGCTTTTACAACTTTTACACTTGAATCTGAATTAGCAGCATAATCAAATTGTAAAATAACACAGCTATACCGTCAAAATACTTAATATTATGAATTTAGCAACGTTCCATAATATCAGCGCTTTTACGTATTGATCCTAATCCTAATTAGTTTAACTTTGTTTTTTATGTGAACGTAGATCTTATATAAAAAAATCTATCAGGAATGGGAATATTATTGACGAACTACGATTTGTGATATTTATGCAAAGTTAGTGATAGTATGAACTTCAGTTATTAAGGTGCCGTATCAACTTGATCGATTGGTTCTTGTGAACTGTGTAAATCTCTTTTCACACCCACACATATTCAATTTCAATTTCCATGAAAAGTCTACTATGTCTGTATTATGTTATTCTGCCCAACGATTGGGGTCACAACCAAATGGCAACAATGGATCAATTCAGACTTAGATTGAAAGGAAAGCTCAAAGTTTATACCAGAAAGAAAAGTTGGAAGTTGGAAAGAAAGATATACAATATATTGGTGCAGAATCTTCCTGCTGTCAGTCTTCCGTTCACCGATTCATTAGTTTGAAACTAGAGTGTACATACATACTTCAGGGTTTCCTTTCTGAAATAATGCAGCTACATACATAACGTATTCATTCCCAATTTTATACTAATGGTTCATTGTGCTCTGCCTTCTTTCCCTTTCGTCTTTGAATGATCAGTCAAAGTCAAATGGCCAAATTGTGGCTGTGCCACAATTACTTAAATCAAATGAAGCCGTGCATATGACAGAATTTCACACTTTTTGCCAAAATGTCACTCGTGTCTCAGCCCAGTAATGAAATCTTGTCTAATAAGTGACAAATTGTACAAGGCTAAAAGCATTTTATCCCGAGCTTTCACTTTTGTATTGAGCACTTCATAATAAGATAAAAACGCTTTCTTTGTCTAGAAAAAGTGAAGTTCAGTGTTGAATTGAAACTTGAAACTGTGTTGCTCCAGGCATGAAGAAGGCTTAAGGCATAATGCAAGCACCAGCACCACATTTTATGTATTTACCTGTTATAGTAAGACGTGGAGTGGGTTTCTCTATTTTCCAAACAATGAGCATAAGACCGGTGGATTGGATTGGAATGCATAAACAACAAATTGAAGTGAGCCGTAAACAGCATACCGTTTCAGGACTAACTCTTGTCAAAATATATATTTGCTCAGGTATGTGAAAAAATGGTAGTTTATACTTGGAAAAAGAATATTTCGCACTTGCAATATGAATAATGATTATATACAATGTCATGTTGCATAAAAGCCGAAAACTACATACATAATACTTCCACTTTCCAGTATCACTTCTTATCTACCCGGTTTAAGGCTTTAAAAATTGGTACTACTGGAGCAGTGTAGCATGACCTCGCTTGGGTTTTGGTACAACATTGTGCCCAATTGAAATCAATGAATCTGTCAAGCATGTTGTACAAACGCAGACGTCAGCCAATTGCATTTTATTTTCACACTGCGCTTCATTTAATGCTACTATTGACAGAACTTATTTGTTATCATCAATGATCAAATCATTCATTTTTTAAAAGATAACAATAACAGAAGAAGACTTTCTCCTGTTACCCCATACAGCTAACTACGACGTTTTTATGTTAGGTATATTCCATATTCGTACAAATATTCGTAATAGTTGAGTATATACATTATATCTTAACGAATACGAGCTAGTACGTTTTGTTTGACAAAAATACTCAATGTTCTTATATCTTGTGGTCTCGTCGAGGAAGCTTTCCACGGTCAACCGACTACTGACTCATTGACCGCATAGGTACAATTTTACCCTTGAGCAGTGGCTACTTACTTTCACCGTGTTACATAATCAAATTCTCATATTCCCCTTTGCACAAAATGCAACAGAAGCTCTAAATTGACTTACAGGATTCCTCTCCATATCTCGTTTACATTGTATTTCAACCTTTTAGATGTGATTGACTCAAATTAAGACGTGCAAAAGCCAATATATATACTTACCTATGCTAAACTGTACTAACTAGGTACCAACTTAGTTAACTTTTACTGAAAACACCACACGAAAGTGAACAGTGTAAAATGATTAAAAAGCAATTTCCGCCAGCCGCTAACCCAAAAGAAACCCTTTTCTCCATATTATTATGAGGCATGCACATACTACCGTACATCAATGGAAAGATGGAGACGGGTACCGAAACCGCGGAGACCACAGAATAAGGCAATGCACCTAGTTCTGCTTCTGTGTGAGTGAAGACGAAAACGTAAGCATCGTGGTGATTGTGATCGTGAGGCATTAGAAAACTAATCTTTACAGAAATATTCCACATATTAATCCCACAGGTTTCTAATCCACAATAATACCACCAGCAGACTTCGACATTAATATTCAAGTTCATATGTTACATCCATCCTCAGCAGCAGACATGATGAATGATGATGTGATATAATTCTATTAGCTATAAATATGTACATGCTGACATAAGTATGTGCATATTTTGTGGTAACTCATATACAAATAACCTACTATTTCATGAAAATCTAGAAACATGATACCTACCAGTGGTATGATATCGCCTACCTATATGCCTATGTGCATGACAGAGACTATTGCAACGATCCATAAAACCGTTGCATTGTTCTTTTTGGTTCTACAGACCTACTTTCATACTTTTAATACTTTAATCAGTTTTTTTTCTCTCTCTCTTTTCGCAGAAGACACCGTTCAGCCGATTTCTAGTTCCAATAAAGTTTTCCGACGGTGGTCACTCCCGGTCCCGGTGTACTGTTGCATCGCATCAGTATTAGCTCATACTCGTATAATATCAGAATCAATTTTATGAGAAAAAAGTAAATTGCACGTTGCCTGTCCTCTTTCCGTCCATTTCAGCAGATAATAAAAGTTCGTATCAACTAGTACAAAATCCTTGGCTTTATTCGATCTTGGGATGGGTATTATATGTACCTATTTATGACTCCCCAACATGGCATTCCTACTATTAGCTTATATAACAGTTATAATTAAACTGAATATCAAATATTTTACCAATACCTAGCCTTCATTGTGTCATTGAAAGTCAATATAGGGTATTTCCTACTACTATAAAGATAAAGATGTGATGCAACTGTCTCAAAATTTCTGGAAGTGATATGCCTATTTTTCCGTTAAAGCAAGTCAAAGGGACAACGGCGGACACTTCCGCAGCACAGAACATGATATTCAGTTGTTGCTTGAACCATATTCCCTTTGAGTCTTGTTTGCAATATAAAATTTCCTGTGTTTCCAACTTGCTTCTGGCTACGCTCCTTTCTCAGGAAGGACAAGAGAACAGTAGTGATGAGGTGATGAGAAAAACTAACAGGAAACATTTTTGTTGCTTTCACTTGAGCGAAAGCCTCGGCCAAGTAAAGTGGTTGGATAAGTGCGCGCAGCTAAAAGCTTTGTTCACCCATTCCAGTTGCCAAAATACAATTGAAAAAGGCCAAGAACAGAAATACAATAGTAGTCCATGCCATATTATTATTCTCGTCTTTTTCTCTCTACTAACAAAATGTATTTGTTCTTCGGAACTTGACGCTAATAACTTGGTAATAATATTATTCAGCAGCACTGAGCTGAGGACATACATTTTGTATATATACACATACATTGTACAAAAGATATGTATTGGTTTTGTGTGTCACAAACTGATGACGAACAGCGAACTGACGACAGAGGAATAACAAGTTCATAAGTTAAAGAGTGAACACATTTTTTCCATTACTACTCACACCAAATGTGTTTCTATACAATCCTTCCGGTATTTTTTTTGCTGAAATGGCAAGTTTTTCTTTCTCATCCTTATTTCTTAAAGTATGAAAAGTGCTAAAAATATAGAGAAGTGTTTGATTTCCAAGAAGTGGGATTCTGCCCTTATGAATCAAACCCCACCGGGCCTAGATACAAAACTACATTATAATCACTCTTTTCTACGATAAATAACCTGAACTAAAGTGGCACCTAATATGGCTTACTTGGAGTTGAACTCGTCGTCGGAGAACACTCTCACTGAGATTTCCGGAAGCAACTTTACAAATGGGATGATGATGACAGAGTCATCAGAAGGAGTAGCAGCGAATTCTTCGAACAAGACGCTTACAATTGACATGCAGTTTAACGCTGGTCATGTCGTCTCAATATCTGTGTACAGTGTCTTGTTCGTCCTTTCGGCCGGAGGTATGTGTGCTTGCCACATTTTATGAAATTCACAGCTTGGAATAGATATATTATTTGCTCCACATATGTAATATGTACTCAAAATTCTAAAACTCTGCAAGTCTGCATTACTTGTGCTCATTTTTTGCTATTTGTGTTTCCATTTTTACCCCCTGGCTGTTAACAACTGTCAGTTAAAAAGTTTTGTATATCTTTATGTTCTCATCGAGTTTGTCTGTGCATTTCAATCCATAAACAGGTTTACTGTGTATTTATTTAGGAAAAATGGGATTTCAAAAAAGAGATAAAATATTTATACAATCGTGTTTGCATAATGTTGTGTGTTGGATTCGTGTCCAAGTGTTTATGGAAAGACGTGCGCACGTGGTAGTAAATACTAATACGTTTGCTTTCAAGATCCCCATAATCTCATGGATTGAATTAGGAATAATATTCTGTTTTTCCATTATCCTTTTCATTTTTGGCTTTTCACGTTTCTTGAATTTGGGAAAGCAGAATGATGTTTTTGTGACGTCGAAGGGGATATCAATGTGTCACTAGAGAGACATTTTTTAATGTACCGTTGTTCCGTTGTAGTACGGGATCAAAAAATACCTCATGAATCATGAAACATTCCAATACTTTTAGACTCGGGTTCTTAGGTACAGATGTATTACATATCTTCGTAAATATCGTTGTATGTAGCGTCGTTTGTAGGTGACATGACAGCTTGTAGCACACTCTAATATAGCTTTAAAATTATGGTAGACAGATACATATAGGTTTGTGAAGTACATATTTACATCCAGTCACTGTCAACCCTATCAGTGGTATGTGTCATTATTACTCATGTTGTATATATATATAGCCTCCAAAGCAATAACAAGTTGTATCTACTATATGCATAGGTATACATACATAAAGCGTAAAGATGAAAATGTGCTTTTGTATAATCCCTTGCAAAAGGCGAATGTAAAGATGTCAATTTGAGCTTTCCCTTTGTTCTCCCGTTTGCTTTCTCATTTTTGTGCTTGTTCTTTGTAAGCAGAGGAGTCCATAACAAGACTTTAGCTACATTAACGCAACATGAAAGTCTGTACGGGAAAGAAACGAAAGCAGCCCTTCTTCCCAAAGTGTCTGACATTTACTTTATCCTGAATTTATCAAAATGGTTCGATTAAGTGGCATACTTTACCACACATCAGCAGAAAACGCATAATCATATCCACTTTCAACTCAAATGAAGTTCTACGAAGGGTATATAAATAGAACGGATCTGACTGACTACACATATTTTGTTTCTACTTTGTCGGCCGGCAATGTATATTCAGTGACATGCTTGAATAAATGTCTACGTTGGAATGAAGCACAAAAAAGGCTTTTTAGAAGAAAAGATTCAAGTGGTGTGACCACATAAATGAATTTTGGGTCTTTGTGAGCTTCATTCAACAATCAGAAAGGACATTTGTTTCATGTGCTAGCATGTATCATATAATACATGTATAGTAGGTTTATGAACATTAGAAAGTCAAGTAAATAGATGAATTTGGAGGTAATAAACACGTTGGTAAAGATAGATTGACGACAGGGCGTCTATTCTCGGAGATCATTTTTACTGAAAGCCATCTTTCAGTGTTGTGTAATGCGATGTGCACGGGTCTCCCTCTGTCAATATGACAAATCACTTGTAAGCAATGGTGCTACTTTCTATTATGATAATACACATCTTGTAAAGCGTAGTAATTTCTAGAAAAGAGTTTCTTGTTTGATGCGTCATGTGTCCTTGTCTTGTTTGTCCTCATTTTACGTTAAAAAGTTGTTCAGAGGTGGAGAAAAAAGCTTGCATAAATAATGCACTATTTATACTTGTCTCGTTAAATTGTCTACTACGTTTTTTCATTATACAGCATGTCTCTACGTTTTTGTCACTCGTTTCTCTTTTCTCATCATGAGACGTATGAATGCTTTTCAACTGCACGCTGATTCTCTATATTCAAGAGAAAGTAATTTCACTTGTGAAAGTATGTACCTTTAATTTTACAGCAAACTTTTTTAGAGTCCCAACTCCCCACGCGCATTAATCTTTAAAATGAAGACTTTAACAAATTGAAGGTTACTTATTGACATTCAGATTTAGCATTAGTGTTTGATCTGCTATATATCCATCATCGATATATCGTAATAGTAAATCCGTTGCTAAATCCATCAGCTTTAATAGGATTATAGAAATCTGATTACATATAACTAAACAGTTATAATGGCGTGAGTAAGCAATTTATATTATGCAAGACCTCGCTCGTTGCATTGCTCAAATTATTAGTATACAAAGTCATTTAAGAGTCAAGAAAGTAAAAAAAAATTCATTAATAAGTAATGAGGACTATTTCCATTTCCTCTCGTGTCTGTTTTATTGCTTTCTAAACAAACGTGCGTCAAATCACCCCATGAACAAGGTTTGTTTGTACCCGTGCCATATGTCAGCAATAACAATAAATTATAACCGAATCGACTAGAGATCAAAGACCAACAGGCATTCCCTCTTTTATTACTTTGTGCAGCGTACGCTGAATGTAAATATACCTTGAAGGACGCTTGACGCTCCTTCTCCGACGCGCCAATAACATACGACTATTAACAGGGAAAAGGCACTCCTTTACTTTGGTTCAGTTTACCATACCATAATTCCCCATTGTAACCAATTTACTCATCGGTACTGCAATCCCAAAGACCCAAATTGTTAAGGCTTACTCCCTCAGACATTCACAAGATTGACTTTGAAGTGCTATCCAGACGAAAATCTGTCTTACGTGATGTGTATCGTGTATGTATGTTTGATTACATTCTCTAAAAGGGATTTGTTTGGTGATACGTTTCATGAATGACGGTAGAAAATTTTTGATTTAAAAAGATCTGAGCATAAAATACTTAGAATGTGAGATCCAGTGTCGATTCGAGGGAACGCCAACGCAATAGCGCGTGTCTTATTGACTGCGCATGAAGTTTTATTTGCTATTTTGTGAATTGGTTGATTTTATTTTGACTGTCTCAAAAATAAATTGAGTTGCAATTGAATTAGTTGGAAACGGGAATTCAACTTGGTATGTCATCCAATGTTCATGAAACGCTCGAACCATTCCATTGTTTGTAATATATACTCAAGGATTAATAAAATATTAATGCATTTTCTGAACATGTAATATAGAAACAGTAGATATATTGAACATCCAATATGAACTTGTTTTGAAGCTTCAGGCCTTCCTTTTAAGTGGTTCATTTCAAAGACACCCACATGACCTCAAAATGTCATCCTTCGAGTTCCATTAGTTCAGCCTTCTTGTGAAGTAAAATAACAGTAATCTTCGGTTCCTGCTGTTACGATCAACGGATGCAGTCAAATTGCAGTGGCAGCAGGGTAATTTGGTGTCTTATATGTTTTGTCTTTTACGTACATACATTTCGCCTGTTTGTATCAAAAGTTTTTCTCCATCAATTAAAATGACTGCTATTCATTTTCCGGATGTTCGTGGGTATAAAAATAAAGATGTAGAGTGAACGACATTTCTACATGAGGTTGCGAGAAACATAAATCATGCAAAATGTGGCTAACCTGTTTCCACTTTTGTCTCTGTCTGTCTGGACATTACTGCCATTTCAAGAACGTCAACGGAAGCTGATCTCTAAGTTTCCAACTCCAACTTCGGTTTATAGACAAGGACGTAAATTGAAAGTAGAACTTGTTGTTTTATTTGAGTACATTTCCATTGACCTGAGCTATCATTACTAACTTTATCGTTTCCTTGTTGTCTGAATAAACATTCCGGAACCCTTGGAATGAAGACAAATACTCGGTCTGAAAGTTAAATTGAACCAACATTTCCTTTTGTAATTTCATTTAGGTATATATAATAGACGTTACTTTGTACAACACTTTTGGATGAACTGTATTATAATAGAAAAGAAAAAAAATCTATTAATTTGACGTTTCAATACAGACGGTCAAGAGAAATAACACACAAAGATAGATAACTTCATTAGACAAATACCTACGTTGACATAAGGGACAGAAAATGCGCAGCTTTATGAAAGCTTAATACAACCGTAATATCTTACCTCATAAATTTAAGTACTCAGTTTCTAAATGTAGAAGTTTAAAAAATATACACATACTATCTAAAAATATCATGTAATGAATCCAGCTTCCATAAGTCGGCCGTTCCAATATGCTATTCTACCCAAAAACAAAAGTCCATTGCATCAAATAAACATGTCTATAGGTACACTCTTGTGTACGACCTATATAAACTTGGCAGCAATCGCAAGTTTTTATAATTCATTAAAAATATATAAATACATTTATTCTGATGGTGATCTAAAGACCTAGTAAATTACGCTAATGATAGTGTTTTACTGACGATCATTTCTTATTATAACAACGATTTATTTTATTGAGCTTACCACATTTCTGTGTTCATACCTACCTAGGTACCTACATAAATTAATAAAAACAATGGTCCCGGAAATATGAAAACAAAAAATGGTACTTTACATTTTGAATATAAATCTTTCTTATTGATTTACACAAACAAAGCTTAATATATTCTTTCTCCCCTGGGTATAATGTCCGTATATTTAAATAAAAAATAAGAAAGAGGTTAACTTTAATTATTTATTTGACCAAAAACTTTAAATATAAAACGTTAGGAGTTTCGATGCAGCACGTGAACTTGTTTTGCAATCAAGTTAAAGAGAATTATTGAGTATATGCACTTCCGCACGGCAGCGAATAAATCTGGCGTTTTAAAAATGCGAATTGCATGTGGTGCAACCTACTTAAAAAAGTATCTTATATATTTTTCATTTCAGCCAACATAACTTTTCTTGCAGCGATACTTCGAAGCAAACGCCCCAGAGAATCTTTGTCAAGGATTGATTTACTGCTCCTCCACCTCGGAATTGCGGATTTAATGGTAATTATTTTCTCCTTCTCTGTAAAAATATAGGGCAGCTCTAGGTTCGAATATTTTTTTACGTTTGGGTACGATTTTAACTATTTTATTGTCAAATAGTTAACCAAGGATCCGCGGTATCACTCTTCCGTTTCTACACTATTTAACAGACTTTTATATAGTCATTTTATTGAATGAGAGCAAAAATATTTCATAAATGGTTATAATAGGAAGGGCCATTATTTCCCTTGACATACATATTTTGCAAGGTTTCCATATGGGATTACCCAAGTTTTAAACTTCAATGCAACTGCATTTCCATTTACACTAAGGTTCAGATATATCAGGTTTATAGTTCGAGTATACTATATTAAATTGCCCATGCCTTGTCTTTCACCTTATTCATGATTTTAGGTCACGTTTTTTATGATGCCACTGGAAATCGGATGGGCAGCAACAGTCTACTGGAAGGCCGGTGACTTCATGTGTCGTATCATGTCATTTTTTCGGATTTTTGGGCTGTATCTGTCTGGATTTGTCCTTGTCTGTCTGGCAGTTGATCGGTAAGTCCTTTTCCATTATTTTACTCAATCCGTTGGTTTATCACAATCGTGGTTTTCATAATAATGACAACTACATAGACATTTTTCCATGAGCAGCAAAAATCTGCTTTATATACATTGTACAGTTCATTTTCCAATTTATTTCATTCCATTCGATCAAATGTGAAATCAGTGTTACTGTTAACAGTTTGGAGAGAAGGAGAGTGTGGAGTGTAGCGATGATTGCATTTTCAGGACTAACCCCCGGTGATTTGAAAACTCATCCCAATGATGATGTCGTGATTTGAATTGCCATTTTGAGCTTTTTTGGAACATCATGGCATTGGGTAGTTCTGTTCATTAGTGTTTGTAGTTTGTATGCATGTGCATAGTCCATAGGATATTCTTATTCCAACAAGGACGTCATCGTAATTAGGAAATCAAGACAGTAAGATAATTAAAATCCCTTGTTTAAAATCACTAAACATAAATAGCTTACATTTGTTTTAATGGTTAGTTGTTTGTCTACTAAGGATTCCGATTTTCCTCTGCCCGTTCACTTTTCTATTAATCTAATGTTGATTTATCTATATTGTATTTCAAGCACATAAAGCAAATACGATGTTTCTATCGAGCAAACCCTCATCTCCGATTCTCATATCTGGAAAATTAGGAGCGAAGTCAAAAAAAGTGTCCTCGTCCCCACATTGACTGCAAGAAGTTGGCAGCGTAAAGTACAACATAAATGAAGAAATTCAAGTCGAAGAGTGCCTAGACTAGACATATATGCATATATGTTTGAGTTTACTTTCCTTTATATGGAAGTTACCAGAATGGATGATTGCGCGATCAAAGTCAATAAACATAAGTCCACTTCATAACTAACTGCTCAATTGGAAATATAAAATAGATATAGGTATAATGAGATGTCACAGGATAGTGACAATAATTCTACAATATATTAAAACAATACACAATATAAAAACTAAGGCATGGGCTTAAGTTAGTTTAAAACAAATGTATGAAACCATCTGGTGCCATCTTGGTAGACATTTCCGGTGACTAGAATATCAAAGCTAGACGTTGTATATGGCTTGGTTGTTGTACTGCCAGTCATATACAAGGGGTATATTACAATGGGTCATATATAGGTAATAATATTCCATCAATCCGCTACCCGTATTTAGACTTGTAATTCTTACGGTATTCTTATTGTTAGGCTATAATAAGCGCAGTTACTATGATTAATGTAGATTTAGTTTAGATTTATTTTTAAGCCAAAGATTTATGAACTTCGTATCTTCAAATAAAAAGAGGCTTAGCGTTTTGTTTTTTTAAATTCACATTTTGTTGTTCTTCACATACGTACCTCGGATATTGATTTTTCTAATGGGATATTTTTTAATCAATGAGTTACACGATGGGGAATAACTATCAACAATTCGCTGTACAAACCGATTAACTTGTATTTTTAAGTAAACAGTAAACACTTTAAATATATTTTAATAAACATCATTGATTGCGGTTCGAAGAAGTTGATAGCTATTTATGTACCTACCCACATAATGTTTCCACTTCAAATGGCATATACAAACTTAAAGGAACTTCGATTATGGTCCGAATGAGGGTTTTGTTAGTTTCGTTTGAAGTTTGATTGATGTACCGATCTTTTGCGAGTTCTTCCATTATGCTTCTTCCTTTACATTTTTATTTGGCTTGGGTAATCTATCTCGATCGAGGTATATTCTATCGTGTATCTAAATACGTAATACTTTAGCTAAAGTCTTAGACGTGTCCACCCATCTCCGTCCTGAAGGGGAAATCATTATATGATATAATACTATAAGCTTAAGCTTTCCAGTAACGGATGGGATCATCCAAGAAATACAGTTACTAGTTTTCATTACTACGTCGAAATCTAAATCATGTACAAAGCATGTTCTTGTTAACTTGACTGAGAGATGGCTCCAACTTTCTATGAAAAGTTCAATTGGAAGGTTTGCCAAATTGTTTTCACTTCGATTCTGTCAGAATCATTCTGGTATACCATTGTATACACTTTTATATCATGTCATTGTATCTCATCAGTGTATTGCGCAATGTGCAATAGAAACTTAATCTTTTAGGTAAATACAAATGATGCCAGCGAACATCAGGTAATAAAGTGATTCTGTTCTACTAGTTTTCTCTCTGAAAGTTAATGTTTCAGACAAATAGATTTTCCCGTCCACACAGATAAAACTTTTAGCTGACAGACTCCAGAATGATCACTGCCTATATACATACATACATGCTTATGTGCCTATTTTTACAAAATTGTGCATTGTGTACACGTGTACAAAATTCAGAGAAAGCAAAGCACGAAAACTCGAATAAGTTACATTATTACCGTATTATTGTCAGGACGCAGGGACTGCAGAATATAGTACATATAGTATCTATAAGCTTTAACCGTACACCCACTCACGATTTAATGCATGTTGTTTCCCTAAAAACTAAAAATTTAGTCTATAATATTTCCTGCATGAACAAGCATTGGAATAGTGCAAGGGTAATTAGGTTAGTACATCAAACGATCAACGCAAATTTTGTTTTAAAGTGTATCATTTCACGGAAGTAGGTTTCCTACTGTAATAATAATCAATATGATTCTCGGTATCATTCATTATTTTCATATTTCCAAACTACAAAAAGGAAATAGTATGGGGAAATAGTACTTATATAAATCTATACTCCATGTATAATTTCGTAGCATAAAAATACTAGTAGTATTTATTCAAATATTTGAATTTTTCTAACCGCAGGCGGTGCAAGTTCAACAGAGCCACGGCGTTTGTTTCGGCCCATTATGATAAATGGAAGTTTACATTAAAAAACGTTTGTCCGATAAACTAAGTGCATCAGTCGCCGTTTCACGCGTTGACAAAAACTATGTAGATGTTTACCTTTGTAAATCATGGAACTTGTAAACTAGGCCAATCACAAACAGATGATTGGCCTCATGATCACAAAACAAGCAAATATCTTGTTTCATTTACCTTTACGACACATCATTTGGTCATGTTTATAATGGAGATATAGTAGGTATTAATCGAGTAAGGTGACTATATACTGACTACTAGTGAGGGGCTACTTGAGATCATTATGATGTAAACATCCCGACTACTGAGCTGTGAAGATGAGGATACAGGTCAGATCAGAATGGGAAGATTTATTCACAATTAATTGTTGCATTAATTAAGCGATTAATTGTGTTCGGCTCGGTTGTCACATTCCAGAACAACTTATTATGTAGGTATGCTCATGCGCATTCATTTACCGACATCAAAATGTTAAAAACGACAAGCCGATTCCAAATTTTTGGCATTTGGAAGTTGCCTTTGCGATTCAATGTACTTTGATGGGAAAGAACCGATATGCACTGACTGACAAAGAGGAAAAGCAAGCAAGCTCTAGTGACTTGTCCTAGACACTTAAATGTTTCATACTTGAGTACACATCGGTTGCAGTGAAAGAGAAAGGGAAACGAGTGTTAATGAGCTCTACAATTGATGGCATTCAATGTTTTATATTGATGGAAGCTTTTGGGAGCATAATATTTTCATTTATAGAATTAAAGAATTATGGCCTAACACATATATCTAATATAATATGTATATTTATTATATTTATATCGTGGAATTCCAATTACATTAGGTAATGTACAGAAGTTCAAACGACGTTATCATTGAGTCTTATTGAAGTAGTATATGTATTGATTTATGACGCTACTGTTACTATATATCACACCTTTCTTCTCTACCTTGAACCAATATAACATTTTCATTATCATATCGTTCATGGTTTTAATTAATTACAATATCAGCGTAGACATACACGGCAAGCCTGAGTGCCTACAAGTAACTCCCAATTATAGAATGAAGAACTGACGTAAAAATTCATTCGTCTTCGTCATAACGTAGGTACTCTTCAAAGACTTCGAGTTAGCCCGTTCAGTTTTTCTCCGATTCGTTTACAATGAAGCATTTCGAACTAAAAGTAAAAGTTATAACGACCTATCCAAGCTCTTGTTCTCTATTTGCAATTTAGATACTTAGCCGTCCGGTATCCAATGCAGGGTTTAGCTTCAACAAAGCGGGCGAAACTTATGGTGTGTGCTGCTTGGATACTTTCCTCCGTTTGTAGTTTCCCTCAGGTAAGTATGCATATTCAATATTCCTGATTCCATTAAACCGTGATATGAGTTTTTGTACAGATACAATTCACTATACCTCATCATAATAACCAGATTATTTGCATGAGTGACCACGGCTCCTCCATAAACCGGCAACCCAATGCGTTCATTTATGACGTTCCGTCCTTTTTTATGTTATAATGCAGGAAATTACCTGGCTGGGTTTCTACCCAGTTTGCAGTGATAAATGGCTGCCAGTGTTGGCTACGTAGAAAACTTGCAGTTTTAATGATAACTATATATTCAACTGGAATGTGCTCCGAAGCATTTTGATTTCCTTGATTGTAAAAAATGTTCATCATTTCTCTTTCTCTGACAAATTCACGGTCGTACTTTCTCTTGAATAATTGCGGCTTTATTTACTTTTAGTGAAGCTTAATTTCTGTCAATGGTAAAATTCCTTCAGAGTGTGGGCCCGCCGTAAATGTTTAATGTATAAATTTGCAAAAATCTTGATGAACGATTACACAAAGTTATAGAACAGTTAAGCGGACTTTGTTTATATTACTACTATAAACACAAGGAATAGAATGAATTATCAATCCTATAACAATGCATTGGTTTATGACGTACAGATAGCTGTTACTAAACCAAAGGAATTTATTGAGAAATAAATGTTGCGGTTTATTACAATGAGAGAAATTGACTTTGATAAATTATTTGTTTTATGCCTTTTCTGTAGATGCTTATTTTTCATGTGGAAAGCCATCCGGATTTCCATTGGTACACACAATGCGTTACCTTCAACTACTTCTCAAAACAGGAATACGATTTGCTCTACAACTTTTTTGTAATGATAATGATGTATGCTCTTCCTTTCATCCTTCTCGTTGTGCTGTACGGGTCGATTGCTGTGGAACTCTATAAAATATCTCATTCTTCGAGAGATGTATTCGGAACCCCAGGTGGGAGCGATGTTATTCCAGTAGTATCATTTAGTTGAACCTCCCGTTTAGACTCTTTTTCTTTCCAATTGTCTTGCTAACCTTGCCACGTACTTATCTGTCTATGAAAACCGCGTATTTGTTAGTATTTGTTTCACTGTGCGGGTGAGACAAAGCGAACTACAGAAACTACTATTTAGTTGAGACCTGCATACTTAATTAAAGTTTATATGAATAGGAAGCGTACATAATAAGTAACAAAGAAACAGAGTATCGCGTAACAAAACGACAGCAGTTTATTATAAAGTAGGTTACTTACAAAAATAGAATAATTGTAAACAATGAAATAAAAGTACGAGTTTCCTAAATAGGGGAAACGTATAACTTTGTTGAAAATACAATGCATCTAGAGAAATTCATTTGAAATGAAAGTATGTGTGGGACGAGATGAAACACCCTTGTAACAAATGACTCTATATATTATAGACTCTTGAAGATTTTATGGAATGAATTTTCTTGTTTTATTATTTTAGAGGGACTGCGGCGAAGTGGTGCTGACAATATTCAACGTGCAAAAGTGAAGTCCATCCAAATGACATTCCTTATTACCCTTACATATACATTTTGCTGGACACCATATTATACGATGTGCGTTTGGTAAGAAAAAGGGTAGCATTGCAATATAACATACATAAATTTATTATTAGCGTTCATCATGATATGCAAGATTTTGAGTTGCACAACTTTCACCACCACCAGTTTCCCGTTGCATATCATTAAGTTAATACGGATTCACATTCGTTTATGTGATGCGAAACCATTGTGTGTAGTTTTATCCCATCATTCCAGTGAAATCTTACAGAAACAGTACACAATGTCTAAACAATTTGCTTCCTTTTCTGCATACCTATGCCTATCTTTATGCCTAGCCTCCGTATTGTGTAAGATTTATGAGAATTGGTAAAGCCCGATTTCAATCAAACTTGTTCTACGTAAAATCAAACCTACGGAAATGTACGTTTTAAGAAACAATGCCATAGTTTGCTTGTATTCTTGCGTACTTGCGACTTTTCTCTAGGTTCCATCTAATAGATTATCACACAAAAATGGTTAGAATATATGCCTAGAGCAGTATGTATCTAGTTATATGATATTTTAATGTTAAGGCTTAAAATTTAAGCGGTAGATCTATCATCTATTATACGGTGGACGGATTTTTGTGTATCTATATCAGTGCTTATAAGATCATAGTTTGTAATGTTGAAACTTCTTCAAATGCACACTTTTATGCTTTTCTGTATTAGAGAATTAATTTGAAAACATCTCAAGTACTTATGGATAAGTGCAAACAACTATAATTCGATAAGCTTATTATTTGTCACGAATGTAAACTCGTGATGTTAAAAATGTTCCGAGTCATATCTCACTGAAACTACCTGTAAAAAGATAGAAAAGAGAATTAAAAGCATGTGCTAATAATAAATAAGGCGGATATACTTTTTCTTTGACGCTTCAAAGTGGTTGGTTGTACCTAGCTTAAAAATACAAAATATACTTCTTCCTCTAATTTAGGTATTGGATTGATCCGACAAGTGCAAGAAATGTGGATCAACGAATTCAGAAAGGCTTGTTCCTGTTTGCATGCACCAACTCGACAGTTAATCCGATTGTGTATGGCGTATTTCACATGAAGTCTAAATTTGGAAGGAACAGAGTAAGTCAACGATTTCCACTTTGTTAGATAGCTGATGTAAAGATCAACACAATTTTTAATACCAAATGTCAGCAAGAGCCAACTCATAAAAGTTTAAATTTCCACGGAATTTCTTTCTTTTTTTGCTTTTCAGATGCGATCTCATGAAATGACTGCTACCATTCGTTCCTCCTCCACACCTTTGCACCGTGCCAAATTTTTAAGTAGAGACAGCAGTCCAAGTGTCACACGAGACAATGAACAGAATGAGAATACTCAGAAAACAGAGCTTTACGACTACCATGTCTCCAACAATTCCGTACATATAAGCCATGACACGAATAGAGAATCTGTTCCGCTGATCACAAGCAGGGACGCTGAGAATGCATACGGGAATCAACTACTGGAAAGAGGTGAAAGGGCGAGTAGTAAAAGAAGGATCCACATACCCCGTTCAACAAATAAAACGTGTTCAGATTCATCATGCTAATTTAATAAGACTCGACTGGGACTCGGCACTCGGCAACAGTCCCAACCAATGAAATACTTATTTTACAACAAACAAATTGTGACACTAGTTTCATAGTTTTCTGTGGATTAATTCGATACTCATGTACATAGTTTTAGGATTATGAAACTACAAAAGCTTACTAATTGATAAACATATTCAATTAAAAGAATTTCGTACATTGATATTGTTTTCAAAAAGAGGTGATAAATAAGCAAATACATTATGTCATGTTGATAATACAGTTAATGAATGTTTAGATAACTAAGTCATTATCTTATGCGTACAAGTCCTTTTATTTTTAAAAAGTCCAGATTAAAATATTAAATGAACAATATGCGGTATTATTAAAACCCTTTTATGACAAATAAATACCTGTGGGCCGTTACAAGTGAAAAGAATTTCTGGAATGCTGCTAAACATGTTCCACTTCAACATTATCATTATATTATATCAAGTAGAAAATGATGATGCCTTTGCCTTTGTTGTTTCCTGAAAGCAAGTAAGGAACCACCACATCATTATTACATACTTTAGTGTCTTTGTTCATGTAGCACTTGATACTCGGCTGGTCCGTGACATCAATTCATTTCAGTTCAGTTCTCATTTCATGCAATGTGCCTACCAACTTCTAACCACGAGACATTCGTAATTACAAAGACGTGAGTCTGATTGATACGCCACTTTTCATCCAATGAACCATTTATTTTCAAGCAAGTTCCGTTCAAATAAAATAACTTTGTGTAACATGTCACACTTGAATGGTCCGGTTGATTGATTGATTCAAGTAAAAACGAACTTCCTACCTATAAGAAAAAATAAATAGTTTCCTCCATCGAAACCTTTCGGGGAGGCATCCAAGTACGTATTTATTTAGTTCACATAACGCAAACAACAAAGCTTCCCGTTTCCCGACTGCGATGGATGCTGGTTCCTCAGAGGAACTTCCTCTATTCTCTGTATAACAAGTAGGTAACATTCTTCGACCAGCTTTCTCCTCCCGCCGATATATCGCAACGCAACTATATCTTTCCAAAAATAAGCCAACCCAAGCGAAAACTGCATCATTCATTGCTCCATCCAAGGCCACTCATTATTATCTTATCTTTCTTCTCTCTCCACCGGAATGAAAATGTGCTTCAGTTCCCAACAATCTCCATTTCCATAATTGCACAGCTCCTTGCATTAAATATTTATGCTCTCATTGTAATTCTTCCATGGCATGTCATAGTAGTCATTTAGTGGTTATCGTCATCAAGCAATGATCATCGTATCAGTGTAACTTTTGGTGCCAAAAGATCAGACCACCGAATATGTAGTTTCCTGTTTCCTCCATGAACAGCGAACAATGCATATCGAAAGTTTATGCAAGTTTGCGAATTATTTGATGCTTGGTTTTTTTGGCCAACTCAATTCAACGAGCAACGGCTCTCTGGCTCTACTTACTAGAGTCTAGACTTTTAGTAGTCGAGTAGTCTCTAGTGGGCTATCAGACAAAGAGGCAACCAAAGCGTTGTTCACTTTTAGAGAAGCGACAACAAAGCCAAGCGGAGCGGAGCGTGAATGGAAGGCACCATAGAACAGCAACAAAGTCCATACAAAACAGTGAAACGGAGCGAATTTAGAATGGCGTAATTTTTTTTCTCTTCTTTACAACTTTTTTTTTTGTTCGAGTTCGTACGTCTATCTCTGTTTATATCTGGATGGGTTCATGTTTACATTTTTGATGAAAGTGTAAAAAAGTGCATTTAAAAATAAGTGTTGATTTTTTAATATTAAAAATGTTGTCCTTCCGTGTCCTCGTTTCTCTACAGCACACTTTGGGACATATAATCTTCTTCAGCGGAAGTGGAACATAAGTATAAAGATGTGTAGAGATTCTTGTCAGTTTTTTATTACTTTTTTGGAAGGAGTGAAAGTAAAAGTTTGGCTGGTTCGTTGAGGATAATTAGAGAGGATTAATAAATATGTAGCCAGTTTAATTGATTACGCAGCTGCGAATTTGTTTAAACCTTAAAACAGACGTCGTAAAAAAGCAATTGTCAGAGTTGGACCGGGCATATTTGGGAAACGGTCGAAAGTTTCAAGTTGGAAGTGTGTAAAAAAAGTGCAGATTTAGTAAGGAACTCAGTATCAACTTAATTAATGTCTTTCATTACAAGTTAATGAAGCAAACCAAAAGCTTATGGTCAACGTAATCAGGTAAATATTTTAAATGCATTACAAGTAAATACAAAAATTTAACATGTCATATTATATCTCAAATTTTCAACAGATTTTATAATGCGCCATACTTATTTTTTTAGTTCATTATTATTGCAATTCATCATTATTTTCTGTGTAGATAACATCAACATTCGAAATTCCTTGTCATCCGTTGGTAATTGGAAATACTCAAACCGTTAAAATCATCATGTCGGGAAGTGTTGCTGAAGCTCTTCTAGCCTCGGGGTCGAAGAAGTTGCCTTTACTGCCTCCGCCACCTAAACTGAAAAAGGAACCGAAAACGTTCACGTTTGATTTGGAATTGGCCGAATCAAACGAAAAAACTTATCCCGAGTTTTCGTGGACGGAGCTTGTCAGGAATGCAAAACAAAAGGAGATAACGAAGAAAGCATCCAGTGGTAAGAGTTTTACAAATTTAGGTTGGAACGGTGAATGGGGATTTTTTTTAAAATAATAGCCTTTACACCAAAAATATCCGCCATAACTCCTTCACCAACTACTTTAAGCAAATTTTCATAAAATGATAAAACCAATTGATGATGAAGCAAAGGCCAAAATTATTAATTGCTAATGCTCATTTTTAATTATTTACGCAGGGACTCCTACATTAAATCCATATGCTTCAGATGATGAAGAGGATCTCAAAGCTATGGCTGCCAAATTTGAAGCAAAATATAATAATACGCCTGCTACAGCAAAAAAGAAGAAAAGGCGAGTTGAAGACTACATCGATAAAGGAGCGGGTTACGATGAAACTGATCCATTCATAGATAACTCAGATGTGTATGATGAGGTTGTGCCAGCCGATTTGCAAACTGCCCACGGGGGATTTTACATTAACTCTGGATCGTTAGATTTCAAAGAAGTGGAGCTCTCAGAGGATGAAGAGGATAGTTTGTCGCAACCTCCAAAGGCTCCGAAGATAAAGAAAGCAAAGACAAAGATTGGAGTTGGGCTCCTTCCAAAACAGAAAAATCCAGTGGGTCGACCTCCTGGCGTAGGGAATAAACGGCCGATTCCGGTGGATAAGATTGGTCTGCCGAAAAAGAGAAAAATTGTACTTGGGCCAGAGGGAAAACCAATTTCTAAGTTAAAGAAGATTAATACGATAATTAAATCAGAAAAGATTAATGAAGTAACTGCTGGCAAATCAAAGACAGTGCAACTTTCATCATCGTCAGCGTCCTCAAGTTCATCCTCATCCGAAGAGTCGTCAACATCCTCTGACTCAGAATCGTCGTCTTCCGAAGAAACTGAAGAAAAGAAGGAGACACCAAAATTGAAACCACCTGCGCCAATAAAAGTAAAAGCAATCATCACGTCATCTATACAGCCTAAACAGATTCCTAATGTAAATCGACAGCCGGACACAAAAGTACTACCCACAGTTGTCCATGGTGGCCCTCCTCCGCAGAAGCGATTAAAAACAAAAAATGTTCCTTTAAATCCTAAATTACACCCAAACCTGGCTGCAACTGTAATGACATCCTCTTCGTCAACTGCCTCTATGAATGTAACCCCTCCACAACAGATGCAATCAAAAATGCTTAACAAGGATCTCATAAAAGCCAACGGAGGTGGCAACGTCAATATATCCCCTCGTACTCAATCTCCTTCAGGAATTTTGCCCATGCCTACAACCTCTCCTGCTCTCAAAGTTCCACCCCCAAAACCAGTGTCGACTCCGATGATTTCTTCTGGAGTTACCATTTCAGCAGTGAATTCACAAGCTCCCAAGAACTCTAATCATCTTCCTGCAAAACCGAAAATGAAAAATAAACCAGCTGCCAGTGGGATTAATGTACCGCCAGCACATTTAGACATTTTTAATACCATCGCTAGCTATACCGGACTATCCAATCTCAACAACTTTGCGCCAAATTTAACACCAAACTCTTCACTTTTAAAGGCTGGAATGAACATGGTTGGTGCTCCGAAAGCTATGCCAAATTTGAAAAAGATGACTCAACCCTCATCTGGAGAAAAACTAGTCCATAAGCAACCCAAGGCAGCTGTACATAATAAACCTGTGAAGCCCAAACCAAAACCAGCAATCAACGCTCCCATAAATCCTCCGACAAGTCACACAAGTGCATTTAACAGTGGTGGAAGTAGCACGTATTTATCTACAACGTACAAAACTCCTCCTCCTCTTGCCGGACCCGGTGTAGAAATTTCAAAGGTTCGGACATCGTCAGTAATTAATTCCGGTGTTAATAGTAATCCTAAGGTGGCCTCAAGTACAACTCAATTTTCCCCCAGTTCTCTGAGTCTAGCCACAGTCTCACTTGCACACACGTCCAATAATAGCAACTCCCTCACAAGCAATTCCCTCCTAAGCGCAGCAGGAATAACCTCAATTCTCAACTCTTCTCCAAACAGCCTTGTTGGCAATGTACCCAGCTCACTTACCGTACAACGACTTCCGCAGTCCATAACAATCACTCCCACTTCCAACCAGTCCGTATATCCTATTGGGGGGATGACTGCCGGCAATACATCTCTAAGCATGGATACAAAGGCGAGCAAACATAGTACTTCATTTACTATGTCATCGTTGCTTCAGAATCCTACCGTGAATTACGCTGCTCACTTAATGGGAAGTTCCAAATCAGGTGCTGGAAAAACGAGTAGCAATATGGCTAACAACAGAGACTTGCAGAGAAAGTAAGGTTACACAGTGCGCGTAAAGATGTGCATATCCGCAGAAATGTATAAGAATTTAGGAGGAATCAGCAAGATTGAAGGATCATACTGAACACAATAATGTTTTGCTATTTGCATTTAATTTTTTGTACGTTTGTAATTTTAATCCTTGAGCGGAAGAGGATTAAGTGCTTTATTGCTAAAATTGTATTTGTAAGTAACCACTTCCGCTCCAGTCATCATTTTAGTAATGTCTATAATTATACTAAAATATGCAAATTATGTATAAAGGACTATAAGTGTATTTTGTGAGTGAAATTGCATTTTAAAATTGAAACTTCAGTATTTTGTGGTAAAGATCATGAACAGAGGTATTAGTAACGAAATACGGTCTTTAATAATAATATTGGTACAAGGATTTATTTTTATTTGAATAATAATATTCAGAATAAAGGAAAGGGAAGAGCCTCGTTTAGATGTATTTTGAATGGATTGACGATTTTGTATTGCTAATTGATTTAAAACAATGTGGACTTTCTCCATTCTTTCATTGTAGTGTACATTGGCATTCCATAAAACTAAATTACACGACAAAGTTTTAAGTGGCACACATATTTACTACATACATACAACAAAAGCTACTTTTCAGTGTTTCTTATCACCATTCATTATTGTATGGCATACAGTGACATCGTATTTACATACTAGTTAGTTCGTTTAACTTAACGTTCATGCATAACATTTCTTACATTGCAAATAGACATTCGAAATAATAAAATAAAATTTAACGAAGCTGCTGCGAGAACCCCTAATGTGTAAGAAACTAAAACAGAAAATCAATTACCTACTACACCCCTTCTTGAGCAATTATTGAACAAATTGAAATCACGTCAATTTGAAACGTACTAATTAAATGTAGTACCAAAGACTTTACAAGATGGGAAGAGCATAAAATATCTAATTGCACTTTCTTAAACTCTAAACCTTTTAGCTGTGCACATTTTGATGATGATATTATATCAGGTGCATCTTTGCACTACTATAAATTAGTTATATGTCAATTATCGTTACCAAAAAATCTGTATAATATTCAAAGTAATAATTCTTTAGTTTGCAAATATTTGGTATGAGTATAATATAGACAGACTAACTAAAAATTTGTATTTCACTTTAATTTATTTACTAGCACATCCGTACGTTTCATATTGCAAAAATTGAATAATATATTCAAAATTCAAAAATTAAAATATCATAGACATTATATGGAAATCTTGGAAAACAGTAATTAGGGAAAGATACATACATAGATGTAGTTGAACTTGGAAAATCAATACCTAGTTTCATTTATTCTAAAAATCCATCTGCGCCTGAATCTAAAGGATCGATTGGGTTAAGATCGACCGAGTCGGTGCTGGGTGGATCTAATGGCGGATTAGGCAAGTCAATTGAAGGAGCTTGCCCCATGATCATGTATACAACAAAGGTTCCTACGGCCAAAAGAGCGACTAGCCAAATCACAGGACTACCAGTTAGATTTTTCAGTGCTACCAGACCTGTTCTTTCTATACTTCCCACTATTTCGTTGTTCCGTTGAAAAACAATCATACTTTCCGATATCAACGACTGCTTTTCATCTTTGGATAAGTCACTGGCGATGTCGTTCATCGTGAAGACAATTTCTTTCTTTATATCACTGATTGTCCTACCGTCCATAGAAAACGTGGTGACAGCATTTCCCGGTTTTGCACCCGATTGACTGATATTGCTGGCGCTCGAGCGGGCTCTTAGTCCAAGCCATCCCAAAAGTTCTGCAAAGCTGCGTTTAAACTTTTTTCTCAATTCCCGTTTCCTATTCAGTATCTGACCTCCGGAGAGAAGTCCCATGTATAAATGATACACGTATGCCAGCAGTCGCAGGGGTTCCCTTTCTTCCAGTATCTTGAGGTGCTTAAGATAGTCTCCAACCGCAGGCCGGATCACGTACGTCTTTGTGAAGTTCTTTCCATAGTAGTATTCCAAATCCGCTTCGAAAGCCTGGGCCCTCTGAATATCATGAATGACAGCGGCCATTTTCTTAAAGTGTGCGTTTTTAGGTCCTAACTTTTCTAAGGCATCCTCCAGGAACTTGAAGATTTCGTAAAACACAAGAAGTCCTTCAGCCCAAACCTTTTCATCAGACATGGCTGTAAAAAGCATACACACAAATTAATACAAAAGCAATTAACTCCAGTTTACTGCCAATTTCTTACAAGTATCAAGTACAATGAATACAATATCACATGATATATTTACCTATGCCCAACTTGGCGTTAACGAGAGCATCACTAACGCTATGAACTTTACGCGTTGCAGTACGTAGCTTCGTTGTAAATGGAATGCCATCATCCACTTCCGTCTCGTCATCTTCGTCATCAGCCGAGTTGGTCGCGTTCTGAAGACGCTCTTCCTCCGTTAGTTCTTGAATAATCAAGTCATCCTCCGCTCGCCGCCTCATTTTTTTATTGCACAAAAATTCTCCAGCCTCCAGTGATCACAATTTTACATTAGCCTAATCAGACCACTGCAAAAAATATTGCAATTTACGGCTCATTTATAGCACCAAACACTCAAACCCAATTCCCCGTCAAACCTTTGAAACTTTGAAAACCTCAAATATCAAGAGTAAAAAAACACGTTTTATCCAAGATTTAATCTAATTCATTATCACTTATATACTCAAGTCAATCGCATTTAATCATTTCAAGTTCACGTTAATTTATCCTACCACACAACTACTTACAAAGGGAAAAAAGAAAGGGGAATACTAAGAATTTGCGTTGTCAAACGTGTATAATAAACCCTACTGTGAAACGAAATTTGCGCACAAAAAAAACTTTTACAAAGCAAGTCTTTAGAGAATCCCTAATTGCTAATTATCCAGTGGCTCTTTTCAGTGATCTTTAGTTGTGGCAAGACAAGTTTTAAAACGAGGGGCTCGGCTAGTGAAGTGCCAAGTGCTCAGTTTTGAATCATCTGTGCTCCACATTGCCCCACGTGAGATATACATAAATCAGCTGCTGTGGTGCAGATACGCAACGTAGACTAATGCGAGCACATACTCTGCTACACTCGACGACGAAGCAGATACATCACAACAACAAATCTATGTCTTTTGGGTTTCCCAATGGTTCGAGATTTGTTTTCCTTGTTGGGTTTCTCCCTACTTACTACACACACATAAGAGCTCTCACGTTACACTATTAATGTGTGATGTTAGCAGCAGCACAAGATTTCTCTTTTTTGTGCAATGCAATAGCAAAGGCAAAAAATGGCAAAAATGACTAATATTTTGGTATGGAACTGAATGTTGTTGTGTGGAAAAGGAATGTGGAATAGTCATAAAAATATGAGCAATGAGTAATAATTATAATTGCGGAACGACCGTGACTGTAATAACGTGCAACGTTTACTACTACTGTCATTGTCACTGCTGCGAGTGCATTGGCTTTTACTAAACAAAATAAAAATTAATTGCAAATTAGGACACTTGAACGAAAGGTGATCCGAATTTGAAAAATCTTAACTCAATAAGATAAACATGTGAACAAAATAAATGGCATTTTTGCTAAAGATTTTTCAGTTTTATGCTGGAAGCTTAATAAACTGACAAAACAAAAGCAGTGAAAGTTGAAGTGGAGGTGATGTACATTGCCTCACACCACGCGCAGTTTAATCAATATTCTGTGTCGTTGGAATATTTAATTATGTTTTCGAATGTTCCAAGTCATTTTAACTGAAGGACGTATCGATGTCCAGTAGTCCAAGTGTTCAAGGACAAGTCTTAAAGGACGATTATTTATGCATTTGCTACATGCATCATGACACAACGCCTACTCACGCCCATGACTCGCTGAGTAGCTGGAACATTGTGCGATGAAAGTACAAGTTTAATGATATTATTTTAAAGTCGTTTTTTATTTTAATTTAATCCTGATTATTACATTATTTATCTTAAGTAATACGGCAACTTTTGGTGGATTATCACAGGAATTCTCTTGTCAAAAATCAACAAGTGTGTAATAAAATGCCATGCTAGATTGAGTTTGGAATTCCATTCCGGAACTTGAGTTTACGCTAAAATATGCCCTCCCAGTTAATCTTAATGAGGCAAATATCATGTTTGCTACATATTTGCCATTAATATTCTGACTAGAGACTAGATACTCTAGTCAAAACTGTGTAGTTAGTGTGTAGGGGTGAAAGTTGACACAGTGCGTGAGAATAAAAATGCAAAATATGAGTTGTGGAAGTAATCTGCATACAACGTCAGAGTTTCCAGTAAGTACTTTGGAAATATTAAAGTGTTGCGTTGATTCAAATTTGCCATTTTTATTTATTGAGAAACGCTGTCGATTAAATAATTGCAATCAGTGTTTGAGACAGAAAACCAGAATGTAATTTTAAAAGTTGCCAATCCTGTAATTACGATCCGTTTGAAACATGGACCGCTGAAACAAAGAGATGCTGTCAGTAGTGACGACATCACATCGTCAGTCTTTTCATTATGTTGCTTTTGACGTTCTCATTTTTTCCGCTTTGATTTCATTGAAAATGATACGGAAAGAGATGACATTTACATAAGCAACCCTGCTGATGACTGACTCAGACTCTGAATCAGCAGAACCTGTAGTGAAGAAGGAGTCATTTTGGAAGCGGAAACTTTTACGCCTTTCCTCCAACCGTTCCAGTGTACTTCACCTTATCCGTAAGTGCTTGACTTTTCCAAACTTTTTTACTCATTTAAATACATTCGATTTGTTGCATTGATTATATGCAACGAATTATAAACATGCGTCTTAAATTACTTCTACGCTACTACTACCACACCACCAAAGATCGATCGTCCTTTTTCGAATACCTATTTACCGACTGGGTTTTAATTTTAAAATGAAAAACTAATGCTAATGTTCTTGTAATTTAGATGATAGATTATTGACAATAAATTGGAATGTTTTCATGAACTATTTAATGTAAATTTGCATTATGTTTAATATGAAGTATGAATGTTTAAAATATAGTTCGTAATACTTAAGACTTGATGAGTTACCTATCTATAAATTGTATGTAACTTGACTTGTATTGTCGCATATAATTTACTACTTTTCATGGTCTTTGTTCCATTTTATTTAATGGTTATTTTTATTAATACTCTCTAGGATCGTGATTATAGGGGTAATATGAGTTGGTGTCGAATAACATTCTATATGACGGTGTTTACTGTTACAAATGTAAAGTAGTTAAAATTCATTTTGCCATTAAGCTCCTAGTTGATGGTATTGACTCTAGGTAATTAGTGCATACAAATTTAATAAATACATATTATTAGCTGCATTAACAAATTCATTTTGCAAAATGTTAGTTCAGGAATCTGTAGTATATTGTGCTCATATGATGGACTGGCGCAGAGCTTAATATAATATCCAATTTTTAAACTATAAGTGGCCACGTTAAAAAATATCATTATCTATCTTTATTTTGTAACATTATTATCATATAAAACGACAAGTGGGTGCAGTAATTAGTTGATAGTAACCTGACATATTATGCATAAATATCTCTAACTAATCTGATGTAAATGTCGAATTCCATTGACACATTCGCGATAAAGCAGGATGCACTTGACTTTTGCTTCAAGTAAAATTACCCCGAAAAGCACCGGATACTACAATATTCCATTACACATGACACTTTAAAGTAGAATGGAGCAATTATTGATATCCCATGATTGTTTAATCCCCACCATAGGGGACATTTGCTCTGGACGATTTGCATGCCTAAAAAATAAAACATTTTTTTGTTGACATGCATTAAACTCCATTATCATTAACTTGATGGCTTTTAATGCTCCCCTATCAGTTTTCCTGTTGACACAACGGGTTACAGCACACATCGACTATAGTGTGTTAACCAACTGCAATTTAGATAATAAAAAAGCAGACGTTGAAAATCATACTTACAACTAGAAGAAAGGATTAGTTCGCTCACGCAATCAAGCATTTTTCCAGAACTTTGGTACAAAACATGCATACCATTTAGATCTGTGAACAACTTTGTACCAACACATCCATCCAGCTACGCTGCTAAACGCAACGTGTTCCATTCTAATGAT
>CM023201.3:31501703-31616787 GCA_004115045.4 Sinella curviseta | reverse complement strand
GGTTGGTATAATAAGACAAGCACAAGAGCAACAACATCACACAAAACTGTTGGCTGAGTAGTGAGATGATGATATATAGAGCATGAGGAAAAATAGGAGAGCGCAGAGAGACACACAGAGAGAAACAGTGGTTGGTTATAGTTGCTATTATTTCCTCTCTCTCTCTCATTTTCTATACTGCATACTACCACTTCCACCAACTACATAATAATATAACATTTTGGTGGTATATAAAAAAAGTTGGATGCAGTTACTATCTCTAAAAGTAAGCTCATATATAGATAGATAGAGGTTGTATATGTACTATTGTCGTGTCGTCGTCATCCTGTGAGAAAGGATACGATACGAGGGAAGGCAGCAGAATGGAAGTTGGATGGAACTCGGAACTTTGCCAACATCACATTCAGAAATAGCGTGCCGATCCGTAGAGAAGGTCCGTGGGGTCGTGCTGCTCATCCTGCTTCTCTTGTCTCTTTCTCGCGCTATATATCGCTGATTTTTAGATTGCTCTCGTTGTTGAATTACCAGCAACAGACTCAAGAATGCTATTTTACATGCAAAAAAACGACACAAGAAAAAAATGAATTTAGTCGAGTTGAGAGAGGTGCTCCTTTTGCTGGTTATCGAAAGTAATAATAGTCATAATTTTTATGAACATTGATTTTTTTTGTGTGAACTATTGCTACGATGGAGCACATTAACCACGTTGTCATTTGCTGTATGTGTTTAACCGCTGCTCGAGAGAAAGGGTATCGTCATCTTCTGCAGCAGCAGCAACAGCGATATCACCATCGGCATCAGTGGAACGTCAGTTTACAACACGTCGTTTTCAAATTACTCTAGATAACATTTTTTAGAGTTTTGCATTACAACGACATCCTGTTGTTGGTGTGCTGTGCGTGGAAAAGTCTTTTTCTCTTGCGTTCGTTCGCAGTGATTACATGCTTGTCGAAGACATTTTTATTGCTATTTTACACTTACACATGTATCATGTATCACAAGATTCGGAAAGAGACTCTGTCTGAGTTACTCGTGCCCTTTATTATGCTGTCTGGATTTTTCAGACGAGACAGTTTAATAGTTGGTGTTGTTGTTAGTACCATTATTACATAAGGATTGGAGAACACGTTGTCTCGTGTGATGTACTTCTCCATTGACTCCTCATCGTGTTTTAATATTTTTGTTTAAATTAATGAGAAATCTCCTGGGGATATTACTGTATATGCATGTGTGTTTTATTATGTGTCATCTTACTCATCATCATCATCTCCTTCCTTATCATCATTGTCGTCATCATTATCATCACCAGTCACAGACTGTGCAATAAGCACTTCATTCTGACAATGAATTTGTGTGTCCTTTATATTGACTACGCGCGCACACACACACATCACAACACACAATATACATGCAAACAGCCAAAAAATGAAATCTGCGATTAGCCAGCAGCTAAGCTTTTACACGATAAATAGATGACTGTTACCCTGTTATTTGGTGTTCCATATAATATATTAGCTAAGCAAAGTTAAGCCAGAGTCACACATTACTGTGTCATTCAGTATACATTACTAGCATAACAAAACTCTGTTAAAACTAAAGTTACACTTATTCCACTACTAATACTACGTTGCGTTGTGTGTGTATGGAATGAAGGTTTAGTGAGCGCAATGCATGTACACCTAGCCTAAAGTAGGTGTACCTACGACAATGTCAGAGTTGCCGTTCTTTTGTGAATGAATTTGACTCACAAATTCCCTTCTTCTCTCAGTCAGTTTGAGTTTGTGTTGGTGACGGTGTGAGAAAGAGTTTTGTCCCTTGTGAATATACCATAATAGGAGGATTACCATTATTGCTCGCTATACTCCTATTGTAGGTCTCATCCCTTTTTGGTAAAACTACTGCTTCTGCTGCTGCTCCTATTGCTGCGGACGTACGGATACGAGGCGACGGTACGGTGTGACACTCTCTTCTCTGCTACACACACGACGACGTCGAAAGCTAGAGAGAGAGAGAGAGAGAGAAAATTTCACAAGAGATTTTCATTCATTCATTCACAAACTCAGGCCGTGCATCCATTCATAAAATCCGTCGGAACAGGGTATCACCTCTCCTCATCGTAGAATACTACTTTACTAGAAAAGGGAACCAAGTGGTAATAATAGCATTTTTGGTGGATGCCCTTACACACTCTGACACAGGACACATAGTTCTATAGAGCTGAATAATCTATATATAGACCATTTTACTAACATTAAAAGTTGACTTTTGTTATAAATATACACATTTATCACAAACATACTTATTCTTATTCATGCGAGCGGATGTGGTGGATTTAATTCTAAGTGATACCGAGAATCCCTGGCTCTCCAAAGTTGTTCGCAGTGTTACAAAATACGAGGAGAGTACAATAAGCAATTTATCCAGTTTCTTGAACAGAATGAGTGTTTAAATAGCAGTAGTGACTTTTGGACTTGTGTAGTGTTTACACTATGTAATCATCATGTGACTCATTTTGTAGTTGTTAAAATTTCGGAGAAACTTTGTCGTTACTTACATTATTATTACTGTATTTAAGAGGAACCATGCTGTATCCTATTGGAGAGCACCATCTTATTATTATTGTCTTGGTACAATAATCCAGAGTCTTGAGCTCTGAAATCACTATATACGGAAGAGAATATAGTGAAAATGACTTCAGAAATTGGTCGAATACTCAAATGCCTAACATCCAAGTCGTACCACTCTCTGCAAGACGATGCTTACACCCACGTCCATTTAATTCGTAAGTTTTGCTCAAATGATATTCTGCATATAATATTTCTTCTCGTGGTATATTATTATAACGTAAAACATTCTGTAATATAAATAGGAATAGAGTGACAGAAGAGCAAGCACAAAGGCAATTTGTCAAGTTTTAATTACTGTTTTATCATGAAGAAAGATCAGAGGGATGCATGATGTTTATAGATATAAAGTCAGTAGAGAAATGCATGGCCTGGCCTGAACATCTCATATAGTAGTAACTTGTAGTTATGCACAATGATAATGGTGATGGAACTGGCACACAATGGGAGTAAAAGAGGGAAACTGATTTTTAATCCCTTTTGCAATGAAAGAGATGCGAAATCTGGCTAGATGTCTGAGGATGAGAACATGAGCTTTTCAAATGGTACACACACAGATTGGGAACAAATGGCTCTTATCCTCATCACATCATAATATTTCCAAAAAATGCATTTACATGTGTGTGTTTTCTTATATTTAGTAGTATGTACCTACTCTTATAATATTACATTCTCGTGGATGGCAGTTGGCAAGAATTCATTTAAGCACGATGCTCCCCTTTTATTTCACAGAGAACAAATCAGAACATGAAAGAGTAAAATACATACATTCATGAAATATGCCACAGTAGTACATACAGGCATGGTATTTTTACGCCATGTTTCATTATAATATATTAAGTTTGTACATTCACAATAATTCAGATCATTCAATGTTCACATTCCATCACCATCATCAGCATCCTAGTGTACGACTACTTCATACACTAATCATAATAATTCATTCATTTAATTCAAAGTAGTAACTGTAGTATTCATTCTCACTTGGGGTTATTAAGGAAATGGCATTAGTTCAATTTAAAGAGGCTACACAAAATGGCACTCCAAAAAAGTCAGCCATCCATTTGTACTTGTGCTCTTTATGCCGAGCAAGATGAATTTTTACTTACTTAAAAATTGTACCTAAAACATTATTTAATGCTTGAATGAGCAGACTAGGCAACATTACAGACAACGGTTCATTCACATATTTTCATATCTAGAAGATCCTCAGATATACGTGTGTGCTAGATAAATGGAAAAAGGCTTTTCATGGCACAAAAACCAAAACCTATAGAATATTTAGATTGCGTATTCATCTTTACACAAAAGATGCATTTTATGTTTTAGACGATGACATAAAAAGTTGCTTTTATAAAGCTACATGGGGAAATGTAAGATATAAATTAGGAAAGGGAATACTTAAGACCACGCTCATTCCTGTAGCAATCTTTTATGAAATAAACAAGGCAGATCACTAGGATTAAATTTTATGTATCTAATTTATGATATGACGAGTGACATTGAAAACTCTCTGTACCCAAACAGCACAAGCAGAGGTTACCGAATTAAACACTGATGCATCCGACACAATCGATGAAACTCAAGCAGATTTAATAGTCCATCAGCATAAAAATAAAGTGAGAAGGCCTCGGAGTGCTGGAGACATATCCGAAACGCTTAATCAGTGTACCACAACCATAGCTGGTGTTACTTCCGGCTGCGTCTCATCTTTTCCTGGTGGAGCTAGTGGCCAGGTTCCTGAAGGAAACAACATTGTGTCCTCGTCTGCCTTCAGCAGGTCATCCCACAACAGCCCCACAAGCAGTATTCCCGGTGGACGAAACGGTGTTTCCAACAATTCATCAGAGTCTAACAATAATAATAACAACAATGACATTTCCCCTTCAAATGGTGGTAGTAATAACGGTGGAGGCATTTTGAGCTTCTTTGGAGTGAAATTCAAGTCGGGAACGAAGCACTTGGAAAAGTCTTCGTGTCATCCGCAACACCAAGATTGTGGTGTTGTCCCAGGTAAAGGAGCCGGTGGTGGAATTAGTGCTGGCTCAACTGGTACACATAGTGCAAATAACAATAACAAATCAAACGCGTATACCAAGTTTCCCTTATCATCATATAGTAAAAACTCTACCACAATAAGTTCTCCAGGTAGTAATTCCTCTGGTGTTCCTGGAGGACACTCTTCTAGTGGTGGTGGTGGTGGTAGTAGCGGTAACAACGTAAAGGCAAATAATGATGGTTCACCCTCGTCGGCAGTGTCAGCCATAAACCGTAACAAATCAAAAATTTCCCGTTCTCCAGATTCCTCATCACAAGTGGAGTCATCAGCTTCAGCATGTGATGCCAGCAGTAATATTAGTCACCCTGCTGGAGAATCAACGGGATTGATTTCAAGTTCAACCCTTTCCTCTAACTCGCCTTTTGAAGAATCACAAATTCATTGCACGCCTCAAACCAGGACGTATGCACATCCGCACAAGAGTCCGTTGCCGCAGAATCGACCAAATGCAAGCAGTAGCGCATCTTCCTCACACACAGGTAACTTTTTGACAAATACCGTTTCCTCGATAGGAAGGAAGGTAGTCAACAGCGTTACGCCTGGTTCCAAAAATAAAAACAAGAGTAAGCTGAAGGTGAAATCCAAGTCGGACAATAATCTTCATCGAGTCAATGTGGACGGTAATGTAAATAGTGTTCTCGCTGGGTGCAATAACGCCAGTAGTAGTAGTAGTGGTAGCAGCGGAAACACCAGTGGGGCCGGTGTTCCAAGAAACGCTTCTGCAACAACCTTTACGTCATATTTAGACAATCAGTACCAGATAGAGAGCAGTAGTAGCTCACAGCGGCGATTAAATAGTGTTCAACTGGGTGACCATGCCACAATTAGGCTACCGTGGACTGGCTTCCAGCAAATTAACAATTTGAGCTCTGTCTCCTCCACAAGAACTTTTATCCCCAACACTCACAACAACAATTTTGAATTTTCCTCAGTAGCATCATCATCAATCCCTGTCACATCATCCTCTGCCGTTGCAAATAGTAGTGAACGTTATGTTGAGTGTGGAAGTAACATTTTGAGAACTGCTGCAGCTGCGATACCTGGGGCGTTTCCTTCAAATTGTGGACCGAGGACAGTGTCCTCAACTAATAGTAATAGTGCCAGTTGTGGGGGTATTAATAGTCAAACCATCGTAACAAGGCGCAGATCCCGCTCATTGGAGAGATGCAGTAATTTTCGCGTGTTTCCAATTAATAGCGGTAGCAGTAAAAGTGGAGCTGCTATTAGCCATTCAAATGCCAGTCATCGTCACCAGCAGCCTCAGTCATTAACTTGGCGTGAAATAGAACCTCATTCTGGTCGAGGGTCCATTCTCAGCAGATCGCAAAGCAGAAAGGAAGCTGGTTCCGAAAAAGAAGCGCAGCGGACACGGAGCGCCCACTCATTAGAACGCAATACATCGCATAGAGTACGACAGCTATTAACACCAACAGAGCAGGAGATTTTACTGCGTAATATCGACTGGAACTCTGCAAGCTCTGTATCTCATCAGCAGCAACATCCGGAGCCACCCCGTAGGCCCGATAAGCCTTCAAAGTCCAGTAGTATTTTCCAAACCGCTTCTTCTCTCACGGATAGCGGTAGATCCAGTAGTAGGCATCACAAAGAACAGCAACGTCGTCCTTTTGAAAAGCTTCACAGATCAGCACCAAATTCCTCATTTAGCAACAGCAGCGAGTCTGGAGAGTCATCTTATTCCGCCCCTCCATCCCCGCCACCTCGGCCTCCTTCCACTCTCAAACCAAATAGTAGACTGATTATTCATCATCCTTCCTCTCTAACCGTTTCTACCCTTCGTCAACATCAGCACCACCACCATCACCCCCAAACCGGATCATTATCGCCCGGTAGTTCTGGTGGAAGCAGCACAAACAGTGCTGGCATCATCATGAACCCGACTCCAAAGAGAAGACCTGTGGCACCACGCTCACATGGGTCGTCTTCCGATTCCGGTGTTAGTCATATTAGCAGCAGCACCGTTCGAGGTACCTCTGATTTTTCCGATGAAAGCGCAGGAAGTGTGAATATTAGTCAGCATTCATCCTCCCAACACTCTGCGTCCGTATTGTCCCATTCTACAACTTCCTCTTCCGGAGTTTCTCATCAGTCATCATCTGCCGCTAGTAATAACTCTGCAGTTTCCTCTATACCAACAACAGCAGCAGCAACCGCTGCTGCTACTGGGACTACCACCACATCAGCTCCTGCTGGCATTTCTCTTGAAGACGTAAGAAATTCCGGGTTCATTAATAAGCCCTTAAAAGGTTGGCTTCACTCCGACCAGATGTTGGGCAAAGAAGGAGTAACCTACACCGTTCGGGTAAGTGATAAAGAAAAATCCTTTTTCATTCATTCATTACCATCACCCTTCTAAATTCTTGTGTATATTTTTCCAAGTACTTCTCACTACTCACCTACTTTTTCTACTATGCTACCATTCTAAATGTCATACATTTTCATTGAAAAAATGAGTAACATCTTTATTGCTCATTATCCAACTTGCCATTTTCATATCCACAAACTGTTTTTAACCGTATATGTAAATTTAGATATTTTCCTTATTATTATGCGTATCCTCGTGAAGTTGGCATTTATGACAGTTGCTAAAAACAAAGCATTTTTTACTCCGTTCCCCATGAATATGATATTCATACATAGGTACATAGAGTTACATTACAGAAAAAAATAATATGCTTACGCATGAAAGAATTCATGATCTCGCTAGCTGAAGGAATTTCATTTTTTTATTGTCCATCCCATTTGGTCCAGATCAGTCGTCCGTCAAAAATAATCATACTAGTAAATAAACAAATATATGTACTAACCAAATTGTACTCTAAAAACTTATGCATGCATGAAATGGCAGCAACGACAAAAAAACGTGTATATTTAGCTATTCCAATTTAACTGATTTACATACGACAAACAACGCACAGTGTGGTGTGTCACATACTATGTACATATTGTACAATGAGACTTTGTAAACTGCTCACTTCAGTTGTCAGTTCAATAAAAAGTAAATGTACGTGATTTGGGGTAGTGCAATACGCGAGAAGACAAGAGACGTCTTGTCGTGGTAAACCAGTGAAGCAATGTACTCGTATTAGACAAATGAACAAGAAAAGACGATAAAAATCTGTGGCATTCGAGGGTCATTTGGGTGTTGGTCTTCCTCGATCGTTGTTGATAGTTTAGTTAGTTTGAGAGTTGATGTATGCTCTCTTCGCTCTGTTGGCATTATACACGCTCTTCTTGTTGCTTCTTTTTTCAATTTACCAGTGCAATGAGAAGTTTATGAATAATCTGCTTACTTTATATAGTATTAGATACATGCATCAGCACATGAATCTTATTATTATTCCTTCGTGTGTGTCTATTATGTATGCTGCACGACAAGAAGATGTATAACAAACTCTCTCCTCTATTGATAATATGTTGTGCAATCAGCATCTCGTCAGCATCATCATCATTTTCAACAGGATCAACAGCGTCATGCTATGTTTGCTTTAATATTCTTGTCTCTCTTCTCCTTTATCCTTTTATGTGTTCCTGTGTTCTTCCTGACTTGTCGCACTTCTCCCTTCTCTCATCTCCTCCTCATGGAAAAGGAAATTATTATTTTTTATTATATGGCTACCTCCGCTGTCTGTAACTTTCTGTGTCAGTATATCATTCATAAGGTATTGTATAATATGTAGATTGCATATTCACAAAGTGCACTTTTATACGTACTTCGAGGAACATGAAGAACAGAGGGAGATGAGTTGGTGGAGAATATGGAATATGTACACGCATACATAATACATCAGATGAAGAGATACTTGTGTGATGATGCCATTTTCCGATTGCAGCTTTTTCGTTGTACTTTTGTTCGCGGAAAGATGCGTGTCCAATAATTTCTAAGCTGTATAAAATAGTCATACAACACAAGCTGTATCTCTTTTTTAAAAACTCATTGAATGATGTTGAAGATGAGAGAGACAGACTTATTACATGCGTACGTTCCATTGACTAGTTTTCTTGGCATTATCTGTCTCTAATCTTATGTGGTGTAAAGCTGGCAACAGATGAAAAATAGAAAAGGTATGGCACTTCACATGAAAACGAGACAAATCGAAACGACAAAACATCATCATGACTCGCAGAAGAACGAGAGATGGTTTGAAAAAGCGAGTGTTCCAATAACATCTTTCCATCATCATCATCATCATCGCAAACGCATCCTCTTTTTTATTTTCTTCTTGAAGGTATATAGGAGTGGATGCATGAAAGTGTAATTTAAAATTATGTGATACCTCAGGAGACCCGAAACTCTGTTTGACTCCTGAGCATGAGGAGCAGCTTACGAAAAGGAGCCAAGAAGAGAAAAAAATACAGCGTAAAAAACCCGTATGTCTAAGCGTAGGTAGTACTAAAATGAACCCAACGCACAACGTTGCAACTGTTAATTTGGTATGAAAAAGACTGGAAGATGGGTTTGGCTTGGGTTTCGTCTTGATGATGATAATGATGATCATGGTAGTTTTTGTTGTTCCCTAAAAAGAGAGACAGAAAAATGAGGTTGATGCTGTTTTTTCAATTGTTGGAATGGAAGATGCATCCGTATTCCATCTTTTGAATGGGTATTTTCATCTGTTTGGATAGACTAAGTACTTTACTTTTACGTATGCTCATACGTACATGCATATCGGCGTATTTATGTTTACCATGTATCATACAATAAATCCGGATGTTACTTAAAGGCAGAAGTTTAGTAGATGAGTTGTTTTGTTCGTTTCTGGTTTCGATTCCAATATTATATTTTTTCAAGGTAGATACATACATATGCGTACCTACAGATGTTATATAGGTTTAAATTGATGTCTTTTTACGTCTCCTTACACGTCATGGGCACGTTCTCCCATAATAGCGCGATAAGAGGAGGAAGAAGTTAGTTTTTAAGGATGTTTTACTGAGAGAGATAGAAAAAAATACTTTTTTATGACTTTAACGATGCATAGGTTCATTACGAGCTTTTATGGCTTTAAAGAATGCATATAAAACTTCCTTAATACCTTGGCTTGGCAAGGCATGGCAGTTTTGTAATATTTGTCTAAGGATTTGGTTATATTTTCTGTGGCTGCTGCGTCTCGACTCTTTTTAAGAGTACGCTTCTGCCTGGATAAGTACTGCCTATCCTCTCATATGGTCCTCACCCCTCATTTATTTTCATAAATTTCGTCAGCCAATGAGAGTGCTAGCTGGTTGTCAGCTGACTCGCATGTTGGTTCTCGACGAGGAGCAGATTGGGTTGGATACCACCAACCGGGGCCACCTTTTCATTTAAATTAAAAAGTTGTCACAATGACATATACATACATATATATATATAAAATTGGCTTCCACACCTATCTTACACTGAAAATATAACCAAAATTCTACTTCAACTTATTTAATAGTTTTCAATGATCAACTGAATTCCTATTATTTAAAGGGAATAAAATGGTGCTCGGATTGTGTATTTATGCAATCATGACAATTTAGTTAATCACTGTCCAAATAGCAATAATGACTGTTTCAATTATTGAAACCAACGAACATTGGGCATTATGGTAAATTGATGACAATTATTTATTTTAGCCAATTATTTAGTTATTTATTGTTGACATAATACTAGTCCATGTAAGGTAAATACTTGTGTAATCTAAACTTACTAAACGGCATGTATGAATATTAATAATTTTCTCCGTCGTATGTGTATTCAAGTATACGCTTTACAATGTACGTAAACAACTTTCCCCATTTAATAACGTATCAACTAATACAGCAAATGAGTAAGAAAACATAATTGGTTGATTCTCATTGGATTGAGTTGATTAAAGGTTATTTATGTCACCTCTATTACATTGGAATAGTTACACTAGTTCTATACAACGATCACCACAACGAACCAGTTCCAGAGGAGTTCGTATCGTGGAAGGAACTAGTTTTCACCGATCACAATCTACACAAGGCATTCAGTAAAAATGGCAGTTCTAGTAATTTTACTTTCGGCTGTTGTTCTCACAGCTAAAGCGGAAACTCATCTCATACCACGGTATAGAAGTCTGCCTCCTGCGGATTTTTCATTCTGTTTTCGAAACGCTGAGTGTTCAGAAAGCTATACGAAACTACATGACATCTATCACATATTGGAGAGCAACGTAAATTCGATGTGCCGACAACAGCGATCAATTCAGGAAATGGACAGAATAGTGCTGGAATACGACCTCCAAGACAGCAACTGCAAGCTGCTTCAGATTCAACAGCACAACAAAATCATCACACTCTCTCACGAACTCCTGCTAACTAAGTTTGCGCCGTACCATCAGGTATTTCAGGACGCTGTTGAATCATCCGCAGCCACAAAATTTGTCAAAGGAAGTAATAATACTGACACATTCAGTACTTTCCCCAGGCAGTACCCTACTTCCGGCGTCAACATTACTAATTTCGGTATATGGGAGGATAGACATACACATCAGGAGTTCTTGAAAGCGATCAAAAAAGTCCTGTACCATTTACCTTGTGGGCAATTAATAGAAAGGATGAAAGTTGATGATGACCTTCAATTGGGTTGTAAAAATATCAGCATTTGCAGCAAACAATCATGCTTGCTTCTGCCACCAACTATTCTCTTAATGGGAGCCATTTCTAGCCTACAAGGCAATGATCACCAAGTATTGGCTGAAAATAATAACAGACCAGTTTGTACAGCAGTTGAACCATCCACACCACTGTGTAGTCAGATTCATGGGTTAAGGTACCGCTTCAACCTTCCAAATCAAAATCAGTGCCATCAGAACACATCTGATTGTTCCGCTGAGGTAAATGACATTTTGGAGAATTACGACAATGCTAAGGAACTGTATGAAGATCTGTATGGTACTAGCTACACTGGTTGTGCCATGTATGCAGCAGAGGGGAGTAGCGGGTACAATTTAATATATCAGGAGTCACTTCTCGAAGACACAATTGATGAAGAAGTCAGAAGATTTGATTACAGATGGAAAGAACTACTTTCCGACGAATGGCTTTCCCGATGCATTCACGTGTTTCCGAAAACAATCAATACAGATGGGGTATGTATTTATATCCAAACATGAAAAATGTGGTTTTAAAAAGTACCATTTAGAGCCGTTATGTTTTTCACGCAGGTGTCCATACCTCAACAAACGGCAGGTGGGACTACCTCGGGAACCTCCTCATCCCTTGGGTCAGGTACCGCGGAAACAACTGGAAACGAAGCCACAGACGAATCTGCGTCACCGGAATTCGACTATGTAACATATCAGCCTCCTCCCAAAAAGTTTGCACCGTGTCGCGTCATTATTTCTGAGCTTGCCTCAAAAAGCAGTGGGAACATGTCATATATTGAATTAACTTCTGTTTGTCCTGCAAGCGCGCCATCAAAAAACGCTGCATACTTAAACAATTATTACTTGGCAATTATTGAGACTGGACAACCAAGTCGCATAGTAATGTTTGCCGATTTAAGTGGCAAATCACTGGTAGATGAAACAATAGAGTCCGTGACGGCAGGCGGAAGGGCAGTGGTCCGACCTAAAAAGTTCTTTACCATTGGAACTGGAAGCGCCAACATGAAGTTGACGGAAACGACAGTACAATCAGTGCTTACGGATATTCCACGTGCAGAGGAGAAAGCAATAGGAATTGTCTTACTTCATATTGATGAGACCGGGAGAAAATTGCGACAAACATTGTCAACGCTGAAACTAGTTCAAGCACCAGGTACAGGGACAGGAACTGCATATGTGTCATCTATCGTCACAGCGGAAACTATTACGACGATGCAAAATTGGATTCAAGATCTATTCGTCTATGGAAAAGAGTGCGATGAGGACGACTGTTGGATATTCTCAAAGTTCATTCCATCGTCGTTAAATCATGCCAGATTTTCCCCAGTATCAGAGGCTCATGAGGATCACGGGTTAATTCCGTACAAAAGTTTAAGCTTTTGTGGAAACACTCATTATCCGATGCAACTTTTCGATTTTGAAACTACACAGCCGACACCGGGAAAACGCAATCTGTGCGGTGAAAAAATGAGCTCACCTTATAATTTGAAGAGGTACCACCTGCAATCTACCGCTCAGAAAATAGTTGTGAACGCGCACTCTTTCTTCAATAATGCACGTCTCAACACTGCCTTATGTAGTGGACCAGTTATAGAGACTGTCAGTAGCGCCCTTGGCATTGCTAACACCGCAGTTTATCAGTCTCTCAAGAATTGGAAATCAAATAGCATTCAAACGCCTGGAAAGCACAGAAGCTATGATCATTTGTCTATATTCAGGTCATTAGATCAATTCCAGGTGGACGTCATTAAAGATGTCATACAGGATTCATATAAGCGAGGCGTGCCTCCCTATGTCGTGCCGATATTGCAAGAAGTAAAGCGAAGACTAGCTGGAGATGAAAACAATCCAGGCCATGAATTCAAATGCTCAGAAAAAACATTTCGCAAGATTTTGCGCAGACTCGGTTTCCGTTATGGACGATTTAATGATCGGGCGGTTATCCTCCAACGTATGGATTTAGTTGCATGGAGAAGGCGATATATATCTGCTATGCGGGCCAATGATGAATCACCCAATCCCCTTCCTATCTGCTATACTGATGAAACTTGGGTAAGAAAAATGGAATCTAAACTGATTTGTGCGTCCCATTTTTAGAAGTCCATCTATCCATTGAATTTCAACCCCGTGGGATAAGCACAAGCAAGCCAGAAATTCCTATGGAAGTCTTATAGCCAGTGCCACTGCAGTTGAAAATCAATTGGGAGAAGGATCTATAGACTCACTATCCGATCATAGCACTGCACTTTCTCAATTTCTACATATTGGATTAAACTCGAAAAGGTCGCATATTAATTCATTTTAAGTCTTTTTTCTAATTCTTTTTCAGGTCGATCCGCATGCCCGTCAAAAACATGCATGGTACCTTGACAGCAATGATCCTAAAGAACAAAAGTGTTATGCATATCAAAAGCATAAGATTGGGCGAGGTGGAAGAATAATAATTGTTCACGCAGGTGTGCTTTATGATTGTAATATGTAAAACCCGTAAGGTGAGCAGAGTACAACTTATATATACTTTCAAAACATTTCAGGTACAAAGGATGGATTTATTCCGGAGGCAATGGAGGTCTACGACGTAAAGCAATCAAAGGTATATTATGAACCACAAAAAATCAGCTTATTTTAAATGAACTGTGATGCAATGGTTGGTATTCATCTATTCCAGGCTGCTGCTGATTATCATGATAACATGGATGGAAAAAAGTAATAGCACCAAAAATAGTGAAAGTCATTTGTGCGACCACACTTGTAGTTATTACCATGTTCTATATATTATCTTTCAGATATATTGCTTGGTTTCGCAGGCTGGTTGCTGCATTAAAGACTCCACACATCATAGTACGTTAGAACAACACTTAATACAGTTGATTCTTGATAACGGTTATCGTTTAAAGTAGAAGTGGCTTTTCCAGGTTATCGACAATGCATCCATTCATGGAGTTTCTGATGTACCAAAATCCAATTCGCTTAAAAAAACTATGTATGATTGGCTGGATGAGAACCTCCCTGCAAATGAGAAACATAAGATCAATAAACCGTACAAAGATCTACGTAGAGCTGAACTTTGGGACATAATTAAACCAATGAAAGCGTCTAATAAATATGGAATAATCGACAAGATTGCGGCCGAGAACAATCACACGTTGATGCGGTGCATTTATTGTTTTTACCTACTATTGGTTTATTAACATTACTATGACCGAATAACCATATCTTATTTAATATTTAATTCCAATATATCTAGACTTCCCGCGTACCACTGTCATTTGAATCCAATTGAGTTAGTCTGGAGTGACATAAAACGGCTAATACGGACGTCAAATACTGATCAAAATATCAAAACGGTGATGGACCTTGCTAAAACTATAATAACTGGCTATCCTCCTGCTTCATGGGAGAAACATGTTAACCATGTGAAACATTTGGAAGCTAAAGCTTGGATAGATGATGGGAAATACGACGAATTCTATGAAGCTACCGGAGAAAAGATTATCGTAAGTCACTATTTTATGAAATTAATTCATGCCTAACTTACTACTTACTTTAATAATACTTCGTGCTTTGTTCCTTCAGATTCGTGTCGAAGACGACGGAGATACAACTGACGAAGAGGTGGAAGATGGAGAATAGAATTGCAAGGAAGTGTTAACATAACATGCTTGCAGGAAAGTCTTGGTTGAGCAAAATTGATGTAATGGATGTATCTAAAAAAGTCTAGTCTTGGTTATTGAAGCAACATATAGATAAGCTAAAACCATTAGTTAATATGATATATCACTTTTGGTCCTCTGATATTAGTTGATACGTTATTAAATGGGGAAAGTTGTTTACGTACATTGTAAAGCGTATACTTGAATACACATACGACGGAGAAAATTATTAATATTCATACATGCCGTTTAGTAAGTTTAGATTACACAAGTATTTACCTTACATGGACTAGTATTATGTCAACAATAAATAACTAAATAATTGGCTAAAATAAATAATTGTCATCAATTTACCATAATGCCCAATGTTCGTTGGTTTCAATAATTGAAACAGTCATTATTGCTATTTGGACAGTGATTAACTAAATTGTCATGATTGCATAAATACACAATCCGAGCACCATTTTATTCCCTTTAAATAATAGGAATTCAGTTGATCATTGAAAACTATTAAATAAGTTGAAGTAGAATTTTGGTTATATTTTCAGTGTAAGATAGGTGTGGAAGCCAATTTTATATATATATATGTATGTATATGTCATTGTGACAACTTTTTAATTTAAATGAAAAGGTGGCCCCGGTTGGTGGTATCCAACCCAATCTGCTCCTCGTCGAGAACCAACATGCGAGTCAGCTGACAACCAGCTAGCACTCTCATTGGCTGACGAAATTTATGAAAATAAATGAGGGGTGAGGACCATATGAGAGGATAGGCAGTATACGAGGTTGACTTTTTGAGATGTCATCCTATTGGAAAATGTAGAATAACTTTTTATAACAAATGTAACTGAAGAAGGAGAGAGGAAAGGGGAGGAAAATTTTTGGTTGCTGCGTGGTGTTTTATATGCCATGCCAAGAGAATGCATAATGTGACGGTTGCGGCTTTAGAAAATTTATCGTTTATTGTTATTATTATTATTTTTCGAAAGGTGATTATGGCAGAGGTACATCGTATTTTAAAAGGGAAAAGAGAAAAAGTGATTAGTACTGGTGATAACTGATTTTAAGCTTGATGCTTCTCACTAACTGCGATTAATTTTTACGTACACTCTACATGTGAGTTTTATTTCGTTTGAAAAAGCGTTTCCTTCCCTGCTGCTGCAGTTATAACGAAAGGCATATATATTATGATCATGGCTGTGTCATTTCTGTATAAGAATCAAACTTATCTCTGATGGCAATTAGGGTGGTTTGCTGGGAAAAGAAAGGAAAAATGTGGATTACGAGAGATAAAGATTATTGCGACGGAGGTGGGTAAATATACGACATGGGAAGGTAATTATCAATGTCAGTAGGAGTTGTAGGAGGGCTTATATGCACAGTATCATTCAGACATGTATACTTACATTTAGAAATCTAAGCATTTTATTTTCCACAATCCGACAATCATCTTTTTGAAAGAAGGAAAAGAGGCTTGACACTGGCAGCGTTTTTATATTCCTGCGTTTGACATGACGGTTTCCTCTCCCAAATTTTACGATCCTTTTATTACTGGTTGGATTATTGGATTATTCATTATTGCAGATGAAAGGTGTGAAATCCGGTCTTTGTTGTTAAGCGGCTTTTGATCCAAAAAATAAAGGAACAAAGATGGACACTAGAGTGACACTAGTCCAAATTATCGCACATGTGCGAGCAAATCCTATGAAAAAAATATCAGCATTACTATTCTGAGAAACGGATGATAGGTTCCGAGGGTTGATCTGCGATGAGGCAGGAAGTAGATATGTTTGGCATTCGTTCTCTTTCGATACAAAAAACTCTGCGCTATGACTGTAACTGCGAACAGTTTCTTCTCTGAAAATCTTGATATTCAATGAATGGAATTCCACACTCACTGTGTGCATTTTTGTCCAGATAGTACGTAGGAGGAAAGGTATGTAATGCAGTTCATTTTCTCAGATTATCCGCTTTTACGAGTAAATTTGCATTCCACATCAACTGACTTGAAAGCCAAGTTATTGTCAGCTCATGTGTAAAATCCAAGCTATTGTCCAAAAACCATAATTAAGTAAAGTACGTGTGTGTATGTATGTATGTGCATGTATGATTTTATATGTATTCATTGCATACAATAAAAAAGACCAATGCCAAACAGATAATAGGATCCGCTCCGCTCTGATTCAACTTATCAAGAATTTTTGCTTATCGTATCGTATCAGAACAAGTTTTCCTTTAAAATAGTTACTACCGCGGCACTGGAACCACTAGAAATTATGTGTATATACTTACCTATGAAGTAAACACGTAGATTTCAAAGAATTAATGAAAAACCACTCTCTCTTGTACTCTTTCTGTGTATTTTATCATCGCTCCATTCCATTATATTTCCCCTGTGTGTTTTGAAAGTTTTTTTCAGGAAACATCAAATTATTGTGTGGGCACACATATCAGTCATCATCCCCGCAGTTCTTTGAAGCAACTTGGCTCTTCCATTTGCGCTCACACTACTACTCACACTATTACGTATAAATATTACATAGTATGCTGTCTAAAACAAAAAAAGGTGTAGGACGATGAAGCAGAAGCATAAAGCTACATAAAATGTTATTATAGAAAAGGCCATAATATCGCGTGTAATTCTCGCTCACTGAATTCTTCCACCCAAAAAAAATCATTCAAGGCATATTATTTGTTGTTATATTTTCAGACCTGTTGTGTATGCGATGCATTCCTGGGCCAATAACTCTGCAATATTACATTCACAATATGACGTTGCTTGACAAAAAATGCAAAAGGAAAGCACACACAATAAGCCTCTAGATGTTTTTTATGAGAATCATGCCATGTACGTAATAGAAACGCAAAACTGCCAAAACATCACATAAATACATGCATTTGTACCTACATTACTACTACAGAAAGCCGCACCACACGGGTGACGAGTCGAGGAAAGTATGTAACAAGTGCTTTGGCACTATAATATCACATGCACTTACAGCTTCTATACACATAGATCCCTTTATTTATTCTGTGTCAGACTTGCGCTTACACTTTTCCCTGGAATTTCCCTTTTGCAAAATAAATGAAAGAAACGAAGGTGTTTTCATGCTTTGTCATTGAACAATTGAGCGCTGTCTCTCTTCCAAGCTAACAAAAACACCCACACATCAATTTTGCTCTTTTATTATTACTTATAGGCTCTCTCACTCTAATACACACACGTCTATAAAGTATACACACATGTGTACACACAGAAGCTGCTACTACTACTTTGCTGCTACTAACAGACCACCACCACCGCCGTTAATACGCCATTCCAGTTTCGTTAGTATATACAGCAATATCATCATCACCACCAGGCACACTCATTCTTTTTTACTTTGAACATAAAGTAACAAAAGTGCGAGCAGGTACCTGCCTGTAGCTAAAGTAAGCAGTAACCGTATATTTTTTGGGAGCAGTATCGTGTGTTGTATAGTAATAAGAAGCAATAATGTTATGATAAATACAACACGTTGTTGTTACTCACCACGAAGAAACGGGAGAAGGAGAAATGGAGGAGAGGTGACGGAGAGAGAGAGAGTGGGTGAACTGGAAAACTCGCCTACATCTGATTTTATAACTAGAACTACATTGTTATTATTATTGCTATTACCAGACTAGAGCTGCCTTACTCCTTATATTTGCAGCAGCACACTCTCATACCACTTCATCCAACCGTATAAAAAGTTGTAGACACTTTAGTGGAGTATTATATCTTTTTTTTCCTCTGTGATTTTTCCTGATCCCGAGATTCTTTCCTATTTTCGCCAGAGTTTAGAACTTGAAAAAGATTGTTAACAAAGGAGTGCAAATGTCTAAAGTATTAACTTGTATACGAACTTGGCGAATTTTCGTAACATTTTAGTTATTATTTTACATAAGGAAGTTCAACACGAAAAGACATCCCTTGATTTATCTTCTCATGTGATATGATATACCAAATGAAATACAAGTAAACTCGGGAATCTATGTATTCATTAAAACGAAAGCCAATTTCATTAGACATGCGAGAACTAACAATAAGAATTACATACAAATATATAAAGAGAAAGTTATGATAATTGCAAACACTTTAAAAAAAGTAATTCACTCGTTGTGTGTATACCGACAGGACAAGGTCTGCTTTCCTTTCTCTTTCCCGTTAAACGTTCTCTGGTACGCTAGGATTTGTTTAAATAGTTCAACTTTTCTGAAACTTGCGAAAAGAAATAATTCTAGTTCGGGTTGTAGGTGGAATATTTTTTAATATTTTAATCATACTTTTTCATCACTCTCAAATTATCTGTTGAGGCTATTCGTATTGCTAGCAGGATCTTTTTTTGGAAATAGTACACATACTAAAAACCTACTTGTTCATGATGTACCTTTGTTTTGTATTGTATTACTGGATAATGATGCGTTTAAGATTTTTGCTGGTATACACTTTTTCTATCCTGATGATATGTAAAAAATGTATAAAATATAATTAATGGTCAGAAATAAAATAACGAGTAACACAAATTTTAATTAGAAAAGTTTTTATTTTTCAAAGTTATAATTAATTCTGGAAAAACTGCTATCCGTTCTCATCTGAATGCGGATGATAAACATCATGTGGGTTTAGGTTTAGTAGCATTAGCTTATTTGCGTGGGTTAGATGGTAGTGCTAGGGATTCTACTAAAATAACTGGCTTTACTGTTGCCCATCATCTTTATCATTATCATCAGAATACCAGCCCACCTGGAGTTTGTCGTGTTTTCATTTTTAATATCTGCACATCATGATCACACATCACATTAGAGTAATCTTGCATCTTCTGTAGAATAAAAGAAGGTACGACTATCTGCGTATTTTACCTACTTAAATTTTTATTGTAACACTTCAGACTGCTGCTCATTTTCGGTCCAAGTTGAAGATGTCAAGCGGAGAAAAGGAAGGAGAGTGGGAGTATGAGTAAAAATAACCTGCTGGTTACCGCATGGGAGATGACTTATCTGGAAATAAGCTTAAAGCGTGTATAGAATACAGAAAATTGTAAAGTTGAAAGCATTAATAATAACAAATAACAATGCTAGTTGTGGTGTGATGGTACTCTACTTCTAGAAAAAATTGTGTATACGAATAATTTGAATATTATTCCCAAAAACTAATTGTCTACGTGAATGACTGGAAAAAAACATTAGGTGTAGTGTATATGTGATATTTTTCTGTTGTTTAAACAGTTGGAATAGAAAATTTTATACCATCGACTGTGTATGAGTTTCATTCAAGAGTACATAAGAGCAGCATCAACTCCCATTTATGTCGTAACAGAAAGAAATAGATGGGAACTCGGAATGTAAAATGAAAAATCTATTTTAAGCATATTTTTATCATCAAAACGAACAAGCAACATCCGTGTGTTCATCGTCGTTGTACTTTATGGCTTACTAAATGGTTGTTGTAAAGATATTTCACGTGTATACTTCACAGTATCACGTAAAATGTAATAAAATTTGATATACACGTCATGTCATAGCACTATTGTAAATGTGTATAGTGCAAAGGAAAACAGGACGACGAGAAATAACATAAATGTGCTCTCAGTGTCAAAGCGGAAGGAAGGAAGAAAGGTTGATATGACACACACGGTTCGGTTGGTCGGTTAATGGGCTTCGGAAAAATTATGTTAGCTTTGTAACTGCTTTAAATATTTGAAAAGCGAAATAATAATATAATAAACGTATCGTGGCTCAGGACGAAATGCATGTTGTAAGCGTAAATCCATACATCCGTCTTTATATTCCTCCTCTCACTTCTGTCGTAATGTTGTTGATCCATGTATGTTTGTTTCCTTTTTCAATGAAAAACAATTTTCATTGACAAAAAGGAAAACCTGACTTCCGATAAATTTTAGGAATTATACGTGCGTTTTGTAGAGGATTTACTGTGTTGCACTGGTGGTGGTGGCGTACCTCCAGAAACTTTATGGTAATACATATTTCAAATGTGTATTCTAAAACGACACTAAACAAGCTGCCAATATTGTTTCCTCCCTGCTAGTATGATTTTTTGAAGGCAACATTTGATACCTAAGTGCAAAAACACGTGAATGTTATGAATGAATTCTACAAAAACAGGACGTGTCTAACAAGCAAAAGATTATATTATTATAATTCCCTGGGACAAAGGGACAAAGTAAACAAGATTTTTCTCCAAATCTGGACCTATTTTGCTTTCCACTTCCACTGCAGCTACATACGAGGTGTTGTAGTATAAACATTAAACCAATTTAATATTGTCTACTACTACTGACTACATGATATCACATTATCATCGTCATTCTTGGAACATTTCATTTGTGCTATCCCAACTGACATGTTTTCTTTCTTGGTCGTATCACATTTTAATAGGTAGTATACAGTTACATATAAGTAGAGTAGGTATGCTTCTTTCACACAAAAAAAGCAGAATATCATACACGCTTGGCTGAGTAGTCTTGTTAGTGTTATTACGTTGTGGATCAGGATGATGATGGTATGTACCTACACAATTTGAGCCCATGAAAGAGCTTTAAGTATCATTGAGAAAAAATCTGTAATGGTGCAAGTTTGGCACGAACTCATTGATTGAGACGTAGTACATCTATATGATTCACGTTCATAATATTACTCACTCCCACGAAAATCATGTATAATATTGTTCTGTTCCAAGATTCAAGATTAATGTGAAAGAAACATCGATCTAAATATATTGGCAAGCCCTTCTTACTGCTACTCTAACGAACAGTTTTTTTATTACTTATTAAATTGGCTCTAGATTTTGTATTACTCTCTCACAGCCAATGAGATGATTGAACTGGATTTCAGGAGTGTTTTTATTCTACTTTAAGTCTAAACCATCATCATAATATTGCGAGGGTGTGGTATGAGATAAGTATTTACGTACTACGCGACACATTTTGCGCATGAATCAGAAACGTCAATTTGAGTTTTTTTCATTATTAAAAACATCCGATTTTTAGTTTACACGTACCACGTCTACCATTATTGTTGTTATTCTGATTATCTGACTTTTGCTTACGGCGATTTTTTTTTGTACTACACAGGAGGAAGGATATATATGATTGCATCACATTATTATTTAGGATTATAAAGTCTGTACATGCCCGTACCTATTTATTCGAATTCCAAAAGCGAAGGCAACAGAGAGAAATGAATGAATGAACGGGAATGAACTCTGCTCAAATGCGCTTAATATATGAAGGTGAGAGATGTATTGTATAGTATATAGTAGAAAGAAATGAGCAAAGTAGTAATCATATACGGGCCAAAGGCAGTGATGGATGAAATGAATGAATGAATGTCTGTGGAGCGAGGAGAGAGAATGAATGAATGAATGAAAATAGTAAGGATGTTCAGAAAAGAGGAGAGGAAGCTATATGGACCATGCATTCAGTAAAGTTATAAACACATATAGCTACGAGAACATCATAATTTCGTTTAGTGCAGTATAGGAGTGTACCTAATAGCCTTACTTACATTTTATATACCGATATAGTTTTGTACCACACACACGAGGAGAGCTTTTTGGTTGCATAATACGGAGCCAGAGTAGTTGGCCTTCCAACAACTGCGTTGCGTACTCCACATAGGTATATGGCTATATTCTGTAACAATATGAAAATATTGTAAATAGTAAGTTCATATAGATATATACTTCCGTACAGCTTTTGAGTATAAGGAAGCACTATACAATATATATTATGTACATTTTTCATTTTCTACAGTTTGAAATCATTGCCAACCTGCAAGCGTATATATACATATATTATACCTTTGTACAACTTCATACAGCACATTTTAATAATAACCTATGTATCGTTTCTCTGTGAGAATAAAAGTGCACTGGTTGAGCTATGGAGAGATTTTTATACGTCTCACGTAGTTGAAGAAGGAAGGAGAGACCCGTCCCGTATCAGATTTCCCTGCTTCTATGTGACTAGCTAGGATTATAGTAAGGTTGAAAGCGACTGTGAAAGGCAAACTAGATTATGAAAAAGGGGTGGAAGGGAGAGAGATCCATATGTAAAATATGAAATTGTTGTGGTTGTACGTGTCCTCGTGGCATGTTGCTTCTCATTTAAATAATTTCAAATTGCTGTATTACATACGGAACGAAGACTAGGCAGTTTTGTAAAAAGCTATTATGCTTGAATTCATGCATGTAGGAATGTACCTATGCCACTTTGTCTGTACAACAGAGAAAATGTTTCAGCATGAGACTAAATTTAATTGCAAGAAAATTCATACGTATGGAATGAACGTTTAAACTATGTTTGCAGGCAGATAAACTTATCACTACTTTTAGCCAGTCTGCAATTGTATTTTATCTTCAGGATTCATAAGACTAAAGGTCGCGAATATTCCTGATTCTCATCCAATATCGTAGGAAAAGTTACATGGTTATCGCTATCTCGTATTTTTCCAAGTAAGATAAATAGGACATAGTGTGCGGAAAAAACCATTTTATAAGGAAATGGATATTACGTAACAAAATATCAGATATCAACTACGTCTAAATTTCAGATGAATGAACAGCTCACATAGAACTTACGCACGCTATACTACACATATATTTATATTCCACATTTGAATAATGTATGCAGAGAATTAATGAATGAACGACAGGAAAGGAGTAAAAATGTTATGCAGAGGAGAGGAATGATTTTTTTATCTCGCATCTCTAAAATCGCGTCACACAGACCAAATACAGTAGAAAAGGAGTTGTGGTTTGCCGTATGCCACAAAAAGTGGACTAGTATTAATGGCGTGGTGTGCCATTATTATTATCTGAAAAAAGTTCCAACACATGTGCCATATTGAGTAGTATGGAAGTGCTACAACTACAATCTCTGATTAATATGATTTTACGTGGTTGGTTGGTTGGACATTCAACTGTTTTAGTTTAGTCAAGGAGGAAGTTGCAATGGCTGTCTACGTCTAGCGTAGCAGCATATTATGGCATCCGTAACTAAATGAACTACAAAAGTGGTAAATGTACGATACGAACGGCGACGTTCATTCATTGACTCGTTCATTCATTCAACGAGAGGGAGTGAGAGAAATAAGGCGATATATATGGCGGATGTCCTGAGTCCTTCTCGCTACTGCTGGATCCTGTGCTGCTGTGGACGAAATTTTTACATCTGCATTTTTTATTTGTATTTTTCTACCAAGTGTGGTGTGATGCTCGTAAAATGTATGTCGGTATGTATGCATATACATTTGGTACACTTTTGTAGTAAATGATGTAATTTGAATCATAAACTGGCATTCCTCCTGATGCAGGAATGGTTATTTTCCGGTGTAATCTAATGTGAACATTTGTTTCAAAAGGAAGTAATGCATACGTTGTTGAACCAGTTAAAATCCAAAAGGTTCACTTTTGAAAACATTCATCGGCTGTATGAAAGTTGTTGAATGTATGAATAAAATGAAAAAATAACAGGAAGACAAAAAAAATGTTAGGACTGAGGAAATAGACGGCAAATGATGGAATGAATGAATGAAGCGTCTCATTTTATTGTGTAAAATCATTAAACCTTGACTAACGAAGTGAAATGTCAAATGGTTTGGTAGTTATTATCATCATATATACTATTGTGTGAATGAAAAAAAACTCTTTATAATCGGTTTCATGATTAAGAATGGAATTTCTTGCTGACTGTACTGTGGTTGATGACATTCAAATAAAATTGTAATATCGTTGTCCATGTACGCTCGTGCTCGTCTGACTTGGCTTTGCGATATCATAAGCAGAACACAACACATCAGATTTAATAACACTGTAGCCCCTTTAAAAGGCGAGCATTAATTGAATTTATACTCTGCTAGTATAAGTGTAGATGCAAAAGTTTGAACATACGTACCTACATACATTTTTCCTGTATTGTTAACTATATTTACAATGACAGAGTAACAACTATGCAACTGATGTTGGTGGGGAACTCTGTGGAAATTGAATACAATGTCATTGACTGACTAAATCAGAAAAGTATATTTTTTTGCATTTCGACGGTTTCATTTTCTCAAACTTTTCTACTCGTGTATACAGTAATAGGTACACCATATTTGATAGAAGTAGCGCAATAATTGTGAAAATAACCGGAAAATCTCTTCCGGTCTAGGTGGTTCGTTAAAAAATAACGTTCAGACAAAGATTTGATGCAGAAGAACTATTGAAAACTGATACTTTGGATCTTCAGCTAGCTTTATGGAAACATTGGCTTGAAGATTTAAGACTCCCTTTATACGGATTTTTTATATTTTATATTACTTGTTTCGACAATTATAGAACTTCAGCTTGAGCTTATCTGTAAAAGATGTCAGGCATTCCCGTTGTAGTTTTTGTGCCCAGTTAACTATCCGGTTGTGTTGTATGTCTTTTCTCATCTCCCAATTGACGGACATGACATCAGGGAAAGTTTGCTTATTAGATGGATGACGCACGTTACTCGGATGCGAAATTTGTAAAAGCCTAACTGTATATATTTGTCTGTCTTCAGAAGAGTTTTAAAACGAGTTGATTGAATGTTTTTTCGCAAAATCTTACGTAAAGAAAGGGAAATAAGAGCTTCATTTTGCAACATAGTGTAAGACAGTATTGTAGTACATGTGTGTAGTCAAGATAGTGTATCTACGACGAGCAAGAAGTGAGGGAGGAAACAAGCTATATTGGCACTACTGACTGATGCTGTTGATGGATGAATTAAAAATAGCATTTCTTGAGAGATTCGCAGTACTTTTTGTCAGTGTTCTGTAAACATTATCTTCTTCATTTAGACGGAGATTGGATGACGAAGGCAATGCTCTTTCTGGTTTGCACGAGGTGCAGCATATCTTGCAGTCTTTAGAGTAAATCTTACGTCTAGGTGCTGGGGGCTAGAGCAGCGTCTTTGGATGCAATGGTTTTTGTAAAAGATGATTACATAAACAATCTCCTTTTTGAAGGATGCTGGCCAGATTTTGGACCGTGAAGTGAAGACTGGGAGAATGATTGGCTGATTGAACTTTGCGATGAATAGTTTAGATAAATAATTTTTCCAAGTTAGCGGACACGTTTTAAAAGATGTTATTTTTGCATAATGATTACTTTCATGATGGTTTTACTAAAAATAATTATGAACCTACAGACAGAGTGCGTTTAATGTAGAGGTTACATGTCTTATCAGTCTACTTAAAATGGGTTCAAATATGTAATGTATGATTATTCAAATCAATTAAGAAATTAGTCCTAGACCAGTGGTTAAATAAGTTGTTATATTTAAGATTTAAATATCCGTTTCCAGCTTTATCATTATTATATGCCTGTTATTTGATAAATGTGTTGTTGATGGATGGTGCTCAAGTGAAGATGTCCTCCTGCACTTTGCCGTAGGTATATCTATGCAGTGGTAAATATTTTGTAAACAATTTAAGGAAAAACCTCGGGCAGAAGTCAGAGGCTACATTTTATGCAACATGAGAAATGTTTTAAAATAATGTATTAAGGATGAAATGGAAAAGGAAAAAAGTCATATTTTGTTTCAAAATTGAATTTACTAAGGTGCAATGTTGGGTTAACTTGATAAATAAACCATAATATGTTTGAAACGTGGTAGCAATGCACAGTTACGGGCACTTTGTAGCCAATTTTTAGGTACATATGTCAATATAATCATAAATGGGTGCTAGAGCATGATAGTATTCCAAATATTGGACAATGGTAAAATTATTACATAGCTTTATCAATATATTGTTCACAGCAGTGAAACATTTTGCTCGTTTCATTTCATGACACCAACTGCCACTCTCTACCAATTTAATGTGTAATGAAATAAGAGAGCTTGAATTCAGTACAACAAGGAGTTTGACGATGCAGCTGAATCAAGAATACTTAATGAAGGAAGTTACGATTCCTGTCTTTCGAAACAGGGAATACAAAACCGCGCTACTGTTCTGTTGTTGCTTCTACATCTTTACTGCCTAATTTGAATTTGCTATTCTTGAGTGAGATTCAGTTCAGTCAGACGTTCATTTAAATTGGAGCTTATTGTCTGTCTATGTGTAAATAGAGCATTGTAATATGCGTTGTCCTGAGTTATCTAGAGTGCCGTCAGGCAGTAATCATAAATATTGTGCTCTCTCTCTCTCTGCTTGAATATATCCTTGTAATGTCCTACTGCCATTTTCATAACACGTTGTTGTGTGATGCTTCTGAACTGAACATGAACAGTTGAACTCGTGTTCACTGTTCACTCAATTCGATTCCAACGCATCGCCATTTCCGCAACTGCGAGGTTATATTTTAAAAGAAGGAGATTCATCTCTACTGGCATTGTCTATTGCCCATTTCTTTTACTGTCATGCTTGTCGCTGATACGTATTTATAGTATCATTTTTTTCTTTTGAATATGTGTGCGTCTGACACCAAAATCGAGAGCGTAGATGACGCCTAACAGTTCCAGTTATCTTCTCAATTTAATAAACAAATAAACATGAAATATATATTTATATACACATGAAATGTTCCAAGAAATAAACTCGACGTTTTTCAACCCTTATTTTTTGGAATAGAGAAAATCCTTCTATATTCCGTCCTGAACTGATATATACTTATAGAACGTGAATCAAGAACAAGCCTATTATTTTTAGCAACTGTCATGCACATACCACGAATAACAAAGGAACACATTTTACATAAACCTCTTATTTATTTGCATTGCCAATAATGTCGACGTGAAAATAAGTAAAAGTACGAAATATGTCATGAATCAATCCTATGTGTTGACTATTTGCTAATGAGCTTACATGTTATTGTTTTGCAGTATATCGGATGTCTGGATGTAAACACCTCAATGAAAAGTCTGGATTTCGACACGCGGTCGCTGATTGCAAAGTAAGTTTTTACATTATCCCATCAAAAATGTTTGTTTGATAATATGTTTTAAATCGGTGATAATCATATTATCATAGCCCACTGGCTACAGAATGCAGCTTTACTTGGTTGTCGAAACTGCGACTCATTTGATCTTGCTGCTGTAATTGTAATAGTCTTGTTGAATAATGCGCAGCCTTTAGTTAATGTTTCATTAATAATATGTATTTGTAATAATCGCAAAAGTCACTTCTCCTCCTTTCCCATGCCTTTTGTTAATTCAAAATAATGGTTGTTATGTGTAAGCAGCTTATCATTTTGCCAAGTTAGTAGGTATATGTCTTCTTTCAAGTTGATATGTGTTATTGTGTGATATGGCATTAAAAGGGCTAAAAATGTCGACAAAATGTTCCAGTGGCAATAACACAGTCATAGAGTTGTTGTAGTAGTAAAAGGAAAACATGCCTAAATTTGTACATTATGTTATCGTATGTTATCGAAATAAAGGATACAAGGATCTAAAGGGGATTGTGTCTCTCTGTGTAGCAGGAACGCTTTTATTTGATAAGCTTATAGTATGTACGACATGTATACACACACAGAGATGTAAGCAAGCATACATGACGATAAATTCAGCAAAATGGCTTTCTTCTTTTCGGTCTTATAGTTGTGTATTTATCACTACTACACGTTTTACATAGTGCTATATAGGCATGTATATTACGTTATGTGTCTTTTCCGTTTTGCATTTCCACTTCCAACTCACAATATTATTATCTCTATCTCGAGAAAGAATAAGGAACCACATAATATAAAATATGTACAAAACTTAGACACGTATAAAGTATCTCTGGAGTATCTTCTTGTAATATATGTCTGTCGTTTTTCTCCTATAAAATTTTGTGGGATTGCGTGGGCGTTATGCAGTCATTTTACTTTGTAGGCATCATGAATACTTCTCGAGTATTTTTCTCTCCGGTGGAACAGGGGCAAAAAAGTAACTTTTTTCTTTTCCTGTGTTATGCCCTCGATCCGGATATGTTATGCTGTTTTCTCTACTTTTTCGATCCTCTTTTTTTCCTTTTATTTTTCTCGATGTGTGTGTGTGTACTTGTAATATAAATAATCAAGTGAATGTGACTTGTCACAATGAGAGAACAAAAGAGCTTCGGGTTTACTGTCAAGATATATAGGAAAATAGAAAAAAAGTCAGTAGTTGTAAAAGGGAAAAAAGTGAGGAAGTCCGCGAGAACGGTTAAATCTCAAATGTAGAGTATATATACACCTGGAAAAGTTTTACGGTATATATAGATATATGAATATCAGGAAAGAAGCCCTGTTTCGGGTATATTATTAAGTATTAGCACTGCTGAAGAAGTCATAATATCATTAGGCGAGTGCACGTATGGCTAAACACGCCCACAACTATGAATGAGATGATGATGATGGTCGTGGTATAATATAGTATAATAGATATATTGAAAAATTGGCCAAGATAAATGAATGAAAGAGAAACACGACGATTACGTCCATTTTTCTTGTTGTCAGACTGGATGGTTGCCGTTTGAGCAAGCAAAACTGATGATGTGGCTAATTTTCGAGATGGTTTTTTTACAAGTCTGGCTGGCTATAAATGAGTGAAAGGAAGTATACGCGACATGGCATGCTTTCTGTAAAAAAGGCTTATCCTGAACCAAGAACAAGCTACCTTGCTTTCCCTCTACAATAGCACTCATTCATACTTTTTTGATACGGAGTTTCTGAAAGTTGCAGACGAAGGTTGTTGAAATACTAGAAAACTTTGCAAAAGTAGGAACATTAATGTGTGTATGTATAGAGAAAAACAATATGTTGTCGGATGTAAGAAAGTCTGGTAAGATGTATAGTCATCATGTATGAATGATGAGGTAATTGGAAACCTCGTCGTGAGTAAAGTACATTAAAACCTTTCCCTTTTGGTGATGCATACTAGTTTTTTGCTAAACCCCACTCTCTTGTGTTAACGTAGAAAATGCTTAAACTTTACACAAACATTGTTGTAATAAATGTGCTTCCTTTTATTTATTTTACAGGGAATGTATCAATCAAGTATGCGAAGCGGCTGGCCTCCGGTCTCAGGATAAAAAGAGAAAGGTACTTGAACATTAACAACCCTTATTCCTATTGTTTATTTTGGCGTATGTACATGTAACACCACTCCATGTTCTATATGGACTAATGCATACGGGATTACACTTACTGTGTGCAGTTTTCTACAAATGTTTCGACTGGGGGATTTTTACCGTTTCCGGTAACAAGCAATTATATTACGAGCCATGAAAATAAAGGGCATTTTACTATTCCCAAGAAGGTTTTAATAAAATGCCCAAGATAATTACTATGTAATTTAATTTGGCTTGGACGCACCTAAGATAACAATCATCAAAATCATACATAAATGCAAAGTGGAAACCGTAGGGTAAGAGTTGACAGCTGATGATTCTAACTTTCTTTGTGATGTCCTACACAAGATAAAACTCATCATTTATGCTAATGATTTTCTTCTTGGTGATGCTGTGAGGAATGGGGTAGAAGGAGGATCACCAACTCATCGTAAACTTTACCGTATATAGGCCATTCCCCATTTATCTTCTACAGCATTTCTCCAATTCTTCATCCGAAATCTAATTTCTTTTGCCAGTGTAGAGACAATAATAGAAAGTTTTGTATGCAAATAAATGCCAAGGCTTTTCCCCAACATGCATAATGTATCTTAATAAGTAGCAGAGCAGGGGGTAAGAATAAATGTACGCAGTATATATAGCTTGAAAATTTTCCATCAATTATATAGGAAAAACTTATTTCACTCTCTTACAACCACCATCATTCCTACCTATCAAGTGTGATGGAAGTCCAGAAGAAACAAAATGGTACAGAGAAAGAGAAGCCGAGTAGAGAGACATTGGTACTCACACACACGTTTGCGGCAGTGAAAATGTTTCGCTCACATGGGATTAGCACAGGATGAAAACCATTTTGAGAAAATTGTCTATTTACATTAGATTCTCATGAAGTGTGTATTTTGGCGATCAAGGTATTATTTCAACACACACGTTCGTTCATGCTCATACAGTTCATGCAAAAACGTGGCGCTGTGTGCCGGTGCAGTTAGTTGCAAAAAAGTGATTGGTTCTACTTAGGAATATGGTGGTGGAATAGTAACTTAGATGGGCACATGCATAAACCATGGTTTTCTAAATGTTGGCCAAATTGTAGACGTGTATTGAGAGGCAGCAGATGGCACAATCTTTCTGACTTTGACTGATACGAATGCGAAATATATAGAGAGAAGTTATGCATAACATGAATGAAATCATATAGGTTTACCTAGGGATATATTACTATAGAATTGCGGAGCTGTAATCTACCACACTACATATCTTGTGGAAATAGGTACTATTGGTGGTTCTTCATTCATCATGTGTTTATAAGTAAAACGGAAGTTGTTGTTGTAAGGTTAAATGTATGCATATATTTTATTATGAGGAAAATAGAAAGAGAGCGTGTATGAGCCTTCGCTTGCTTTTTTCCTGTCTTGAAAATAGACGTGGATTTGTTTTCCTTACTGTATGTGTATGTTAGTGCCTGTGGGCCTGGCATGTGGTAAGACTATTAGTCTCTCTTTTCTTTCTAGCTCTTGCGAAAGAGCCAGGAAAATGTGGGGGTGTGGGTAAAAGGAAAATATCGATCGGTTTCATGTATATGTATGTGTTGGTTGCTCTCTCTCTGTATGTATGTGTGTCTACCTCCTCTGTTTCTCTGGTTGTTGGGAAAGGATGAGTGTGAGAGAAAAGAGAGATGAGAGTGAGTTTTGTGGAAACAACTGGACTACCATGAGCACATTTCCATACATTCATACATGCAACGGAATGGCATTATTAGGAAGTGTGATAGGAGAAAATATACATAATATAGTCAAGATAAAACTAAAAGTGGTGGTGTGTTTGTTGTATATCAAGAGAGAGATAGAAAATAAACCAAGACTTTCATTCACGCTTCTGCATTCTGATTATGATGATGATGATGATGTTGCTCCCTTAGCCTGTGTTGTTACAGTAGTACTTGTTTTTTTCTTCTCACTCTTCTCTCCTATAGTACTTTCACAGTTGTTACAAGTTTCACATTAATCATAAAATGGAAAGGGGTGCGATGTTGTGTAGTAGTGGTAGTTGAAATGGGATGGTGGGAGCAGTGGTGGGAGCGGCAGTACTACTTTTGTGCCAGAAAACGATGGGAAAAGATGAGGATGATGAGCAGAAGAGAGAAAGATGAGCTTAGAACGAGGTGCAAATAGAAGAGCTTATGAAACTTTTATGCACTCCTCTCATCCAAAACTCTCATTCAATTCAAGTACTTGAAAATTTCAATGGCAAACGTCGTCATCTCATGTAACAACATTAATATTTGGTTGGGAAGGAAGACGACGACGAAGAGCGACAACGTTACTTTTGTAAATGCTTCTCTCTCACTCCCAATCTTTCGCCATCACCGTTTTGAATCAATACTCATATGAGTGAATGAATGTGTGTACTCACACTGTGGTATAGACAGAAGGAGACAAGAAGGGATGAAATTCTACATAGGTATTTTGACATGTCTACATAGGTATGTACATATAAACGTTTACAATAGAGCTATGTAATAACTTTGTAAGGTGTGCAAACATTATTGCATATTGAATGGTATGACTATTTGCATATGAGTGAAATCCCTTTTTAAGCCCATGTCCGTGAACCCATATAAAATTCATTGTGGTCCTGACTCTCATTCTTGTTCCAGGTTTTTTATGTAAAAGAGAACTATATTATATGGAAGAACCTTTTGATCCGTCAACACTCGTTGGTGAAATGTTGGATTGGATTCAGTTACTGCGAGTCAGTAGTCGACACATCGTCTTCGTGAACCTTCAAGGGCTTTCCTTGATGAAAATGGCTGGTTTACTTATTTTTTCATTTCCTCTTTCTACACAATATTATATACCTAACTCGCTGTATACATTTCATTTTAAATTCTTTTTGTTGGAGAGTATTATGACAGGCACAACTTTATCTCAGTTTTTTTCTTTGTAAAATATAATGCTTGGGAAAAAATGAATGGGAAACTGAAATTCTTCTTACAAACTAAATGTGAAAGGATGTGTATGAATATAGTTGGATGAAAAGGGGGATAATGAATCATTCCGCTTGCTCGTGCCTGACATTCGTCGTTTTTTTTTCTCTATGAAACTCCACACTCCATGGTATGAAAACAGAAGTTCATGTATAAAAATAACAAGTAAAGATGTACACTGCACATAAGTGCTTGTAAAGGGTGTAAATATCTACAGTACATACTTCCAAGCATGCTATCTGTCTTCTTTAATCTTCTTTTTTAAAGTAAAAGATTGGTTTTTAAACGTACGTTCTGGTTCTGCTGATACCTCTTTTTTAGTTTACACACACACAGACTCTTGCTTTCCATCTCCATGTCCCTATCTCATCTCTTCGTTTTCCGTCATAATAATATATCCTTGTCGTATATTATCTTTCTAAACGTTGTGCGGAGTGAAGTGATGTTGAATGAGAGACGAAATTAGAACTAGGCTACTTGGTGCGATTCCTCTTATTCCATCTCATCTGTCTTTTCTTTTGCACGTTAAAACCTACACGGCACACTCACTTCTACATAACATGTAGTTTGTGGCAGTATATGCTGAGTGTGGATTGTGGATTCAGTTTGCCTTTTTTCTTGCTCAACTTACTTACTCTTCCGTTATGTACCAAGTTGAGTTGAGTAATTACGTGAGGTTCTCTATATTATTATCTTTTTTGAAAGCTCTACATACATTTAAGTAGCGCTGCTCAGGATGAGAGAGACGAACTTCTTGAATTTGTTCGTTTGCGAAGACAGCAGCTAACTTTTTTCTTCTCTCTTTCTTTGCCATTTCATTCCATGTACCCATTTTATGAATTGTGAGAACTACGCTATAATCATAATCATAGTCTCAGGCAGGCAGTTTCATTCAGTCCAACCAAGCCTCCAGTTTGCATATAAAAATGTAAAGCACAAATTATAATGGGCATGTTGAATTTCTGAAGATAAACTGTACATATATATAGTAGATTATTTTGTAGATAATTAGCCATGCTATTTCGTATATAGTTCAGGACCAGCCATGCAAGTGAGAAAGACCGACTGAGATTTCTGGATGTGATTATGGCTTAAAAAGGAAAATAAAAATTAAATGAATGAATGTAAACTCACTACCACTGTGTTACACATGGATAAATAGTGGGAGGAGAATAGCGATAACAAAAGTGGTACTTTCTCGCAGTGTTCATGAAAGCGTGATGTCTGACGGTTATTGCATAGTATGTACGGTCTGACTGGTTTTCTGAATTCTGTACCATCATCATTATTATTACAATTCATTACCTTGCTTATTTTGAACGAATTTCTTCTGTCGGAATGTACTGGAATCTCCGACCGGAAACACAAACTTAACTTACACTTTATTATATAATGTAATAACAGCACGTGTATATGGCCTATTAAACGTTCTAAACTTCTTCAAGTGAAAATGCGTAGGCGTATGTAAATGAGCGAATGTGCGCTAAAATTTACTTGATGCCAGTGGTCGGAATAGATGATCTGTTTAGAAGATAGAATGGTAAAAGAAAAAATATTTTTACGGAAATATTAATTTCAGTCTCAAATGAAAATATAAACCTCGTTATATTATTGACATTTTGAATGGCATTCACAATGCCCCAGTGAGTTTACGCACATTGAGAATCAATTACGTCATGATTTGGCTCCTGTTTACTTGTCAAAAAAGTAACCTATTTTTTTCTCCACCTTCAACCCAGTATGCGGGAGTGAATGATGGAATATGATTCATAGTATGATCAGTCTTCCGGCGCACTTCTCTTCGTATAATAGTGTCAAACGTTTCTTATGACACTATCTACAATGCATAACTTTCACACGATGTTACAAATTCCTGTACCCTTCTTTCACAAATAACTTGTCACCAATCTTAATATGCCCCAAAATTGCATCACAGTAAACTAGTAATAAATGAAATGAAAGGTTGGATAACTGACTCGTCCAGTGAAAATATCGGTATGTACATCAGGGCGTAAACTTTCTTCCTCTCTCTCATGCATATTGTCAAACTTTTCAGTATCTATAGATGAATTTGGTACAAATATACAGATAGTTATAGGTAAAGTTGCACAATTTTCATTTTCTTGAATTGTGCTTATCTATCATACTGTTAAGTAATTTAGAGATACTTCTAGTCAGGCGTAAAAATACTTCCTCTTTCTTCTTGTCGCATGTCGTGGGTGTACATGACATTTGGAGGAATGATTTGATAATTCAATTTTTTGCACCATCTATTCTGGAGCAAAATATGTAGAAAAAATTGTTAAAATGCTTTTTGAAATGCTCGATTTCTTCTCTTTTTTGGAGACAGCCTCGCATCCCCTGCTGTCTGCCAAGTCTGCCTGGTTATTTCAGCACAGTAAAACGTAAGCCTGTTAGTTCAGAGAATGAATTGAACTTTATGACGTTGGTTTTTCGCAAAGAATGGATGGTGATATAATAATAATATTATGGAGAGAAGTGATGACGAAAATAGCCCACATGCCGCTATACGAACACAATTGTATTTTAATATCATCATCATCAGTAACAAAATGTGACCCTATTACCACTATATCTCATCTACTAATAAAATTACCGGTTGTTGCGGGTTCTAGAGTTATTAATGGAATTTGCTTTGAGCTTTTAAAATGCTAGCAGCAGACTACGCACACACTGTCACTCAAGTATACGGAGATAGATGAGAGTACTGCAGAGATCCCTTAAAACGTAGTTAAACATCCACAACAGAGCTTACGTATACGTACGTCGATACCTTAAATTGACATAATGAGACAAAAGTGTGTCTGCTTACAGGTAATTCAAGAGCAAACTCCTGTGAAAGTTGTTTGCTAGTGGTTTATTGTTATGGCATGACAAGTTGCGTCATTCATTTTCCCCGACTTTTGACTCACGAAAATACGCTGGGCGAAGTGAAAGCGCTCAACTACTTTCATGAGACTATATACACCTGATTTTATAACTCTATAACGGATTTGGAGCAAAGGTGTGACTATACTGCCACATGCCTATATGAAGCCGTATTTCACCTTCCCACTTTTCATATACACATATTTGCTATGCACGACATGAGATGGCCAGATATATTATGGTCCCAAAACGCAAGGAGGTGAAGACAGAATACCAAACTGATTAAGCTCCTCACGTCAATTACAGGTCGAGAGAAGGTATTATAGGTATTATAATTATCATTCTGAACGCCTACGCTATGTCGACCTGTGTAACGGTACTGACGGCTCACTTAAAAATGTCGTTCAAAAGGTTTCTACAGTATGCATGCTTAGATATACACAATAAAAGAAGTTTGTTATGGATTGTTTGGTTGTTTATTCATGTACAATAGTTACATTTATTACATTTTCTGTTGTTTTTTTCACGTAGATTGACAGAAGAGTGATACGTATACTGGGGATGCGACCACGCTTAGAACACGCCGGTTCAGACGTTCGCTTGACTATCACTAGTACCTGCTTGAAACTCACCAGTCTCGATACCGGGGCTGTGATTGCTGTTCATGATATGCCAAATATATCATTTGCCTCTGGAGGCGATGCGGTAAGTTTTCCCCCACAAACACCCATGCAGGTATAGACGTTGTACAGAGTAGAATTTGATGGCGATATCTTATCATCTAATTTTTGCTGGGTTAATTTCAGACGATGCTGGATTTTGTTGCATACGTGGCCAAAGACACCATTGTTGGACGAGCTTGTTTTGTCTTAGAATGTGGGAGTGGACTGGCTCAGGATGTGATTACAACTGTTGGTCAAGCATTTGAGCTTCGTTTCAAGGAGTATTTGCAAAAGCGGCCCCCTCCACCTCGGTGAGTGTTTCTTCTGAACTTGCGTGTGGGAAGAATTGTACATAGTTGCTTTTGAAAATGGTGTGGGAGTTTGAAGAGAAAAGTTTTAGGATGTTGACTGTGGGATAATAATAGTTTTTATGATATGTAATAGCATACCTATGGATGACCCTGAGTATTACAACGATCTTCCTGGCAAAGTCCCTCCAGACATTCATGCAGCCTCAAATGCAGAAAGTAAGGATAAGATTCAGAATGTTTCCAGTAAGAGCAAAAATGCAACATCGAACAGAGCCAAGGAACCACCGCCACTCAATTTGCATTCCACTTCAGACAAAGGTATATGACGATACAAGAAGCATTTTACGCTTCATGAAAGCAATTACTTTTAGATGGATGTTTTTATTAATGCTTTTCCTTTGCGTTTTAGAGCTTAGCGTAAACCTAATCGACTTTGAAGCTCCAACGCCACCTGCCTTTGGTCCTTCTGTGGAGGATAAACAATTGGACTCATTTTTACTACCGGGATCTGATAATACGAACGGTGCTAATAACTTGGGTGCTTCTGGTGGACATTCTAATTCTGTAATGGGAACTGGTCTCGGGCTTCCAAACTCGCCGAGTCAGCCTCCATCAAAAGATCCTTTTGATATGCGTACGTTTGCACATGCATTGCATAACTAATAACTTTCTCATGAACTACATTTCATACCATGAAAGCATTGTTGTAAACTTGCATGGATCACGTTTCTCTTTCTACAGAGCCATTTGCAGCCTCCTTGCCTCAGTCTATTCCTGCTGAAGTTATTATTGATCAACGGCGCTTACTGGAAGGTGAAATCTGGTTCCACGGTACTGTTAGCCGCGGAGAGGCAGAAGAACTTTTAAAACATGTAATGACAACTACGACAATACACAAACTATTTATGAGAATTCCAATCAATGACCAGATATTGATTTTAATTTTGTTCTGCATAGGATGGAGATTTTCTAGTGCGTGAGTCAATGGCTTGTCCAGGTCAGTTTGTTCTAACAGGATTACAAGGTGGGTCACCGAAGCATCTTCTGTTGGTTGATCCTGAAGGAATTGTAAGTACCTGTTATACTTTAAAATAGAACATTTAGCAATCTTAATTTAGGTTTGATTTAATTATATTGATATTTGTCTTTGCACAGGTTCGAACAAAAGACCGCACGTTTGACAACGTAATCCACCTAATCAAGTACCACAGCGATAATTGTCTACCCATCATCTCAGCAGAGAGTATGGTTCTTCTACGGAATCCAGTAACACGAATCATATCATCGCCATAAGTTGAACAAACATTATGTGTACAATCAGCACAACTATTTATTACAATGCATTTAAGTGCATACCTACATAGACAAAATACGAAAAACCTCTATTTAAGGGTATATCTTTTATCGTAAATGAAAGGTTCACACTAGCGTTTATACTGTTGACTACACTGGATGTATTTACATATAAAATGTGCTTCGATTTAAATACTATTTTTAGGTAAGTTTATATAATTATTGTAAAAAAATCAACAAATTAGGTCACCCCTGCAATACAACAAAACTATGTTTTTTCACATCGAAAATTTTGCATTTTAAAGCATTTATTGTATCAAAAATCCCGCAACTAAATGCCTAAAACTCCAATAATTTAATCCAAAGAAGAAAGTTAGTACGTTATAATGAAAATAGTTTGTAATTTTCAAAATGTATATGATGTAGATTGCAGATCACACTTGCATGTACATTTTTTTAACCCTGAAACACTTGATAATACCTCAAAAAAATTCATTCACAATCACATATATACAAATACACATACAACAAACTCTCGAAACCTACTATTTTTTGAGAACTCCGATCGTAGCAATATATACATACGTACACGAAGATTTTTGAATTGTTAATAAGGAGGAAATCTCTTTGAATTTTATTAACTGTTAAGGTACATCACCCAAACTGATTCACTCACAACAAAAACGAAAGAGCTATGCCATATAATATGTAAATATATTATGTGACTTGTGACTTGTCAGTGTCACTGATTTAATAAAAAACAATATAATATATATATACCTATCTACATACTACAAAGAGAAACATTATAACATTACGCATTTATATTATAATGTTGTCTATGTCTAATATATTTACTCTATTCGTGTAAGCGTGTGTGTTGTTGTATATGTTGGAGAAGACTTCACAAAAAAACCTTTGGAACTGAAAGAATATAATACTTGAGACTGTAACACAACCTGTCATATAATATTCTTTAGGTAATGATAACTCAATTACAACAATTTATTACGTGTATTATTTTTATTTAAATTAGATTTTTAAAAATTTCTTTTACTGCTGTATGTTTTCTGGTCGTTTATATTTGAGTAGGGATGTATGTGGTGAAGAAGCACATTTGTTTCTCTGCAATATATAATTTCACGCATTTAATAGTCTAGAGTCTAAGTTATTTTTAGTGTAATATCCTGTTTGCCTAATGTAGAAAACATTGTTGCCTTCTTGGGTAGGTATGTTGATCGATCCTCTTCCTCTCGTGTCCTCAGCCTGATACATGGAAGGTTTTTAGATTTCGCAAAAATAATAATATTTTTAAATGAAACACTTTCGTACAAGAGCAGTGATCTGACAGGAATTTTAAAAGGGAGTTATATTGTTATGGGGTATTCGCTGAATTGTCTTTGTCCTTATGTGTATACCAATTTCACAACCCGGTTAAATAGTTAAGTAAGAAGTAGGCTCTTCTATGCTTGTATAAGCTGCAGTGTGGGATCGCATTAATGTCAGTCGTGCATTTGTTGTATTTTTCACCGAAGAAAGTATTTACGGAAACAATGTTGGGGACATGGGGTAGCGTGAGCAAAATTTTGCCAAATTTTTATTCTTCTTGTACAAGTTGTAAGTTTGTATATGATATCGTGTGTGTTTGCTTGTCTCATTCTTATTAAGTGAAAAGCCAAGGAATTTTTTCGAAGCGTAATATATTTTGAACGTAATTTAGTTAATCGCAATCTTTATGCTACGAACGGAAAACCACCGGAAGTCAATTTGCAATATAGTTGATGATGACCGCTTCAATAATATGCGTATAATTGTATTTATTTTGCTGGCTGCGGACATTTATATATTTTATGTACCATAAAAGATTATATTGTAGTTTGCCTGCAATCAAAATGTATTAATGCCCTGTGTTTCAATAATCAGCTTCCTTGAAGCACTCACTCAGGCTTTTCAGGATTTTAGTTATGGCATATTATATTAAACGCTACTGCTATGCTACTGAGCCTTACTCGTCTTTTATTTAAAACTCAAGCAAGTCTTCTTTAAAAAATATAACGTTAATAATATTTATAATATATAATATGTATAGTAATTGCAGAATATGTATACTAAGAAATCGTGATATTTTTTTAAAAATCATTTTAATCTGCCCAAGTTGCTTCTTTATGTCAAGTTGTTCATACAAATACGAAATAATATATAATATAATTATGTTCAATGTGATTTTAATAGGTATATATATATATGAATGTAATAAGTTCTTTATTGGTATTTCCGCTTTCTTCTAATTAAGTTAGAGTCTTTTATTGTCATCTTCGTTTCTTGTAACTTAAAACGTATTACATGTGACGTTAACAAAAGGAAAGGCAAAATGAAAAAAAGAAATTACTTGCCATAATATATAACGTAATATTATATGTATGTATACTATAATATTGAACATATATTTAGTTTCTATTAAAACACGGTACGTAAATAGACAAAGGATTAACACTTATCATTTGAGTGAGTCATTTAATACATATACCAATTTATTAGGAAACCGTATTAGATACTACTACTATACAGAGAAGATTGTTAAAACATTAATTGTAATTACCAATTGCAATATATATACCTTATTAAAAAGATATCTTACACTCTAAAAATTTGTCATTATGTCACTTCTTTTTCGGCACACTGCGGCTGCACCTACCATACTGAAGCATGTTTCAATCGTGACGTGAAATGTTTCTCAAGATTCGTCGATATATCTGTGGCTCGTGATTAATTCAACGGTTAATTAGTTATAGTGACTAGACTAGTATTATTGCTCCTTACTCCTACTTACAAATTATAACACATATATCATTTTGTTAATCACTATTTAACAACAAAACACATCAGTAATTTCGGTTCATTGTCATTAATGTGTTAGGACTGGCCAGGAGGATACAACATTAACATAACAAATCATTCATAAGAAAACATCAAAACAGTGAAAATTATAAAACATGATGGCTTTACTAGTTCTTAAATGTAATCAAGATAAAAGTTGCACAAGTTACAATTTTAATAGGTATATGTATATATAGAACGTGGATTGGAATATGCAAAAATGCATGTATCACGCGAAGAAGCATGTTTTGGCGAAAAGTATGACATTTGTTATAAAAGCATTGAGTTCTGGGAACCCATTAATAATTTTCAGTTAACAATCTATGATACAACGTGAACATACATATTTTGGAAAAGTTTTCTGGAAAAGGAAGTTACTTTACGGATTTGGATTCGCTAGTTGGCCTGTAGATCGGCAAAATAGTAGGAAAACGTTCTTTTGATCCACGGGTCAACGATCCGTTAGTTTCATTTTCCCCTCGAAGTGGATATGTAGCGATTAAGATTGGAACTTGAAGTTTGATCTTTTTGTTGAAACTCTTTGGAATCACAATAAACTGCAAAGAAAATACAATTATTAGTAGTACGGAAAATTTGCCAAGACGTTGACGGAAATACGCATTCAAAATGATTCTCCATTTCTTACAAATAACTCGTATTGGATCCTAATTAAGTTACATCCCCTGAGATTTGTCGGTGGCAATGGCGGAACGACTAATTTTTCATTAATCCACTCGTCTTTGTGGCCACTTTTGATTTTTCCTCGGGACAAAGTCGTCAATTCTCTTCTTTCGGTATGAACGACCTTCCCTCGAGCAGTATACTGGATTGTCTGTGAAAATGAATCAAATTATGGAGATGCAGTTATATGCATCAATGGGAACTTGCGTAATCCAGTAATTGCAAATTATAGCAATAATACCTCCGTTAATATTGCTTCTGTGGACTTGATTTCAACACGGCTATTGTTTGTTACTGAAGCCCAAATGTGGATTTTTTCACCAGGAATGTAGCCCCCTTTCCCCAGTCTCAACCTGCACTTTACATTACCTGAAGAGGCGCAGGGCATGCCAAGCTTGTGTTCCATTTCACAATGAAAGGGTTGCTGAAAAAAGTAGATTTGTTATTATAATTCTGTAAGCAATCAATGTTTACTATTTGATTAACTTTAATAATTTTCATACTGCCACAACAGGCGGTTCCAGATTAAGGTCTATTGGGCTCATGACAATGAAAACTTGCTGATTTTTATGGACCAGCCCATTTGGTTCCTTAAGCGCTGCCTTGCAAAAATATTGAATCCAGCCGTGCTTTCCAAGAAATGTTGACGGAAGTCCGAGTGGAAGACCAAGTTTGAATGGAAAACTGTGAATACCTGGACTAAGAATCACCGGGCCTTGACCTACGTTGGGGTAATGCAAGACATGGCAATAGTAAGAGAACACTTTGCAGAATGTCAACTCTACATTTAGCTGCATCAGAAAGGGAAAGAGAGAAAAGAAAGCTTACTTGATTCACCGAGTAGCCTCATTCGGAAATCTATATAGTTTTCTTTGTCATACACACGCTCTTGCCCTCTACTTTTGAGACGAGTACATCCTTCTCCAACGATGTGCAGAAATAGACCTAGAAAGAAGAAACAAAACAGGTATGCAAATTTCATTATGATTTATCAAGTCAGTGGTCAAAAACGACAAAGCAAATGCAAGCAAAAAAAACAAATCATCTCACACACGTGTAAGGTCAAGGTATTGCAAATATGTGTTTATATTTATTCTGTATGCAATTTAAAAGGTAAACAAAGATGATTTCACCAGTTTATTTACTCACATGAACAGGGAAAACAAAAAATATTAAATTATTTCTCCTCTGTCTCAAGCCTCATGAGCGTACATCACCGTGCATATAAACATTATATCTTATCACATGAATGACACTCATACGTTATGAATTTCGAGCAAACACATCTAACCAGTTTTGTTAGTTTATGTAAATTCCTGTACTATCAGTGTAAATAATTTATGCATATTCATGTGTATTTCATTGGTTATCACCGGATGAACCTAAGAACGGCAACGATTACCAAGATGAGCATTAGTGCAAGTGACAAATGATCAGCATAGAAATTGGCACGGGCTCCGTATCGTTTGTAATGATACTTTTACAAGGAGATGAATCATATTTTCACATTGCAGTTTCCGGTTTTTGTCGATCAACATTCGATAATTAATTTAATTAAACTACCGATCTACTTTCCTTGTGTTAGTCTCTTTTACAGGGCAATTCTTATGCTTACAAAAAAGGCAAAGGGTACGGGTACATAACCTTATTTACTTTCTTCGTACGACATAAACAAATTCCATTCCATGTGATGATACACTGTTTTCAAGATTATCAACAAAGGATGCATATAAATTACCAATTAAAATTGCATTGATATAAATGAATCTACATAAAGTTTAATCGGAAAATCTTCATCCGCCACAATGCCAATGTACGTATATTCACACGTAGCAAAAATTCGGCTTCTGGCCTGAATAGCACACGTCATACACAATTATCTATACAGTTTATGTCTCAGAGGGTGGGTCGTGGTTGTGCATCGTTAGTTATAAAAAGTTCATTTTTGCAAAATCTTAAAATAAATTTACATTGCCTAAGTTGCTTTCATCTGAAGAAAAATGGCCTAAAATTTTATGGCACCTTCGAGCGTCTGACCAGATGGATGAATACATTTCTGCTCTTATTGGTTAGCTCATTTTATTTATCATCTATAAATTGACATTGATCTAAAGTGATTTCATTTATATTTTTTTGCTCATTTCATCCCTCACAGTGAAGATGAAGGCGTGCACTTTTTATTCAAATATTTGCTGTGTTGGCGACCCTGTTTTCTTTTTTGCTTATCCATTAAACTTTACAAACTCTCAAAATCTTCACAGATAACAAAAGTGCATTTACTGTAGCGTAACATATGTGGTATTCCATGAAAGAAAAACGATCCACTTTTGAGACATAATCTGCAGCTTTTAAAAGGTTCTTCAGCGCACATACCTACTGTACGGTCTTGGTTATGGTTGTCTGATAATAAACCGATATCTGGGCTTTAATGAATCAGAATATATCAAAATCTTAATTAAACGATTTTTACTTGGCATACATTAAAATTTCTGCTGCTCCGATTCTGGGACTTAAAAATTCATTTATTAGACTGACCCGAGGAGATGAGATCAGACGAACATAAAGTGATGATGTATCTGTACTCCACAATATACATGATCATCAGACAATGACAATAAAATGTGCACAGAGGCTTCTTCGAACATAAAACTCCCACACGCTCTCTTTCAGTACAGTCGTTCTCCTCAAATAATGGTATTGTGGTTTATTGGTTAGGTTAAATGAATATCTACCTTCACAAGTGAAACCCTATCATCATATTTGAATTCACATTTACTCTTCATTATTCATTATCCACGGTCATTGTCAAATATAACATAAAATAGATCATCAAACTACCTACAAATATTTTACGTAGGTTGTCGCTGATATCTAATAGGACTTTCAACTGCTTTGAACTTGAACGTTGTGAATACTAATGGGAATTATATTGTCCAAGATCACCAAGTTTTCTTAATGTTCCATATGGACCAATCGATTTAAAAATATAAAATGTCAATAGATTACAGTGAACATTATGGAGCACCCAACACCCAACTCAAACAACGAAATTGCTCTGTGTGTATCATAATAATTAGTACATTGCAACTGCACCGACATATTAAAAGAACGGAAATGCAATCAGTACGGGTCAGGAAAATATGTGATACGGTACTGTATTCTGCATTCAGCTATTTGAAGAATGAAATTATTTAATTATATTTATCATCATCTTATACCTAAGCAGCGCTTAATTAAAGTTTTGTTACTTTTAAGCATCATTCTCATGTTGACTATATCGGAAACGTAAACACAGGAGACAATGTAATTTTGGTAATCGAGAGAAAACCATGATGATTGCATATTTCTGAGTCTGAGAATCACAGAGGAAATGGCAGCATATCGGGTCAACAATTCTTCAAACTCGCACACTACTATCTATACGAATTCAGCTTTACAAAGTTTCTCACGATGGAAAATGCTATCCCGTTATTTTTTCCGTTGAATATCAGTTTTATCACTTAATCACACAACGTACATCTTCCGCCATACACCGGATTTGACTTTTAAATACCGTAACACTTATGGGAATTTTGTATTTCATATGAGCATACCTAATTTGAACCATGTGGCTAGTGGCAATGGAAAGCATAATGTGTGATTATAGTGCGTAAATTATGTGCATGTAACCTATATGTAATATGTCGTGTGTAGGTGTTATGAAGGACTCGCTCATTGTCTACCTAGCTTGTATTCTTGCATGCTATTTTAGCAATTGCATGATACTCTATATTTAAAAAGCTTACCCAGCACAGGCGTGTCATCCTCCAATTCCACTAGTACCCTTCCCGTTAGAAACTGTCCGGGAAAGTAAAGAAGACTTGGATTGTCGAACAGGATAAGAAACTTTAACAATTTCCGCGACATTTTAATAGTGGCACTGGGTAGATAAGGTGGCACAAAAGTCTCAACTGAACAATCGGATGTTTTTTGCTCTACTATTTCACTTCTTCTTCTCCGATGCCTAAATGTTTACTTTAACGCACCACATCTAAACACACACCACCACCATCACCAGATTTTCGAGAATAAAAAAAATCTCACAAGTGGATTTATATTTTCATTCTCCCGTTATGATAACTTTAGATTGTTATCCGATATGAATGCATACACGAATGAATGCTTCAATAAAGACCACAGCAATGTTTCGTTCGTTATAAATCCATTGAATTAATGTCGCGGAAAGTAATGTTCCTCCAATCACTGACTTTGCTTTGATTTCAACACTTGTAATTCGCGTGCTTGGTTATACTTTTCGATAAGCATTGCCGAAATAGATGTGTAGGTAGATTATCATCATCTCTGCATCAAATACCACATCTTATTAGGTGTAGCTGCCACAATTGAGCTTGTAATTAGATTTATCTGTGATTTAAATCAACAAGCCAACCACAATCAGATTTACGACTTCACTTCTAGTTACACACTTGCACACGGTTGTTTTGCCTCCGCGAGACTGGCACTGCTGCTGAGACCCTCATCCATCGGCACTCACTACAAAGGCACCAGATTGGTTGTTTTTCAACGAAAATGTTTGAATTGGTAAATTGCACAGGGAAAAACAAGGAATGCGGAACGTTGCTTGTGATGGTGTGAGTTGGGTGATTACTTAGATGATATTCATAATATGATTTACACTGTTTCAATGATAACCACTACGTCATTGTTGAAATCAAACAGTACTTCATTTTTAACTTTTATTCACCGTGCATAACATCCCATGCACATGCTTTTTTAGATGTAAATGAATGATATTCAGAGATTGCGATTGGGAGAAGAAACGAGAAAAAACATCCAAAAACGGGTTCTTCTCATGGTAGTCTATGCAAAGTCAACAAAATGTAACAATCCGACCGATCCAAGTCCATTCATTGTTAACCCGGTTGAGAAGACGGTACTAGTAACAAAACGAACCACTGTTATTTTGCTCCTACTGAACTAGATCAGGATCAGAGCAGAACTGAATTCAGGATGATGATTATGTAAACGAGCAGGCGACCAAATATCTTCAAGAGAGATATTATGCACCTATAAGGTGGACATGAATATTCTGCTCGCTGTATAAATTTTTATGGTTTGTAGTGCAAAACAAAGGACATACAAACAAACAACAAAGCTGGTCCTTTTCTGATACGGATACATGAAAAAATCGCAACTACACAGCGTGCGTACTATAAAGTACAATGCATGTAAATTGTCCTCCTTATACTCGTGTAAATGTTTACTTAACTGCAAGAATAAAATGGTGTATACGACAGACAATGCAGAACGATGATAATAACGATAAATGATGAACCACGTTGTTTTGTGGCTGTTAAAAAATATACGATACTAATCCCTTTAGTTTTTTAACGAAGTCGCACTGATGATGATTGCTGCTGAATTTAAAAAAGGATCGATCGTTTCACTTTCACTTTTTTCTTAATCACTGTCCTCCATGAAGATGAAGATGCTGAGGATGATAATAATGGTGGTACGATTAAGGAGTTAAGAGTACACTGCTACGGCCATGTTCAATGCAAATAGTGTTTTGCAATGTGCATTTTGATGAGTCTACACACAAAATATATTACATACCTATCTTTACAGCAGCATATATTATATTGAGAGCGTTTGAAGCGTATTTTTTTGTGCGTCTCTATTCGCTCCCTCAATCGTTGTCTATTTAAGGAGATGGGTTACTTACTGAGAGAAGTTACAAAACATAATTTGATATTCATTCATTATCATCATCATTATTACTACTACAATAACTACGAAACGTAACATAATCAAACACCAAGTCGTTTTGTTCGTGTGTGGGACGGAAAAAAAGAATACAACAAATCCTTAAACACCTTTTTTGCAATTTTTGATGTCTGCACACGAGGACAACCCTTCCTTGGCTTGTTTTTGTTTTGCACTGTACACTACCACTGCATAACTGCCACAAGAGATCTGCAACTAGTCACTAATGAGATAAAAAAGTGCGTGTCAGTAGGATGATTATATGCCATTTCATTTGGTCAGTGTCAGATTATTATTTGGATATCATCAATAATAAAAATTTGTTTAAGCACTTGTCCATAATGCACACAAGCAACGTCTAACGTGCATATGCGAACGGGACGATATGTTTTTTTTTTCAAACTTTGACCACCAAATGCTCAAATATGTTCACAATGCCAAAGAGCAGATCAAAATTGGTTAGATTCACAACAACGCAACAGGTTGGACGAAGATGACTGTGACTGTCAATTAAAATCATAAATTTTATACGCGAACATAATTGGTCAACGCTGACAATTTGTCCGATAAATAAAAATAGTGCAATGGTAATAGTTACATTTCATTGGAGATGATATCTCTTATTTAGTTTGCCAATATTTAATGGCAGAATGCACTGCACCTGAACTTGAACACTTTTGTTGAGTAATTCCCCATTTAGTCATCAACTACTGATGATCTGGTGCAATGGATTAAATAGCTGCCCAACAAAAGAACATTGTTTGCTTACTTACACTCTGGCTTGTGCTTGGTGTTAAAGAATACATAAAACTGAGTTCTCACAGAACCTTGCAAATATTTTTTATTGACTTTACCCAGCAATGTAGCAATAATAATGACCAAAGACGGCAGCTACTACCACAGCAGAAATAAAAATAACTACATCATATATTATTCTTAGAACATGAAACACAATTGTGCAGAATCAAACTACATACCTATGCATACACCACACCATCGCCATAATCTGCATTGTCGTGTGCCTCCGCACAATCATAATATCTTCTCTCGTCAGAACAAACAGCACAGGAATTTTTCACAAAAAAGTGTGACTAGCTATATGACTGTGATTAGCATGTTGTTAGTACATATATAACAGAAATGTATATGTAGTCACTCGACTGTGTTGGTGTACCTGTTGATCTCCATTATTATGTGGCTGTGAACAATCTACGAACCAGTATGAAAATTGAATGTGGGTTCTTCTCCTAGTAGCTCGTCTTACCTTTACCAACTCCATTTTCCATTGTTGCGCTGCTACTACCTGTTTCGTGAGATTTAAAAGAATACTCACATAAGGTGTATAAGAGCGAGCAGTCTGATGATACATTATTGTGAAGGTTTTCGCTGGTAAATCTCCTCGAGCGTAAATCTCTTCACGTTGCATCATGCATACCTACTGTCCTCATCCATGTCCAAGAAGATGGTAAAAAATTAACGTAACAAAAAATGTAAGTGCCATAGCCAGTAGAGTGCTTTATCTACAAAACAATGTCTGAATACTTTGTTCGAAATATTTAATATGTACACATACAAAAGGTTTGCCCTTTTGCATGGATTGAAAAAAAAATCCACGAAATATTCTTTGCAATTCATTGTATAACGCATCATGTTAAAATACATTGGCTTTAAATAAAATCTCCATCTCTGGTTGAGATTCTCTCAACTCCACTTAACTTACTGATTCAATCTTGCACCTACCAGTCTCCTTCATACAATGAAACATGCGCAATAATAGCAAAAAAAAAAACTTTGGTAATATTGTGCCTTATGTACTTTTTTTGTGCAAGATGTCGTCCTTCCTTTTTAATGCAAGCCAGACATCCTTTTACATTTTAAATTTGTTATGTCATCCGAGCACTTAGAAATTTAACGTAGCGTACAACACCAACCCATCATCAGCAATATACTCCTGTGCTTGGATGGAGTTATGATATCTGCCATCAAATAAATGCTGCAACCAACATGTCCCATCATTTGTTTTTGGGAAAATTATGGTCGTTATTAAGAAAATTATGGCTGTCTGCTCTGCATTCTGCAGGCCCATTTCCTCCATATAATAATCCTTATCGTACTTACTTAAAAAACCTTAGTCATTGATGGTTTCTTCAATTTACCTTAACATTATGATCATGACGTCTGTCTTGTATACATGAAAATGTTTTGCACGTAATAATTTGTACCTGGTCTGTTTATCAATTTGAAGGGATCATTTTTTATATCAGATTCATCCATCGTAAGTTATTTACAAATATAGCCTTGTGTTTTTGTTTTCTACTTCCGGTATTCATACTAAACGAACTACGTAGTTTTTTTGCGAATGGCTATAGAGAGGTGACTTAAAAATTTTGAGTGCGCCTAAGTCAATAATGTAAAAAAATAAAAGTAAGGTCGATACTGAGGTGTATTTTAGACAGCTTTGTGGTTGGGTGGATGAAATTGGATTTCCTTTACGGCTACCTACTTGTGTCCGGTATAAAATATTTATGACTTTCATGTTTTCATTTGAATGTGTCATGATTTTTGCGTTGCGATTTGCGATAAGTGAACAAATCCAATTCATGTTGTATGTCACTGTTAAACCACGCGGAACTTACAGCGAAAATATCACTTACAAAATGAAACATCTTTAAAAAATTAAATTGTATAAAGAAATAATATTTAAGACGAATCATTTTTCTCTGTGATCGACATTTTAACTGCTTCCGTTGACTATTGACGAGATCAAATATTTCATTTTAAAATCAATGTTTACTTCGTCAAAATGTGATGAATTTTTCTAAGCTCTAAAGTGTATTTAAACAAAAATTAACAATTTGCAATTGCTTAATCCATAATAAAATCTGAACATGTAATTCTTAAGCCAATAAATGAAATAGTCCGAAAATTTGGTTTAAATACATCAAAAATCCTGCTTCTTTTATTCTGGTGAAAGCTTTCTCCCTACTTGCACCGAACTTTCAGTCCTGTTCCATAACCACGAATTTCCCCGGAAGTACCAATACAAGCAGTGGGGGACCGGTTTTCTATCGGTGCGGTGTTTTTTGCATTTTTACAACATACAACAAATACAAAACTAGACTTGATGTACAACAGCACAGAATCATATCTACGGTAGTACAGATAAGAGAAGGCGAAGACTGATTTCGAGTGAAACGGCAGGAGTGTAAAGAGTGGACAGCCTCCATAAAGCAAGCTGCTGAAAGAAACGTCCTCGTTTATGGAGCACCCACGGCCACGGATAGAAAATCAGTTTTCCCAATGAAAACAGCCTTGTGGGGAGCGCAGAACACTCTCCCTTTTATAAGGATAATGTACTCTCTAGAAAAGCTTCTCGTTTCGCGTCAGGATCATGATGATAACAAACAGTTTTTAACGACAATTGCAGATGGCGCATACAGTTCTGTAGAGAGTTCAAGTCAAAAGTTGGCTTCAATTTTATGGCCAGTCAGTCATTCTTCAGAAACAGTATGAATGATTCATGATGATGAGACTTTTGCTACAATAACACTTCATGAAGTATATAAAGTGCGTGCTAAAAAATTAACACGGGATTACAAAACGTCTTCTGATCCATCAATAAATTGTGCACAATACAGATTCTTACATGTGCTGCATTTATATACCTATTTGTATATTACTTCCATTTGTAGTGGAGAGGAGTTTTGATTTTTATTCTAATTTCCTGTGTTACAGTTTGCGATAAAAGTAAGCATGTTTATTTTTGCTTATTAACAATAATTGTAAGCTTTTTTACATTTTAAAGAGCTTGAGAACCTGGAAAAATAGCAATACCAACGTTGATTCATGGTCCAACCTCTTAGTAGGTCCTTCCGTTTTTTAAAAGTAAGCAGCGACTATAATGACTACGGTTAATATTAAATATTGCGTAAGATGGAAATATCGATAATTATGCCTTGCGAGTGATTCATATTTTTATTTATAGGCTTTACAAACTTCCGATCCGAATTCGACCCAATTCCCAGGAATTTTGTATGAACACCATGTGGAAAGTGGGAGACGGGAGCCGACTATTGCACAATATGTTTTGATTGTGCAATCAATAGCTTACATAACCGTCATAAGGCTAATAATGATAATTATGGAAAAGCGGTAATAATTTAATGTGTGTCACTGCTAAAAATAATGTGCCGAAAAATAATGAAAAAAAACAACGCAATGGCGGCAGTAGTCCCATAGTGCGATGTACTCATACTGAAACAATGCGAGCTTCTCAGTTCTTCGGCATTTTTTTACAACTAAACTGGCTCAGCCCATTCATCTCTTGACTGTTGGTTTTCCGAGTAAAAAAATCGAGTCATTCATGATTTTTGTTTGAACTTTTACGATTGAGTTGTCATCAGCATACACTACAGTAATGAAGCAGAGCGCATGTTTATGCATGTGGATTTAGTCATCACTGAGAAATGTGTGAGAAAAGGGTTCTTTACCTTTATCATCATCGTTGTTACACTTCTCATTTCACATTGATATGTAGAAAACAGGCATTCAGGAGTGAGACATGATGCATGCAGCAGTTTGTTGAAAAGGTAATGAAATACCAGCATGCATGCCCTGTCATGTTGGTTTGATTGTCTGTGTATTTTTTCGCTGTTGATATCGGAGATGTTTGGCATGGATGGTGATGATCAGCAGAAAAGCCCAGTTATGGCTGTTTTCATTGATAAAAAGTTGTTGAAAAGTGGAACGGTACAGTGAAAATGTTAAAAAAACATGAAAATATTCAATACGAGAAGTATTACCAGATAGAGTAAAGAGTAGAGTAGAGACTAGGAAAAAATTATTACTGGTATAAGTGAATGGGCTCGGCTACCGTAGTACACGAGTCTCATTCTCATCCGACTCGATATCATTATTACGCGGCTGACTTGTCTTGCCAGTGTGGTATTAACTTGTTTGTCCGTCTATGAGTATACTCTCATGTCCATTGCCTCTGCCTTCAAGAATTCGCAACAGATTTTTTGCTAAAAACAGAATTCAGTCATCCCCCTGGGGTTTAAGGGGTATTTGGAAGTTTTAATTTCATTTGATAAAACATATATATGAGAGGGAATGCCAATGTCAATATGGAACCTTTTCAACGACCAACTTCGTTGTATTGGGATATGTGAAAGGCAATGCAAGACCATCTTCAATTTCGCATGATCACAATTACACATATTTTCGTCAGCTATGTGCGTGTGCTCACCGTTTACAGAATATTTATTGCCAACGAACGATCAACTATGATATTTATTTACATCGCACATTTTAAACCTCCTCGTGTCGTATTACTTGTAAGAGTTGCGAAACAGCAAATTATGGGGAGTATGAATATGAAAATACTTTTATTTCAATGAGGCGAGTAATTGGATTGCAGAAGAATGTATTCTTAGGAATTTAGAATTAAACAAATATACGGCAATTGGAAAATGGTTGTGCACCTTATGGCATACACTACAACAAATACTTTTCAATTTGCTGATGCTTATTGTTACCTTTCAATTGTTTTATTTCGTCCCTTGCAGCAAAGTAAATGGTAACCCTTTGCAAAGTTGAATTTCTGGGGATAATTTGCGGTTTACAAAAAATGCAGACAATGGGGAACGAGGAAATGTAGTACAAAGTACAAACATGTGTTGGGGGCCGGGCAAGATAATAGGGCATAAGATACAAATGCTATGATTGCCTATCAAAAAGTTTCGAGAATCAAGACTGGCTACAGATAAAGGTTCATCCGAAAAATCAAAGTGAACAGCGAATCTTTATGCATTTGGTTGTGGGCAGGGTCTCATATTTTAAATTTTTACACTTATGGTGTAGTAAGCACATGTGCTCTATGTATGTATTAAAGTAATGGATATTTCTGTCAGGAAAAGCTAAAGTTTATAAAAATGCATGCAGTGCGTTATTGTTGCCCTGCGTATGATGATAAGCACGTATTTTGCAATCTGACTTGCAAACAATAAGTAAATATACTGGCATTTTTTACTACGGTTTCGTTCTGCCTGCTGTGTTACTATACCCACCCATGGTTTTCATCTCTATTTGTTTGGATTTCATCATCAGATCAAATCAAAGAACCGGAACAATCATTTCAGTGAATGAATGAACTGTTTGGAATTCAGATACAAAATATTTGTGTGTGGATATTATGATACTTAACCATTTTTGTAAAAAAAAGTAAATGTATAAGTAGAGAGGGTGAGAGAAGGGGTGAACAAGTTCATTCAACGAAAATATTTTGAGGGATGCCATACAAGTTTTAATATTTTCAAGGTGTAGTTTTTCTTGTAATGCCTTTCATTACAAAGGCCTTCTCACAGCATTATTATAATTGTACATCCAGCAATGTGTGCTTTCATTGTATCTAGGTACAGTATTTGCAAACAACTACTTTAAAAAAATAAAGAAACAACTATTATACTAACTGGTAGCGGATGACTAAAAAATGATCTACAGTAGTAATGGTAAGTATACCTAAATTGCAAAGTTACTACACACTCACATCTCATCTTCATTCAAGTGTGTGTGCCCGCAGAACGAAACCTTGCATTGGCACAGGGTCTACATAAATCCGTGAGTAGTACAAAAAAAAGTGGAATCGAAAAAATGAAACTGGTTATACAACGCTTAGTTTATTGGCTGTCATAAATGAAACGTTCATAAATCAATGATAATGCTAATAGTGATGATGATTATTATTATCATGATAACGTAGAGTCTCTTCATGCGTGGATTCATATTTTGAAGCAAATAAAAATCCGTACACATGCACATTCTTTTAAAAATCTAGCCGGTCCTTTTACTAGCGTTCTCGAAAACAGTACTTGTTTTATGATGTTACTGTAAGCATTACCTACGCAAAATTCCCTAATGTGTGACTTACTGTTTTATGAAATTTTCCTTGGAATTGCTTTTTCTCTTCTCGTTCGATAACATAGATAGATTAGCTTGTTTGTAGTTAATTCATGTTGTTCTGGTAGTCGTACGAGGGTTTAAAAACAATATGTGGCCTGACATAAGAAATGACTAAATGACATACTTGTTACGGTGCTAATAAAGATTCAGTACGATTCATGTCCATCCCACACACGGCCCACTCACCCACTGTGTTGTAAGGTAACCCGTAAAACTTTTGGAACATACGTACATAACATGGCTTTCAGTATCGGCTTTTAGCCATTATGAGCACACGGATGTGATATACTTAATGGATTCACTTAAACCTAATATTATGAGCTTTCACCTTTATCAAAAGGAAAGAGTTTCGTAATTTTGTTTATCTCCGGTCTGTTTGCTTACTTTGCCTGCTGCTGTGACAAAAAGTTTCGTGCACAACGCAGAAATGAAAGTTGTTCATTGCTGATGGAATATATGTGCGCCAATCTACCTAGCTGCTATTAGTGTATGATTTCTGACTTGTGCTTTCCTCAGCGCTTGGGCTCCATGAAAAATCAATCTTTTCGATTTTAGTGGTAGTGGATGCTTGTTAAATTATTGCATATTGACCCGGTAATAGATTATATCACAAACAAAAGATGCCTACATTATGTTCATAACGTAAAGACATAAAACTTGTATATTATATCGGAAGTTTCCTCTTGACTGCCCCTATTGACGTAATACATAGTGAGAATTGATGCGTGTATGCGGACCCACAGTAAGCAGAGGGAAGAAATAACGTCATTTGTTTGTAAACAAGCGTGGGTGTTTTTTACATCTTACATCTTCATTATACAAGATTCTCATAATCTTGAGACATAAATAACGCCTTATTTCGCCAACAAGTTTTTCACCACAAGACACTGGCGAGCAGTGGCGAGAGACACGCTGAAAGGTGCTTTCCCACGGGTAACTTTGTTTTATAATCTTTCTTTTGTTTACCTGTAACATTTTTTTAAAGTGTAGAAAATGTGTCGCTGTTTCGTTCTCATCATTTCATTATTCCGGTGAGAAAAGTAAAAATTTGCTCAAGAGAAATTTCCTTGAAAGTGGTATGATTAATTTGCATAAAAGCATTAACAATGAAAGGTCTCACTAAAAAAGGAATAAAAGGGAACTGCATCGTTACTATTATGATTATGATTATTATGATAAACTTGCGAAACAAACAAGTGAGTATGTATAAACAGTAACGTTGTAACATTAATCTCACATTTATACGGATATAAAGTTGCATGGTTCAGTGTTAAATTGTTAAAAGTTGCTTGAAAGATTGAGATAATTGTTTATGTTGAGTTTGAGTAGCCAAGCAAGAATAATGTTTACTCTTTTAGCTCGCTCGCTCATTTTTGTCGGTGAAGATCTCGTCTGTTGCAATAAAAGGAAGTTTTGCTGTTACGGGTACTTGCAGGATTTTCCTTCATTTCCTGAGAATCGCAGAACAAATCCCTTCCCACATTCATTGCTATCATCCTATATTTTAAGCTGTTTTACTATAAAAATAGATTAACATGGAAATCTCTTACATCTATAATATGTAAGTTTGCATGTAAATATATAACCAACAGAGTATACATTATAGCGGTGTAAGTCTTTTCTCGTAGAGTTTATTTACAATGAGTGCACATTCTTCTGCGTAGTTGCGATTCTTTCGTCGGCTGCGTGGTTGGTTTCTCTCCCACGTTTTGCTTTTCGTCTTCTTTCTACGTTCATTCAGCCAAAGGTTCATCCACAGGAATTACTACGTATGGTATACCATCATAATAATATGTGAACCTAAAACAATGAGAAAGGCAAAACAACCAATGACAATGTGTATAGATAAATGAAAGCAATGTGCTGAAATGGCATGATATGCCTAGGTATTTTTTGGTTTTTTATGACGATAAGCAGAAACTGCATGTTATGATGATGAGGATGATCGTGAAGACGATGGTGACTAAGCTTATGGTCATAATCTAATGCATGCAATATCTAGTTGGTCGGCAACAGTAAGCAGAGCCAACGAACTAAGCCAGTTCGACGAGAATGGAATAATTTTATTATTACGATGAATCTTTTATCTCAAATACTTACACTTACACACATACATTCCTACTCATATACATGCAATCTTACGCCTTTCGCTATAATGATGTTTTTCTTTAGCTTTTTCAAATGCTAAAAGACCATTTCCCATCGCTTTTCGTTAGAAAGTCCTCCTCCTCCTGCCATCATATTGCTACCTAATCTCACGTACATATCCTATTCCTTGAACTTTAGCAACAAAACACTTCTCAAAAAAGCAGCAACAGCAAATAATCTTAACCAAAATCTGTATTCACTTCGTTCTAAAGAGATAGGGAAAACATTTTTTATTATAAAGCCCAAAGCAGGTTCGCAGATATTCTCCTGTTTTATGTTGGATGTGTTTGGGCTACGAGGAGAAGTGAATAAAGCGTGGTTTTCGTTACGATAAGTATACAGTAGTAAGTAGGTATTTGCATGCGTATCCCAATCCCACAACAGAACCAAATCATTCGAGTACTCCATCAAAAAACATATATTGTGTATATATCTACCTCAACAGGCAGACAAGTATTCAGAGAGAATACTCAACAACAGCATCATGCCTGCACGGCGAACGACGATAGGAAAGGTGCAACGACCAGTTTACATTTGTTTGTTGCGGCATGTGTGTAATCATAAGAAATCACACATTCACATCTCATCATAATCATCAATTCGACAAAAAATCTATTATGTTTATAATCTATACTACTGAACATACCCCTCACCTCCACCAATATCCTCCTCGAAAATCAGAGTTTCTCGATGTTGTTTTTCATTTTTTTCATGTACCTCAATCATCCTACAAAATACGAATTCGATCCGTAAAAAGCTACTTCCCTGCTCACTCGCCGCCACAACAGCCACAGTAAGTAGCTGTGCCAGGAGAAAACTATTATGTTGTTTTGTTTAATAATCGTATCAACAAAACAATGTAAGCATGGACGATGATGATGATGATTATAGTGTACACAAACAGACGAGAATATCTGCAATGTATATATAATGATTATGACCAAAACAACTACGCAATTTCTCCGAGATAACAACGTCCTCAGAGTAAGTTGATGTGGTATACATGCCCATATAGTGATATAGGCATATTTACGGCAACAATGAAAATGAAACTTTTATAGGCAAGTATATTTTGAGCCAGACTGAGATATAAATTATTTCGATGGTATTAGGTACCTATGTTTGCGACTGTAAGAAAATCTTGTAAATATAGGTATACATAATTTATATATGAGGTATTATAATACGAAGACAAGTTTATAGACTACGCGGTCATACTCACCTTACCCATCGTTATCACAAGCCTGGTTATGGTTGGGTAGGAAAGAAAGGAAAAACATGCATCATGCTAATCATACACAAGCCAATGCCCGCCACCTTACCATACAACACTGCACAGATAAGCAAAGCGAATGTGGCTGCTGCCAGAGCTTTTTCAAGGAGAAGGAAAGTGCAAAGCCCCGGCCTTGTCTTGTCAGGTGCTAGCTATAGCTGGGCTTAAAAGCTGCACACGAGTATTATTATCACAGACAATTTTATGTTGTCAAGTTTTCCTCATTTTCCTCTTATCAACATGATTTCGTTTTTATCAATTTACTCCCTCTGCATGACACTTTTTACTCTTTTTTTCCATGCAAGCGAACTTTTGCATGAGGAATATATTAAAAGTGTGAGGCGCCAGGTCCTTAGAAAGAAGTGAAGATTACCTCTGCGGCATTTCTTCACAATATTTTTTCGTAGTGAAAGCTGAAACAGCAGCGGTGTGTGTGTGTTGCAGTCAGTGTACAAACCTAGTCGTACGTCCTCCTCTTATCACAATATCATAATAATGTTATCGGCATGAAAGCGGCTGGGAGGTTGAAGTTCTTATGAATAGATAGATAGGCAAAATAGTACTTATTTTTTTATATTTGTTCATGAATGTTCGTTATCAGAGTAATAATATAAAGACGCTCAGCGTTCCTCTATTTCGGACTGTTGTAGTAGCTACACCAGACACGGTTTCTAGATGCCTTGTGTGTAGGTAGGTATGTGTAAATTGCACGTTACTATTATACAGCAACATAATATTATGAGGTGAGAACCATTTAAAGTCGCATTGCACTAAAAAGCCAATCATCCTGTCCGCAATCATGGTCGTGCTTCTCCACAACCATTGCCAGCCCAACAACCTGGCAAAAACAGAGAAAAGTAAGAATGAGAGCATGCCAGTTTTTTAACACCTCAAACTTTGTTCCATGTTCAATCCATCCCCTCCTCCTCGTCATTATCGGCCTACATAGACTAGACAAACTTTTAACCACGACAAGCAACATGAAATAGTTTTTCAATGGGAAAATACGCAGCCGGCATGTGATACATATTATGCCGTGTTGTGTACCTACTTATTATGAAAGTACATTAAACTTTGCGACTTTTAAGAAGATGACTGGTCTATGCTCGTTCGCATGCTTAAGTTGTTTGTTGCAAACACAGAACAGTTCTTGTTCCAGAAAGAAGGATCAAAGAAAAAAGTCAAGTAAAAAAATCTACATACACAAAAAATAATGAATTCCCGGATGCCAGAGTCAGCATTTTTGCCTGCTGCTGCTACGCTGCTCAAACTACAGACCCGTCACTCATTCATTGCATTCCTTTTTATCAACTCTACGAACAACTTGAGCCAAAAATCCAATGAGCTTTTTGTATTTCCTCTCTAAAGGGGAAAGGTGACCCATCACATCATGCTCTTTCATTTTCTTCATTTCCTCCTTGTTTTGCTGCTGAATTTGCTTCTTAATGAAAATTATTGGCTTCTTTTATCATAAGCAATTTCATTGGATGAAAGACTCGTCTAAGAGTATATTTATTTGCATAATTCCAATCAAATAGCAATCATAAGTTTTCTAACAATAAGGAATAAGTTTGGTAAATTTGCATTTTGTCTATGTAGTAAAATGCATTTTTGTGTACTCGTACGTTTTGTTAGAGCAATGATGATCGCTGGGTTTGCTGCCATGTAAGAGAGCATGTCTTTTGCATAAATACTATCTGAAGAATTAGCGTGCTGCGTGGGTAATAACACAATGTACTGTAGTGCGAAAGGGATTTTGTCCTTCTCCTCCTACTTGTTCTAAATCATTCTCTAATGTCGTTCTTTTGGGCGATGTCAATGACGCACATTGAGCATACAGCAATCCGACAAAAGAAGCGAGCAGCATAAGTACGTTGATAAGGAATATATGCATACGTTCGTCGCACTCGTCGTCGCTTGACTCGCCAATCGCCATGCAGTCACAATATTTTTGCTACTTAAATGCAGCAGACGATATCACCTAAATAGCAAAAAAAACTAGTCCTGGCCTGTGAGTCCTGGTTGTATACCAAATACTACCGTGTAATCTCAGCTTATTCATCTAGAAAAGGAGCTGATATACTTTTATAATCATGACAATGATCATCGTTATCGCAATTGAACTACAAAAGTGGAAATGACAGAAAAAACACTATTATTATTATTAGGTACGGCATGCACATATCATTGGACACTTTGGAGCATCGAGAGGCTATTTTGATACTCTATATTCATTTACAAAAGCTGAGCATCATGCACATTCCTTTGTCAATTTTCTTCAGTTGTAGTATTTTTCCAAAAGAAATTATATAGTTTATGTAGCACATAGTTGGTAATACGTTGTCGTCAGCGTTTATATCAGTATAGTTGCATAATAAAAACAAATGTGCTCAAGAGTTTTTGGAGACTTGTACATCTTCGCAGCATTTATCAGTGGCCAACTCGTTTGAAAAAATTAAGCAAGAAGATACATTTTAAAACAACTTCATTATCGCATCAACCTACCAGAAAATGAAAGGATTAAAGAAACCTATTTCGTCGCCAGAAAAAAATGAGGTACTTATTTACACTTTGTTGGTTTTACTGTCTGCTTCTTCAAACAATTTCATTCATTCCACTACGCAGTAGCACCAGCAACAGAAAAGTAGCGTATTTCTTGTTATTTCTTTCTGTCTGCTGGCACATAGAGATAGAGTGTAAAGGACAATCAGAACAAAACCACTGCACTGCTAAAATTGTGCCTTTCATCAGCATATGGATCAGTATAATAATCGTTGCCATAATACATGTAATATGATCTTGGTCCAAGCGTACCACACCAGTGCCAAGTGCCAGTGCCCTGTTCGCCGCAGTCGTCGTCAGTCATCAAGTCATCATTCATTCATTGCTGCGATGATGTCATATCACATCCGTCATCGTCTGGGAATTATGTACTTGTTCCTTTCCCTACTGATTATTGTTGTTGTTTTTCCGCTTGTTGTCTATCTGCAACATTCACTTCATATTCTGGTTTTGCAAAGTGGTGTGAAGTGAATGGGTAGGAAACGCAAGCTTGAAACTAACAAATATGCGTAGCAAATATCGTTGCAGTCTACTGAAACGTCAAGCAAGATACATTATTGAACTTTAAAAAAAATCTTCGCTGCTAGAGAATATTGTTCTCCATACTACAAAAATGAGCATTGTATATATTTCCATTAATTTATTGCTACCTACAAAGCTTGCATCTCTAGAATATTGAATATAGAATTTCAAACAATGAATACATATTCACATTAACATTGTGTATTCCTGGATCAATGATGATATTAATGGATAAACCAAAAGGTACTTTAAATGAGTCATTACACTTTAGCTCTCGTTACGTCACATTAAAATGTGTGTGTTGGCAGTAGTTTTTACAGATTTTTAGTCACCAACAAGGTTCGAAATATATCTTCAATTTCTAATGACCAATTGCCCTGTCATCTATTGCATATTTTATGCTATATTTAATATAAGAAGAAGCATAGCTTTTAGCATAAACATAACATTGTAGAAAGTAGAAACTAAAGCAGCAAGAAAATGTTTACGCGCTTGCAGACTTGAGCCAACTGTTAGCGGTAGAAAAAGTGGTGACAATAAAGAGAGACAATAAAAAGGGGGAAACGATCGTAAAAGCAACGCATGACAAAACATACGAGTCACAATCTTCCTCCTCCTAACTTTCTTGTGAACCCGCGTCTGAATAAAAATACCATTTTACTTTTTTCGTCAATAAAAACTTAACGAGGGATATAATTTAATTTAGTATTTATAGTACTCTTTCAAATAAAGTGCTTGACAAAATGGCAAACAATACTCTGCCAGTCTTTGCTTGCCGACAAACTAAACAGAACTGGTTTGTTGACTGAAATATTTTTAAAACGCACATGTGGCAATTGTTTAGACTTTATGCTGAAAACGTTTCCAAAACGCGTTAATTGTGCTATCATAATCCTATATCTAGCCAAAACCGGCACGGGATCTGGATCTAATGATTGTGCATTCTTAAACAAAAGCTTCTATCAATGTTTAAAAGTTCTTTGTCTGGTCACACCAAACCCATACAGTAAAAAAGCAAGAAGCATTTTATCGGAATTCGGATATATCTGGGAAATTATTAAAATAACAGCTTTGACAACAGATCTGGCTTACTTTAACGTACTATAAGTATGATATGATTGGCTTCCTATGAATAAGTGAAAATATTCAGTAGAAATCCAACCGGTTGCGTTCCATACAAGACATTGACAGTTATCCAGGTATTATGACATGCTTATATGTACATAGTATAGAAAAATTCTGTTCAAACAGATACACATTTAACAAACAATCATTGTCATTCTATTAATGGCGGACAAAATTCTGATATACCTAGACATACCTAAGTATATGAAATATTCGATAAGTTGTAAGCAGAGTTTTCCCCAATGAATTGGAGTGGAGCTAATAAGCCTATTAAGAATCTTTGCCCTTCGTTGACATTATCTAGAACTGATAGCTACCTCCAAATTACAAATTGGAAACTTCTTCTACGTACCTTATCTTCCAAGGTTTCATGGTTTTTGATCTCGAACTACGTACTCAACGTGTACGTAAATGTATTTAAGTCAAACGGACGCTTGAGCATAATGAGATCACTTACATAATACAGAGATGAAATCTTTCTATCTGAAATGTTATACATAGTCAACAACGTTCTATGACCGTAGAAGAAATTCTAAAAGAAATAGTATGTAAACATTATCAAAATCATCATCGTTATAAACACTCAGAGATTTTGGCTTAGTATTTTTTTACTGCCGTGTGATATATCAATTCCCTTGCAAAGTAAAAGTCAGCAGCCCCATAACATTTTATAGTGTTTTCCTGGCCACAATCACTAGAAAAAGGAGATAGAATATTTATGTACAATGTATACCATATCGTCATCATCTCCACAACACACTGCATACCACCATAAGTTTCATAGACCTTTTTACCTTCAAAAAATTCGATTACCTTTCTTATCTTTTGATACGAAGCACGCTAACCATATAAAAAAGGAGTAAACAACTGTGGGAATAAAAAAAACTCGTACGGATAAAAAACAATAAACTCATGCTTTTATTATTATACCATCATGGTATATATGGCCTAAAGGCATCATCTTTGTAAAAAAAACCTCCATCCGTACATATTATGGATCTGAATGTATACACATTACACACATGAAACAAATTCAGTGCCTGTGACGATACAAACGACGTAAATTTTGTTTTGCTCGCTCGCAGAACACCACCTCAAGGTAGAAATCGTAGTAAAGTAGCGTGGAACCGAATCATCATCCCACATTTTTACTACCAACCATCTCTGCACTACACACACACAGATATACACACCATTAGTACACAGGTACCGATGCCAAACCAACGCAACGCAGCGAAATTGCAGAAAAGAAGACGGAGATGAATTAAAAACCTGTATCGTTGTGTCAGGGCTCGTTCGTTGTTATATTCCAGGGGCATATAATGTATCACTATTCCGCTTGTAAGCAGGTACATTCACGGTCCCTATATCATGCCTTTTACCGCATGCATTACATAGTAAAAAACCAAATACGCGAGATGAAATTATGATGTCAAGAAGTCAAGAATCTGCGTTTTACTTTTTGCGGCATTATATTTGCTTCTGCTGCGTCGTAACTAGAACACTAAATAAATATTTACATACCACATAATAGATTGATGTATTCCAATTTCCAATATACGTTTTATTCTATCCGCTTATTCCAGTTAGGAAATACCTTTGCACAATACAATACATGTTTAGAACTACTAGACATGGACATCAAGGAGAATTGTTGGCTGTAGCAGACATGATCATGGTCTGTAGGAATGTTCTCTCAAATTGCAATATTTTTATAAGTAGTTTAACAATTATTGTATATATTTAAGTCAAGTTAGCCAAAACTGTGCATTCTTGTCAGTTTATTTTGTTTCTGTACATCTATCCAGTTAAGTCTAGAAACCTAAGAATTCGTCTAATCATTATCATAAATATTCTTATGGTTGTATTATATACCGCTTATATTGTATTTATTATACCATGCCAAAAAATTACGAATGTCAGGTCAAACCAACAGACAGATCTGGTAGGTATCTTGAAAATGCATTACTAACTCACAAGACTAAAGTTTTGTGAGACTCTTGAATATTGAACGCTAGATCGTATAGGTGTGTATATACTCATTATATCACCAATATTACAAAATTACGATAAGAAAGAGGAAGGAAACATCATCAGGCCAAACTCCTAGACATAATACGTACCTACCTACTTAAATTTCTCTCAGAAGTGTAAACTATGGTTTTTTCAAACGTTATTATGTACTTGTACTGAAAACAGTCTTCGCACGTAACCTAACAAATAATGTAATATGCTCAAAGTGTAAGCAGGCATGTAAAATACATACGTACCCTAAAAAACAACTCGATTCTCGCTGCTTCCTCCTGCAAAAGTTCACCCAATATCCACTACTACTATATATGCAGGCATGCCATGGACAAACAAGACAACAAAGTGTTGTGCAATCATACGAAACGTAAAGAGAGTTTGGTATTCACGTCTTCAAGATATGTACAGGTTACCTCCGGAAAAATATAAGGTATGTATGCAACATAATCATTAACATCTCTGCAAAACAACAACAACATGCAAGCAGACACGCACGCATCTTCCACATTTCATTTTTATTTCAGTCTGTGGAGAGTCAGTCGTCGACACAGAAAAAAAATCGAAATGAAACGCCATTCACTGTCGTCGTGCACACTGAAGCAAAAGGTTCATTTGAATTGTAGCCAGTAGTAAAAGAAAGAAACATTAAACACTACTTCGCGCTATATCCTTCTCCCTCTTTCTGCTTTTCCTATTTTTTCCTCGTCACTTCTTTGAAAGAGAAGAGTCTACGCCAAAACGTTAGACCATGAGTGAGGCAAGCTCTATTATGGACACCGTCCAAAAAATTGTATAAGATATTATGACTATATGTGTGTTGCTGCTGTTTGTCCAACTTATGAATGATGGATGTTATGTAAGCATAAACTTGAAAAACTACGTTGTGTCTTACTTTTTGTCCACTTTTTTATTTATGGTGAAGCTCTTATTACAGGAAGAACGTATTATGTTTCCTTATACAAACCCAGATACATGCATTATAATCCAACTTTGATGACGTGAGGTTATAAATAAATATGGCCAAATATTCATAGAGAATAACAACTGAAAAGAATTTTTAAAGCAAAATTTGAGTGGCAAAGGATACATGGCCGGATATGGACAATATTTTAGTGTGTACCTACCTATTAGATCACAATGCATGGCAAAATGTTGGAGAGATTACATGTACCTTATGTATGTATTGTATCATCACGCCAAACACAACAAGCTCACTCGATTTTAAATAAAGACACTACGGCGTGTCCCCAAATAAAAAGTCATGGCATAAATCTTTTCATCTTGTTGTAATCAAAGTTGTGTATTGCACAACGCGTGGGGCTGATCTGAACTCATATGTACATCAAAGCGCAATGTAGATAAGTATGCAGTATTATGTGATCTCTGGATCTGTATATATTTTTTCTTCTTAATCTTAATATATTTACATGCCTTTGCTGAAACTTTACAGCGTTATAATCCATATTAAAGCGATACACGGATTTTAAAAGTGACTTCACACAAGGTTAAAAAATTGCTCCACTGGGATAGGTATGTGTACTTTCCTGTTGTTCTTTTACAAATAAACAGTGGAAACTACTTGGGTAAAGCTTGCGTAAAAGCTGAAAGTGAGACCAAGTTGATTTTAAGCTTCTGTTGTCTGTCTTCGTTTGTTTAACTTGCCCTTAAGCAATTTGCATGTATGTACGTATGTACATCTTTTTCTAATGATCCATGTTTTTAACGTAACGTTCGTACCCAAATGCTCGCATTGGAAAGGTTAAAAGGTAACGTTATATAATCTAGCAACTCAAGTTCAGTGTGTAAATAACAGATGCAGCGAAAATGCTGATCACGTTCACGATATGATAACGTGAAAGCATAGTAAATAAGTAAATGTTTTTTTCTCTGTCTAATATGCCCATAATAATTATTATGGTGGACCACTTTTTTGCTGTTATTGTTTTGCAGTTGAAGTGAAAATATTCATAATGACGATTATATAAGCATGTACGTGCCCATTCGTAGTATTATGATATGGTATGTTACCTTTTCTGCTTTCATACATTTACCTTGTGCTAGAATGTGTTAAACGGACGATGCATGATGCATGCTTTAATTCCATAGGATGTGCCTACGGCAAAAAATGGAAAAAGGAGGCAGCATTTTCAACATTTTACATGGCAGAACAACAACAACAACATAATCATCATCATCATTACCATGAAAAGCACATGAACTCTGCAAGCTTCTCCCTTCTCTGCTCGTCTGCGTGTGTAGTATAGATTTGTGTACGTTTGTGTTCCTGACCAAAGACTACTAGCACCGTCTCTTCTATGCATGTACCATTTCTCGTGTAGGCATTTACAATGAACTGCTACATGGAATCATGCCTGCATGTTGTTGAACAAATTCTGTGTAAAAAATAGTAGTAAAGTACGCGAGTGCTTACACATACAACAACGAGTAGTCGAGTCGGCAATGTGTAGTACCATCGTTTGTTAAATGTGGTGAATGAGTGCTCGTCGTAGTATACTAGTAGCTAACAGTAGAATGAAGAGTAGGTAGTCGAGATCTTTTCAGACATACAATGTTAACTGAATTATAGTGTGCTCAGCGCTCATTGTTAAGTGCCTTTTTGAACGGCAACTCTTCTCACAGACCACATAGCTCAGTAAACTGGGATTGCACGGCACAGTTGAGAGACATGCTTACAAACTGTGTATACATAAATGTGCAAAGAATGACGACGGTGAAGATCATGAATGCTTCTCTAGTCGTAAGACGTCATACACGCAGCATTATGCTAGCAAGCCGTGTTTGTTGCGTTCTTTCTTCTTCCGACCTTTACGAAAAGACGACGATGGGAGCCGATGGAGAAGCCCGAATACGTTTTACGCACGAGACGTGAGAATAATAGTGATGATGATTATGAGAAGACATAGGCGCTTGCTGCTGCTAAACAAAAGATGCTTTTCCTTCCCCTTTAGGACTATGCTTAGCGCATAGTGTGAGGATGGAGGGAACAGGCGTGCTGTTTATGTGTAATCACGTAGTATTGTTATGACTGTTTTTCTAGTGGACGAGAGAAATTATGTTTGCAGACAGAAGAGACCACGTTGAGCTCATAGTGGAAGTGGAATTAGTAAATACTGCAGTATTTAGGAACTAGAATACAAACAAAACTATTAACTATAACAAATTATGCATATATGTATGTACTTATCTGAAGGAAAATAACAAATTAACTAAACATAGCTCATTCGCCAACTGTTATATAAAAACATTGATATGACGGGTGGACAGGGAGAGAAAGTCCAACCGTATTAGACATTCTTGTGAACATGATCGTGGAAAGTATTGTTTTGACTGCTGGTGTAAACGAGTTGTGACGGGGCGAAATTTTAGGCTGTAAGCTCCATATGGCTCCGTTTCCTTTTAACTGACCATGACACGACAAAAACGATAACAGAAATGAACTGCCTACTATACATTTTAAGGGATATATAAATATGTATATATTTTCATTATTGCATTATATTACTGTGAGCCATGTAGTTTATGTCCAACAAACTCAGTCTAAATGCAGACACTGCATGCAATGCTACACTTTTTGAATGAAACTTGAATTTTTCTCTTTTATGCTGTTGTTGTAACCTTTTTTTATGCGTCTGGGTGGACATCGAATGAGTGGTTGAAAAGGGAAAAAATGCAAGGAAAAAGAATGCCAAGACGGTTCAAATTTAAGACGTAGTAACATTCTTGTATATTTTTACCTACTGATCTTTCATGGAAAAACTTGGTAATAATAGGGATGGGGAGGGAACCATACAGGGTAGCTTTGAAGAACATTTTTTCTACTGAAAATGCACCATAACTATTTCTTTGGAAAAAAGGTGAATAATTCCCTTGTGACTCAAAAATAGCATTCGGTTTGCACGATCCCGTTATATTATGTATTGACGTATTGTATTGTAAACGAAGAAAAAACTTCAGGAAGCGTCGACATTCCTTAAAATATATACATTTTAATCATGTTTCCATTGTATCTGCCTCAAAGAAAGGGAGACGACGAATGTTTTCCTATAATATAATATGAAAGAGAGGAAAACGACATTGTGTGTCTTTGGAAAGAAAAGTCCAGAAGGATTTCATTCGTTTAATTCCAAATGTAAGTATAGAGTTACATGCTCACATTGATACTACTCGTAGTATAACAGTAATGACTACACTTTTCAGTACGTCTCGACTACCGCTTCCGCCTTCACCTCCTACTCTGCTGCTGCGTCTTATATTTACATTATGGTCGTATTTACCCATGAATAAAATAAACGTGTACACACACCAGGCCAAAGCCAGACAGCTAATAATAATATCCACATGCTGCTCCTACAACCATTACTACTACGACGGTAAAAGGAGAAATGCGAAGAAAGCGAGAAAGTTTTTTTTACAGCTACTCTGTTAGTAAACAGAGAGAAAGAAAATATCAGGAGAAAATAGGAGAAATGGAAGTTGGAATTGGGACTACTACGTAGTAAAGTTGTAGGTTGCTTTGCCTTGAGTGGAAAGAAGTAGGACGCGAGACTCTGATGAGTACTTTTTATACATATATTATTTACAAGCCTTTCCATCCACGACGTAGCACATGACATAGGAATATTGTAAGTTATATATCGGGATATAATGCAATAAGGCATGTTATTGCTATATTATGTATGTGTGTCCTTTTTATATAGAACAAAAACAAACGTTACACACACTTTTGTAGACAACACACACACACATCTCCTCACACATAAACATATCGCGTAAATGTCTGAAGGGAAGAAGGAATCCTCTCTGATATTAAGCAGCAGGAGAAAAAAGTGCACGTCTGCATGCTACTACGCGACTACTCACTCATGTTTCTCTCCTTTTTTTCTCTCTTTCTCGTCGTACCTAACATACTCACTCACTCTCTGTTTTTGGTCTGACTGGCTTGGCTGGACTATTTTTTTATGAATTCACTCACTACTACTACTTACTTTACTACTACAACAGCAAATGCTAGTAAAGTAAAGCAGTGAGTCTTTTCTGATAGCATTTTTGCCGAGCATAACAGCATTTTACCATGCATACTTATAACACACCACCACCACTACTGCCGCCGCAACAGCAAAGTATTTCAGACCGAGACTACGTGAATCCGTCGTGTTGTTGAAGCTCTCGCGTAGTAGTAAGTTTTCTGTTGTGTCTTACGCGAGTGTTATATTATGTGGGTTTGCACATAAAGAGGGAGAGAAGTTTTTGAAGCAATGCCTTGATCTACTACTTACTACCACCAACAACAACCAAACCAGTATATGTTTTTTGTGTAGTTTCTAATGTTTATGTGTATCAACTTATCGTCATCACCGTCGCTGAATTGTGCTAGGCTGTTTTCAGTGCCACTGCTGCGGCAGAGAGTGAGTGAGCGATTTTGAACGGTTTTCCTTCATCCACAAATCTTGTTGTTGTTGCTGTTCCGAAAAGCAGTAAATAAATAGGCGAATAAGCCGAAATAAAATTCAAGTAAATTTAAAATGTATGGATGTGTGCACGTGTAAAAAAACAGAGAGTTGCAAATAGGCATATTATGTATTTGAAAGAGATTTATTGTGAATTGGAATGGCGAGAAAATATCATCATTAACAAACAACGTAGTAGTATTTCAGAGCGGAATCGGAAGTGAAGCTTGTTGTTACACCAGTGTATATTCATAACATAGGTACATACAATAATATTATACTTGTCTATATATACTCTTACATTTTTTGTGTATTGCACAGACGAGTGAGTATTTTTAGAGACATACATGAATGGATTTGTAGAATGTATATATTTATCCTTCCTCCCATTGAGATTGATTGACTTAAAGTGTTTTGGTGAAAAAAAATCAATGAAATGAGAGGAACCGGAGACGGAAAAACGAGGAAAAGCGTTGAGTTTCAAAATGCAAATGCATAAACAAAAAATCCAACAGAGAGACGAAAGTTTTGTGAGGAAAGATTTATAAAGTGCAAATAGTTAACGTCTTAAACCTATAAGAAAGGTTGTGTGTGTACATAGGCATGTATGAAAACCATGTGCGACGCAATACGAACGTACATATAATGTGCACACGCAATTCTTCGTAGTGTGCAATTTAAGGGTAATGGGAAAAGTTATTTGTTTGTTGTTATTTTTTCCTTTGTAGGAAAAACGCAACGAAACATAATAGAGAACTGTGTGCAATTTACGGCTGAAGGACACCACAACATACATCATTCATAGTGAAAACCCATGAATTATCTACGAGAGCATCACAAACGTAAAAACCTTTTGTTGTTGTTGTTGCTACTCCTATTTTTGGAATAAAAACTCTGCAAACGAACTTAATCGTGTAAAATGTGAGCCACGTTGGTATTATTCATGATTTGGACATGAAAAAATTGGCAGATTTTATAGATCAAGCTAAGTAATAGTCTCTCTCTCTCTCTCGGATTGATGGAAAATGAGACATTTGAAGTACTTTTTATGACCCTAAATATCTTACGATTGACGATATTTCTTAATAACATTTTCATGTTGGGCTTAATTACGTCTCACGTAATATCCTACCCCCGTCATGCAAAAGGAATTCTGATTATGAATAATTATTAAAGAAGACTACTAGTCTACGTGGTATATGCGAAAATGAATGTTCATTGTTGAATAGATCAAATGAATTACAATTTTCTTCTTTGAATGCCCCTTGAAGCCGTCTTTTCTCATACACGAGAAAACATCAAAGGGGTGGCATTAGTAGATCAATTTATAGCGCAGTACAAGTTACGGTCTACATGTCTGCGTTTCTTTTCATAATGTCCAGTCAACGGGTTTATCCCATTGTCCAGCCAAAACATGAATAATATCAAAAGGTGAATCAGTCCACTATAATAATTGACCTTTGTATTTCAGCATACAGGAATTGGGTAGCACGGTACATTTTTCGTACGCAATTGTTTGCGTACTAATCCACTGCATCATTCCACATGTGAAAAAAGGATCGTTTTTGCTGGAAAACACTTTGCGTACTTTGGTGTGTGTGTATGTGTGTACTAAACAATAAAAATAGACGTTTGCAATAATAAAAAGGCAAAAGTGCGGAAGGAGGAAAAATTTTCTCAGGAAGTTTCATCTCTGGTCATCATCACACATCCTTCGGATTTATTGAGGTGAATTTGTGACTGTAGTGACGAGTGAATAGATTGCTTGTTGGTGGGTGTCTGCTGCACTTTTGTTTCTCACGGTGTTTACGGTGAGAAAGAGGATATACTAACAATTGACAGCATCCTTATACCCACAAAGAAATTGTGCAAAAATATCTCGCTGCTCGGGCGAAGGAATGTAAATTTTCACAAATAAATTATGCCTTCAATAAAGTTCTCGCTCTCTCCCTCTGCTAATGTGCACACATGTGGATTGATGCGTTGAGTCTGGACATGGTCACAACAATTTCATTCTCCTCACAATCGACATCAGGATAATATATGGTACGTACATAAATACCGTGTGAAATTAATATAGGTATTGCCAATATAAGAGTACGAAATGTTATCATTGCATATAACTGGTATGAATTCCTGCTGATGACTCTGCTGCTGATATCATGTTCATTACTAGCATATTTATACAAAAAGTGGGAAAAATCCATTTCATGAGAATTGTACTTACTCAACCTTCCCATTCAGGAAAAACATTTTGCAAACGTGTAGCTTTTGCCTACCTGTAGCCATTTACTTATAATTTGATGTGCCGTGTTATTAGGTAGGCTATGGACAAGTGTATGAACAAGTCGCCAGCACGTTCTATTTATACCCCGCACGTACCCACAGCGGCACAAAATGCGCTAATTATATAACAACATTAACGAAGATACTATGTACATACTTTCATGGTTGAAAGGGGTTATATTTTAATATTGCACATTATTTTCTACATGTGCCGCAGTGTGAACTGCCAGCTCGTTGCTTGCTGTTGTTTTTGACGACTCTCCCTCATCTCGCCATTTTCTATTTTCACATATTTTTTGTCAAAGAAAATTACTTCTCACAGGTGTAGAATGAGTTACAACACAACTCATAATCTGACAAGGTGTACGCATACACACACGTGGAGAAGTTTAGCATGAGAACAAATTACTGATGCTTCCATTATAAATTATAAAACATTTATAGCATGTACTTAAAAATGTAAATGTGTATTCACGTCTCTACTAATACGTCGCCAGTCTGCATTCATGTTTTGTGGGGTAATAAATTACAGCGGTGAAAGAGTACACATGGTGAAAGGAAATTACTCACAATAGCGTTATAGCTTCATGAACATGACCCATGCGTGTGCGTTTACAAAGACAGGATAGAGTCGTAAGCGAATCTGGGAGAAACTATAAGATTTGGTAATGACAGCAGTCGTAATAATAAGCGATGCTCATAATAACAAGAGTAGTGACTTTCATGGTTTCCTTCACCCCAGCAAATAAGGTGCGGTAGGACAAATTTCCTCTTTGTAATGCAACAGCTTTCGTGTTATGCATTTTTGTGTTTTATAGTCCGAATAGCCATATTTCATTTTCGTTTGCGAAAAAAAAGTTTGTTTTTACTGTGCGAAAGCGTTGCCAAACATGCCAAATGCTGAAGATCGACTTGGGCATATATTATAAATATAAACAGTACGACCAAACATCCTGCTGCAAATCCCATTCATAATAGCAATATTCTGGGGGAGTGAGTCACTTTGAAAGATTGTGTGGTACAGATGCTGATAAGTGCATGTGCGCAGAAAGTTTTTTTTGCACAACTTATTTATGTACACTTAAGAATTTGAAAGAAAAACAAAGCGGTGCGATCGAGTGTCATCATGTCGTCTTAAATTACACAAGACGCTGACGTGAAAAGGAAAACGGGACTGTTGTGGCAATTGCGGTAAACTAGGAATTTCTTCGAATATTTAAATATACTATACATATGTATACCACTCAAGAGTTACAAGAAACTGATACCGAGAGGATAGACTGACTTTCTTCATGCTTACAAAACGAAACATTGTTTGTTGTGATAGGCAGATAACAGTGAAAAAGTAATAAATGCACCACAATATGGAAGAAAGGAAGAAAATTCATTAATTTTTTTGGCTAGTATAATCCACTCAAGCGTAGAACGAGCCCTCCGAAACAGAAAGGATAATAAATACGGTACATGTAACACAATAATTATTATTGCGTTATTAAAAAACATATATACTACTGCTTTTTGCACATGCTATGCATATAAGAGGTTTAATTTACACAGATATTATATGGATTAGCTCAAACAACCTCAACCTTTGCTTTTACCGTATATTTTAATTTTATCTTCGTCTCATTTTTTCATTGTGCTTAAAAAATAAATGCGCCTCTTCATAACTTTTGGCAAAAGCACGTAAAAACATTATTATTTGCGACAAGATATAGGGAGAGTGAATGGCAGAAAAGTAAACAGACAGGAAAGGAATTCATGGTTAAAGAAAAAGAAGAAGACTTTTGTTGTAGTATTTTATTGTGATTGCAACACTAAATGCTTTCAATACTTATTTCTTCTTGCTACATGCAGTCTTGCGAAGAAGAAAGGCACGATCAATGCAATTCATAGGTATTTAAGATGTCTATACAGCACATTGTCATTATTTTTATTTTTATATCTCAGAAGAATATCGTCAACCATGTATTGGCAAAAAATATTTGTGCTTGTGTGTTTGTACATTTGTTTGTGGGGACAGAATACAGAGAGAGATACTTACTCTGCAGCAGACGCTTTGTGCGTTGCTTTTACCAATTGAAAATGAATGCATTCTTGAATTCTTTAAAGTTACAGTTTGTTGTATTCTTGAACAAGCCGAAATAAGAAGGAAGAAGAAGGAAGCTGCTGAAACTGGTGTTGGCTTGTTCTTTCGCTTTTTATGAGTTTTTTTTGTAGTTCACAAAAACAATCTGTTGTAAATGCGATATAGCCGCTTTGTGACTGTACTTGACTGAGATGTGTGATGAATAATCATTACACACATTTCCATCGTCATCATAATACTATTACTACACCGAATAGTTTTACTGACGAAGAGCCCTTTCTACAACAACTGATCGTCAGCAGTTAATGGAGATTTGTTGTTGAATTTTCTATTCTTGTACTCTCTGTGAGTTGTTTGTTGTTTCCTCCTTCTTTTGCCTTTTCATTCATGTAGTCGTCTTTTACTCGAATCGCATACTTTAGGAACGTAAAATGCAACCTCAAAGCTGGTTCGTGGCTTGTCTTGGTTATATTTATATAGGTCCATGGTGTCTGGCTGCGCTTGTGACGTGACGATAGCAAAAGATTATGTGTATATGTAAAAATTTACGCATTTAATTATAACTCCTTGTGCTATGATCAATACTGTACAATGAATTATATGCAGGACTGTATAATACTCAAAAAGAATGATTCTTCTTGTTGAACTATTGCAATTTTCCTCATCGCTCTACAACACGAACCCATGTGCGTTCACTCTGTCTGGTGTGCTTCTGTTGGTTATACATAGACGAATCCTCAAATACTTTGTCACCTTTGCCACTCGTTAATCATTATTAATGAAAATTAGGGTAAAATGATGATATGGTCTGGTAGAAAATTCTTAAAATAGATTAGCAAATTTAAATGGTTCTTTATCTTTTCTTTTATAAATCAAAGCCAATGTATGACTAATCCATCTAATAAAAGATTTCCTTTTGTAGGATACGGAAAAGGACGTAAATATATTGGCAAAAAAAGTTGCAACCTGCGCATATAAAAGTTTTATTTAGACGGAAACCAATTTAGGGATATTTTATTTAGCCATCTTCTTTCGCCTTTATAAACTTTCGCCAACTAAACCGTCAAGATTCAATTCTGAAATAGCCGAAAGCGCAAGCATACACCACACGACAGTTTAATGTGAAAGTATTTTCAAAAGGAAAATGCCGATACCAACCAACCTTTTGAAGAAGATTGACTTTGTAGATTTGTAATAATATGGGGTACTGTTTTCAAAAGAATAAACCTACCCAGCATAAAATACTTAAATCTATACACATGTGTACGTACATTATGTTTAGATTTATTTTATTCGTTTTTTATCATATATACTGATGGACCAAAGCTAACTTTTACAGTTTTTATTACTCGATATTTTGGTGTGTATCGTCATGCTGTAAGATATAATATGCTCTACGTCCACGTTGGTTCCTTTGTGAAAATTTCTGAAGATGTTGGAAGAGAAAATGTAATAAAAATAAAACAAGACGTAAGGAATGTAACATCATCATGCATTACATGATATCATCACCATCATCAAGATCAAAAAATAATCCATGTCGGTGTATCCTCTACAAATAGTAGTACGACTGCAATGCTTTAAAATTGCTGTAAACCATTACTCGCCAGTTCCTCCTCCTGTACCACCTTTTACCGACTTTTCATAGATTCCTTTCTCAAACCATCGTCCGCGCGGAGATTTCTTAGAGTGAACACATTTTACTAGGCAATTCTTCTAACTGAGCGATGTATAGTTAATATTATTATCAAGTTATAGTGTTAATATTTTATTTATTCTTTTCGTGTTTCAAAACTGTCGTCTTCTGCTTTAACATTTTACGACTGGATATATGATCATTTTAATATGCCAATATTGCATACCATTTACCATCGCTTGTACCAATAACATTCGTTTCTCTATATGGTAGTATTGTAGTCTTTTATGCATATCATGTCCTATTGCAAATATGCAATTTTTTTCTGTGAATGTTCCTAACTAAATGCCGTTGTCCTCATTAAAATAAAATAAGAAAAAAAAACATAACTTATCTCTATTCTCTTTAACGTGGTTATCATATCGCTTATTCTATTAAGTGAAATAGATTGGTGTGTTTTTTCCTTTGCTAAATGAGCGTGTTTATGATTTTCGTGGTTATTTTATTACTCGTATTCCACCATTATTGCTGGTGCACATGGAATTGACTTTGTCCAAAGTAAATGTATGCAACTCCCTCCCACAAACTGAAGTTGCCGTCGTGCTAGAAAACATTTTTACACTCTGTTTTGTTGGAGGGAGGGTGAAATAATAATAACATGAATGAACCAACGGAGATATTCTCTTTTTATTACTTTTTAAATAGTTTGTTACTAACATTATTATGCAATTATATTTTGTACAACAACGCAACTTTCCTGTGTGTAGGTACGTAAAAGTTTACGCAGGGGTATTTTTTGTAGAAGATAAAAGTAAATTTATGCATTAACTCATTCTGAAAATATTTGGTTTTCTTGTACTAGGTACATGTTACATAGGTATATAAATATACCTCGGGTGGTGATAAAAAGAGTTGAGCAAATAAAACAGATAAGATGGTATATTTGATAATGGTCATCATCATCATATATTATATTATTTCAGTATCAAACATCCTCATCAATCAACAGTGTATATATAGCTTGTTTCTTTAAAAATGGCATAAAAAGGCATTTGTTGTAGTACATACCATGGTTTGTTTCATGCGGTACATTGTTACATTACATGTTCAGTGTTGTACTCTGAAGAATTCATGAATAATCTTCCTCTAGATTGAGATTAGATTTGTGGTGGTCAGTATAAGTAGCAAAAGGAGTAGGCGCAGGAAGAGGATAAGGATTAGCAATAAAATTACCTGTCAGCTACGAAACTAAATCTTATTTTGATACGAAAACAAGTGCTACAACACCAAGAAAAAACAGTTGTCTTGAAGGTTGGATAAACAACAAAATGCCGACTCACTCATCTCACATCTCCTCTCTGGATGTTTGCACAACGATATTATTACGATTGTAGTAGTAGTAACTTGTATAAGCTGAGGTAGTAGCAGTAATAGTAGTGGGAAAGCAAAAAAAAGTTTGTTGGCAAGAGAGAAGGAAGAAGGAGAATCTGTTGAGGATTGCGGACTTAGTCATTGCATTGCAGCTCTGTATAATGTATAATATATGCTTGCTTTTTCATCCATCGCAACTTTTACAGCACACTGAAGGGTAAAAGCAGTATATCATCTTCATTTATAATCATAAATATACGTACTTTATATGAGTAGTAAATACACAAGCTTATTTGGCAATTGGCATTGGCTACGACGCACGACGACGACAGTTAGCTACAAGTCAAGTTAGACATGTTTGTTACTGTGACTGTGAAGTTCTCTGTTTTCTGCTCACTTGATGCCGCTTTAACTCTTCTCTGCTGTTTATATTACCTATGTAGAACACGTACATACATACCCAACCAGTATAAGCATGATATAGTGAGCGTCTAAAATATTTGATGTCATTCTTCTTCTCTCCTGATATTACATTATTACCTTGAGGCTCGAGGTTATTAATCGACGAAATTGCGTATTTACCTCTCATACAAAAAGAGAAAAGTTATAATATGAGCTCTCTCGCTTAGCACCCTATCATCGCTCGCACAACATGAGTTTTCTATACGCGATAAATTGGCTTATATGGCATTTGTTTATGCATATTGACAAAAAAGTGTAGGCATAAAATACCGTGATATTCACAAAAACTCGACGGTAGACAACAGACAACTGAACACTAACAGAGAAAAACACACTTATTAGTATAGAGTACAGGGCAAGCAGTTAGTTAACAGTGGTTACTGCTTCTGACATGTTATAAAACGCAACAGCAGAAGAAGAAAAGAGAGAGAAATATATATATATATGCCATATTTTACTAATAACTCTGCTCGCCATTATGGTTGTGCTTTGTGGTATATGAGTAAAATGTTATGCGCAGAATTTCGTTGTATGAAAGGCTGTGGTGGTGTGCTTTGTGCACTGTAGCAGTATCATTATTATTGTGTTTTCTGACTGTTATTGTCTCGTGTTGTTACAGAAGATCGAGCCGAGCAAAAGCAGAAGTTTTTGGTTTATGTTGCAGATACACTTAGGTAAACATCACAAATATGTTGCGATGTTGTTGTGAGTTCGGTTCAGAAGTAGTGCGCTCTTTCCACGAACAGCAGGCGTTATATTTTTTATTATATATGATAGTGTGTCATACCGTTGTTAATTCATATGTATGAGCCATGAGCATAATAAAAAATAGTGGGCTTGTTTTGTTTGTGTGAGAGACTCAATTTTGAGCAGGCCAAAAATTATGTCGTCGTTGCTTACTTATGCTTACGCATGGCTTGTGGTGGTGGTGTGTGTCTGTTGATACTTTTCATTATAATATGCTACTATATTTAGTTCAGTCGAAAATCCCATGTTACAGACACTGGCAAACAAGTAATTTGAGGTAAATTGGAGTTATAACACTTTTTTCTTCTTTCACTTGTTATTATTGAAGTGCAATTAGCATGTAGGAACTTACACACTATGCCTAGTATTAAGTACTTTACTGGTCAAGTCTTGGTCTTGTTCCATAAATGTTCATTATACAAAATGATAGGAATGAATGGCTCATGGGACTCATACTAGGTATTTAACAATGATGAATGAGTAATAGTAACAAAAACATAACGTATTCCGGGATATTTTTTACACGAGTCCTCTGTATGAGCATTGCCAATATTGTTTCGAATCGCAAACAAAGCTGATACCATTGGAATTTCAACGTATTGTCGAATTACCTATGTAATCATTTCTGTATGAGCTTAGTGTTTACTTTACGACAACCCAATGACCAACATTCGTGGCATTCATATACTGTACATTGCTCATCGTAACAATTTTAATTCAGCCCCTGCAAATCATGTGAAATTATAATTATATGATAAACACAGAAACATTTCCATGAATTTTTAGCAAACTTTGATGATTCTGATAATCATCACTCCGTGGCCTATGACCTTTTCTAGTTGTTTGTGTAGGCACATCCAACCGGTGATATTGCAAGACGATGTTTATCAGGCAGCTAATTCAAACAAGTAATTAAAAGGGAAAGAGAGAAAGGGCAGTCAAGGAACAACTAGAACACAGTTGCCAACATTCATCACTCTAATTATAATTATATATCGTAGCACACTCATATCGTAAACAGAAAAGTATTATATTGTGTTCTTCTATGATATTTATGCGTGGGAGTATCCAAATTCATTCTAACACATTGAGCAAAACAGATAGATACATTTTGCGCCTAGTGCCTACATTCATAGTATTCCTGACTGACAGCCTACATTTATAGATTGCCATTTGTCAAGAAAAATAGTTCTGGAGAAGATGGAAAATTATTTGCTGAAACGAGAGATCGTTAAAGAATCCATCCTGGCATGTCGTTGCCGACAGAAATAAATAGCAGAGAAATTTCATTACTCCACATACATACGTGTACATTTTTGTACGCATCATCTTCCAGAAAACAACACGCAACATGCCATCATCTTCTAATCATGTAAAGGTACCTATATAAATAAATGTATGCTATATTACGTACATGTATACATCATCATATACATGGATCTGCAATAATGAGATTTATATACAGCATATCACACTGCATTCTCTGACATTGCTTTGCTGACTTGTTTTTCGCTTCATACAATAAAAAACGAATTCCACGAAACGGATGTTTACGTGCTTTGGGAGAGAATCTCTATATGTAAATATCCTTTGTACCTTTTATACTCCACTTTCATACAGCCCTCTTTGTATTCTTAATATCGTAATGTTGGGAGTAAATGATGGATATAGTAAGCGTTTTTTACCAAGTTTAAGTGTTTCCAGTTTCTACTATGCGTATTTAATTTCCCATATTTTTTTTGTGTTTTTTGGATGCATACATACATCATTATCATTTGACGTTCTGCGTCAGTTGCGTTTCATAACAGTAGTGATAATGAGCTGATGTTCGTGTGGTAGTAGTAAGGGAATGATGGTGATGATGATGGAAAAAAATATATTTTCTTCATAATACGGCGGAGTATGTAAATAGTAAGTACATCACATCGTATTATATACCTATCCCGTGCAATAATAATATTGCTAAGCTAATATGTAATGTAGTATTTTTTTCATTTTTGATCTTGAATCTTGATCATCATTACGAGAGTGTGATGATGATTATGGTTTAACAGCTCAAAGCTGAAAAGAGTAAAGAGAAGGAGACGTGTTTGCTTGTATGTATGTTTAAAAGCACACACTTTGTGTACAATAATGTGTAGTAGTGAGTGTGGGTACTACTCTTTGGGTACGCACAAAGGCAGGGCATTGAGCACTTCTCTTTTGCAGACTCTCATCTCTGACAATGATAATGAGTTTTGTGGAAAAAGCAACAGAAGCTGCAATATAGTAATAGCATAGAGTCGGAACGAATGGGATGACGCAATAAGCAACAGAATCAGAAAAACAAGAAGTCTTCATACAAAGTGGGATGCTATATGCATGCATGTATATGCATGCATGTATATTAAGTTTGTTTTTGTACATTGATATAGTGTGAGTGAGTGTGTGTATCCTTTTGCACATGAAGAAGAAAAAAAACAAGCTAGTTTATTCTTACAATTTTACAACATGGGCAAGATAACTGACACTGAAATAAGCAGATAGGTATATGAAATCATCCTGATGAATAATGTGTAAAAAGAAAGACATGGATGGATATGGATACTCGGCAACTTTTATTTTATGTGCCTATGCATGCCTGCCCAATATTTTTTTGGAAGTTTTTGTAAGCACTAAGCACACACTCACACACACACATAATATTCTGCTAATACAATGAATTCTTTATACAGGAAAGATATATTATTTCGTAGGTGCATATGCCTAAATGCTAGTTCATGCATGTATGTAACGTTACGAAAATGTCAGTAAGTAAAGTTAAAGTGTTATACTTTTAGCTACGCCAGGATATGCTCTATTCAATACTACCTGAATACTTTCATACAAACATACATTCTCACGCAGCAGCGAGGAGGCAGACAGTTGTTTGTGTGACAAACGGCATCTCTCCAACCAATCTATTCACCACACAACACAACAACCCCGTTTTTCGTTAACTTTTTTCTAGTTGTTGCTGACTCTGGCACAGCTTTTTTCTCCTACCAGTTAAGTTGTTTTTCCCATTTTTAGTTCTTGAGCGAACATAATAAAAATATTATCATGCACCTATCTACATTATCTGCTGCTGCGGAGCGTGTGATACAGATTCTCTTCTCTCTGGATGTTATTGGAGGGTTTGACTGAACTTATATTTTTCCATTTTTTTATTTGTTCACCACCACCACCGCTACAACTACAACTCTCTTGAATATTAATAATAACAATAATAATAGTAGTATTAGAAGTAGTAGAAGTAATCCTAGTGCTTAAAAATACATAATCATCATCCATCTACACACACTTATTTTTACGCTGCCTGCTACGTCCATGCTGGCGTACGTGTGTAGGTACATACTGGCGACCAAACCGTAATAATAAACTGGTGCATTTCTCATCTAATTTTCCAGCATGCCTTTTTTATTGCTGGTACTTTTTTACTCTTGAACAAACAACATCTCTCTCTTCTCGCTCTCACTCGCTCTCACTCAACATAAACGTTACACACAACAATATGGACAATTATTCAGTACGAGTAGCAGTACATACGCAAGTAAGTACGTATTTTTTATGTACCCAGAGTACCTAATATTGAAAACATAAAACATCTCACTTTTAGTTGTTGTTGTTCTTGCTCCTTGGCAAATACGACTGGAGCCTCTTAGATTTTCCTACCATTTCCGTGTGTGAGTGACTCTGTGCCTTTGTATTTTATGTGTCAGTCAGTGTCACTGTTTTGCTGTTGTTACTGCATTTTCCTCTCTGTGTGCATACTTGTACAACAGCCATACAGCCAATAATAATCACATATTTATACGTTCCAAGTTCTCAAGAGGGGATGAAAAAATAATAAGGAAAGTAGGTAAATTGCTTTTTGTAAAAGATTTTTTATTGAAAGTCGATACATTTGACTACTGTGTGCGTGTGGAAGAATAGAGAAAACTTTCCAGAGAAAAATCCAGTTGCTTGCGTATTAGAAGTGTATGTATAATGTAGTGTGCACATTAAAATAACAAAAACCTCTTACTACGTATACCGCACGAAGCCGCCGAGAGAAATTGGTAATATGTTTGCCGTGTGAGATGATGGCAAATAGCGCGACCTACTCTAGATAATGACAAAGCGATCATCATCATGATTCAGTCAGGATGATGTGATGTGATGACGAAATTTTAAGAAGGAAACTTGTGTTTAAAAGATATGAATCTTTATTTACTGACATGAGTGGAGTACAAAAAACCGTACAACATACATTTGAAATGCATTCAGAAGTGAAACAAAATTAATATTACGAGTCTTCTGGAAGCTCTTTTTATCCTTAACGAGCCCTTCTGTATCGTTGCGATATGAGATATCTCAAACAAAAAAGTGTTAGCTTTGATATTTCCAAAAGAACAACGCTTGTGGTTGATTTTGTTGTTTGTGGATTTTCTTTGGAAAAAGTCACGAGCACGTCATCCTTAGATACAGTCATTCGGCTTACTTATCATGTGGTATGTTCAGAAGTTAGTCATCATAAAACATAATAGGAAGTAGAAGAGGAATAGAGGATGTGGAATGTAGTAGTAGTTTAGGAGATGTGCTGGAGAGATGACTAATAGGTTTACTATACACGTAAGTTCAATGCAGGAACTGTTACCGATTTCATACATTGCAAAGAATACTTTTTCTAGCACTTATAGCTGCCAACGTTGATAATATTTTATCACACTTGCCATTAGTATCATTTCCATGTATAATGGGTTTAGGCAAAAACACTGCTGTTCCTGCTCACATCTTTCTTTTGGTGACGAAAGACGATTCACGACGATGAATTAGGTTGTTAGGAGACAGTCTTAAGTGAAAGATAATTTTAAGTGCTATTAATGTGTTATTCAAAATGCAGTCTGTGATTTTTTAATTGTTTGTTGGATTTGATAATGCTTGTGTAAAGTGCTATATTGAAATACAATTAAAGCACAAGAAATATTGTGCACATTTGCTCATGTCATGCCGTCGTTTCCGGACTCCGTCGTGAGTGTGCAAAAAAAGTAAAAAGTAAAACCATAATAAGGAAAAAAAATCTCCAGAAATAATCCTCATTTAATATAATTAGTATTACAAAATGCAAAACAAAAAAAATCTAGCTTATTGCTGCCGTTTATTTAATGATCTTGCGTTTTTTTGTGTGCACAAGGTTGATTTGATGTAGTAGTCGCGCATTGCATATATGCAAACCTATGTACATGCATACATAAAATATGTACGTGTTTAACTATAAAATAACAAACTGTTAATACATCGGTAATGGTAATATGCAGTTAAAGTTGTAGTCAAGTACCAACTCATCGCCTTCGCCTCATCCAACCAAATCAACCAGAGCCGCGGCAGAGCTACCTAACAAGTTTATCGTAAACAAAATCATATATTTCAAGGCCACAATTTGTGTAGGAGTAGTAGAGAGAGAGGAGGAGGAAGGAAAAACACCAAGTGGAAAAGTATTGTGTTCAAATGTTGTACTAATGGATGGATAACATCTACTAGCTGACAGCAGAAAAGCAGAGCTTTCACATTTAGACATTTACACAAAAATCATTTATTATTTTATTGGCATTCACCACTAAACATTTTTGCTGTCCCGAAGTAGTTGTTGCCGACCCATGCAATGTACAATTTTATATAAAGAACGAGTGTGGCGGCCCGTGTGTCTGTAATCTGGAAAGTTCAAAACCTTAAGACTAACGTGTACTCCAGTCCAGCAGACCAACAGGCCTATATACATATAGCCATCCAAATTAATTTTATATTTAAATGAGATTGATACGTATCAGTAGGTATAGGTTGTCCATGTAATACCAAAAAACTTTCCACTGACTCAGGAACTTTCTCCATCATTCCTCCACGAGGCGACACACACATAACACACTCCACACACAACAGACAAAGCCTCCTGTTTCCTCCACACTCCACACGCCATAATACTACGTAACATTTCATTGGTCAGCGCATGACACATGGAGGGAGGTGGAGTGGTGGTGTGAGTGCTCAGGAGATTCTTTCTCCAGCTGACTCAAAGTGACAGTTACTACGCCACGGAGTATAGAGAAAGGAGAGAAACGTCAGCTCAGCTGCCATTCTTCCTCTTCATTATACACCGTTATATGGAGTGTATCCACTCCAATATATCCACTATACTCCTCCAAAGTGAAATTAAAGAGAAAGTGTGTAGTACACAGGACAGGTGAAAGGTACGTAATAACAGGAAAGAATCATCCTCTGCACCTTTTCATGCTAAACCCTTTTTCCGTCGATGCCCTTGTCATTCCATTTATTGTTTTACGGTTATAAAGCGACGGTTACATGCTAATTTTTTCCAGTAGCGCTGTTTGAGTTGCCGTTGTTGCCTCGCCGCGCCACTCGACTCACTACTTCCTTCAACTTCACTTACCTGCCACGTTTCATGTGTCGTTGTCTGTTGCGTTGTGTAAGTCCAAGTCGTGTGGTGGTGGAAAATTAATTTTTTTTGTGCTGGACATGCTCCTTTACTCTATGTAGTATGTAGTAGTGAATATAACGTGGGTATTGATTGATTTTCAACCTTTTCCAGCAGAGGAAGGAAAAAGAAAGAAAGCAAAGCATATAAAATCGTATATATTGATTGGTATTGATAATGACAGGTGAGCGGAGAAAGACATTGATTTCAAGCGCAGAGAGCGTTAGCTGAGCGTCGTTACATTACTTGTTAGCTTCTTATTATAATATGATCGAAGAGAAAGTAGACAGATATAGCATAACTCTGATTACTATTAAAAAGTGTACATTATTAAATTCTATCGTCAGTAATTATTTCGCCATATAAGTTCAGAATAGCAGAGAACAATAGCCACCATTGTACTACATATCAATTTCAAGTATTTACTTACAATCATTAAGTTGTAGTATTTAATTTGCTTTCGTTATCGAGTTAAAATCAAGTGTTTCCCACCACCAGCCACCAAGAATTAAGAACATGAGTTTCATCATTACCGAGGAAGCTTTACGAGAATTAGGTAAATATACATTATGTTGAAGAAAGTCATTCGTACAAGGTACTGTAAAAATAAAATTGCCCACGTCATTTAAGTGAATATTAATCATCTTCTAGAAGTCGACTCGCAGGAGATTTTGGAAGATGGCGATCATACATCGGAGGCAGCTGCAGACAGTCAACTCCAAATACAGGATAATGAGGTCGACAAAATCACCTTAAATTTCTTTCAGTTATAGCAATTAATGACGCACTTAGAACGCTTTTCATTAAATTTAACTTGCTCTTATGATCAGGTAATTACTGTAATGTTGGAAGAGGAGCAGGATCCAATGGATTTAAGCCAAAGTGGACCAAAAACTATTAACAAGAAGACAACCTTGAAAGGTCGGCCAAGAGACCCTGTACACGATGAATTTATTGTCTTAAATTCTGGGCGTGTACAATGCCCGAGCTGCTTGTCAACGGTAACAGGAAGGATTGATGTGATGAAAAATCACCTGAAAGCCTGTAAAGGTTATAAAAAACGCCTCAATAATACCAAGCGAACAACTCTATCGACAGCAAGCACGACAACCGTTATGACAAGTCCAACTGAAACCGTTACAGCCGTTGAAATTCCATCGTTTAAGAAAAAACCGGATTCAAATCTTAAACGCTTGTTTGAGAACTGGGACGAGGCTCCTCAAACGAAGAAACCACTTCGAGGTTTTATGGACGGTCTCACGGAGAAGCAAAAACAAGACTTTCATCTGATGTGCGGAAAGTTTATATTTGCTTGCAATTTGCCATTTCGAACCGTCGAAAATCCGGAATTTGTCGAGTTTGTACGAACGTTAAGGCCAGCTTACCAGCCGCCAAAGGCAAAGGAGATCGGGGATAAAATTTTGGATCGCGTGTATGAAGATGTCGGTAATGGCTTGGCAACGCTTCTTGCGAACAAAGAGGTCGTTTTAATGCAAGATGGATGGAGTACAAACCAGTCCGAGCCAGTTATTGCCCATAGCGTTCATTCCGGAAGCCAAGTTCATTTTGTAAATGCTGTTTCTACTGGCACTGAGTCCAAAACTGCACAGTACTGTTTGTCTCTCCTTGAAAGTGCAATCGATTTCTGTGAAAAGGAATACAAGTGCAAAGTCATAGGGGTCGTAACAGATAATTGTTATGCCATGCTTAACCTGCGTCAGTTACTTCAGGAGAAGCGAAAAGGGGTTATAGCTTATGGCTGTACTTCACATTATTTGAACTGTATTGGAAGAAAAATTACACCAAGTGGCAAGATAGAAGATGTAATAAAAGTGCAGAAATGTTTCAAAAACCACCACTTCCAATCAGCAGCGCTGTCTGAACGTGGTGGCAAAAGACCCGTGCTGCCTGGAAATACGCGATGGAACTCGCAACAGGATTGCCTTGAAAATTTTCTTGAAAACAACACTCTATATTTGGACATCGTTAGGAAGCATCCTAAGCACTTTGACAGTAGTATTACCACGCTAATTAAGAACGGTACTATTTACGACGAATCAGTTGCGTTGCTTGCCACAGCAAAGCCTGTAGCAATTGCGCTGGATAAGGTAATACTAAAAAGGAAATGCGATTGATTTGATGTATTGCTGATAATGCTTGCTAAAATATACTTTTTTGCTTTGACAGTCTCAGGGAAACTCATTTACGATCTCACAGGCAGTTAATGAATGGATAAATTTAAGGAAGCATTTACCGCTATCTGGAACTGAAAACGATTATTTCACGAAGAAAATGCAAGAAGCCCTTGTTCCTCCTGTGCTGTTGTAAGTTTAATAACTTTGCAAGCAAATTTATTTATAACGATCTATGTAACGGTTTATGTAACAAACAGAGAAAGTTACGTAGGTGGTAGCTCAATTGACTGCTGGATTTGTGGGGGTTTTCTTTACGGAACTGTCAAATTTGATGGGAAAGTCAGCTTTGTGCCATTTATTTGGCGGATTTTGGCGTAGTTTCGGTTTCTACACTACGCCGGTGATTGGTTGATGCGGCAGTGTTGTGAATGCACGTTTACTCTCAGTTGTTGTGTAAATGCATAAATTTGTTTAAAATTGCAATAACAAATAAGTAAATTTGTTCTCTTCAAGTTTACATTACTGTATTTGCAGCATTGATTTAATTAACATTAAAGTCATTAGCAGACGACGCAGGGAGAATGTATAGATTGTGTTTAACCGTCTAGATAAGCAAGCGTCAATTGCTCATGATGATAAGAGGTTGAGTTTAGAGAGGATGTTACGTAGTTTGAATTAGTCTATCCATCCGTCATCCTCCGTAATGTAATCAGCGCCGCGGTTGCGTCATTTGCCTCTTGGCAGTGGTGAATAAGTGAGGGAAGAACGGAGTGTGTTGAGATAACTTTAGCTGTAAATTAACTAGCCCTGTTATTAATTAGCAATTAGCGGTTATAATGAAGGCTGTGCGTGGTTGTTGTTGGTGTATAAGTTTGGCGCATCAAGGTATTTAAGAGGAGGAATCAGTAAAAGCATTGTTGAATTGTAATAAATAAATGCAATAGTTGTTGAGAACAAAACTACAACTACAGCATCGTGTAATTAACGTGTTGTTATTTATGAAGAAGGAAGTGTTAATGACTGGTGTCCTTTTGTTTGTATTTTTTCAGATTATTAAGAAGTAAATGCGAAAATTATAAAGTAGCAGCAATATTTGTGCAGTAGAAATTTCTGGGGGGACGACACTTTAAACCTGCAGGAAGGAAGGATTCAAAATTGAACGACACAGGGTCAGGGGGCCACAAAGTATTCTCTGACGCCACTTTTTGTGGGAGATTGACTTAAACGTTGTGTCTAATTGTAGACAAAATGTGACAAAGTGTAAGTTTTACATATTGGTGCCTGTTTACTAATAGAGTAATTATGTAGAGTCCCGCGGAACTTTTAAACATTAAAAGCCGGAAATGATTTTTAACATACATTGTATTTATGGTTCCGTTTTTAGATGCGTATGAAACACTGGAGAAGTTGTTTTGTCAAAGTGGTTAAAGAGGTTGCACAGCCATGAGAAGCAGTTAACCATGACTCGATGGGTTTGGGCGCATACGGTGGTGGCCAGCTTTTTGGCCGTCACCTGGCTCGTGTTTGGGACGCATGGTGTGACACAAGAAAGGGACTCTGCTTACGACGACAAAAAAACTGGCATATGTCAGAGAAAGTACATACGTAATCAACCCTCCAATTTGGAGTCGCTGCGGGATTGTAAAGTCATAGAAGGCTCCCTTCAGGTTGCGCTGATGAACTCTGCGTTCCCTGAAAATTGGACAAACTACTCCTATCCTGAACTCAGAGAAATTACCGGATATTTGCTAATATTTGAAATTTATAGACTCACGAGCCTACAAAATTTGTTTCCAAATTTGGCGGTCATAAGAGGTCAGGAGCTTGTCGATACTCATGCACTAGTAATAAACAGTGGAAATCAGTTACAGGAAATTGGGCTCCCATCGTTAACTGATATTCAAAGGGGCAGCGTTTGGATTGTGGATAACACCCAACTGTGCTACGTGGACACCGTAGACTGGTCGTTAATTACTAATGAATCCAGTAGTGATGGAATTATCAACAACAAGCAAAGTAGCCTATGTCCAAACGCGTGCAGCTCCAAGTGTCCCAAGTCAGACGTTGATGGACGACATTTGTGTTGGGGAAGTCGCAGTTCAAGTTGTCAGAAAGTGTTCAAAGAGTTTTGCCCGATTTGTAATGGAAGACCCTGCACAGAACATGGGGATTGTTGCAGTCAACAGTGTCTGGGGGGATGCTCGGGAACGAGTCCACGCGACTGCTACGTTTGTAAGAACGTCATCTTCAACGGTACCTGCACAGATGAGTGTCCACCTGGATTTTACGAATACCTACAACGCCGGTGTGTTACCCGTGATGAGTGTTTGAAAATCCTTGCGGCCCCTGATGTGTCAAAAGGCTCTACCGCCAAGTTACATGGAAAGCTTTATGAAGGGCAAGGAAAGTTACAGTGCATCCTAGAATGTCCCAAAGATACAGAACTTTCTCCCAATAAAAAGGCATGTGTTCCCTGTCAAGGTGCATGTAAGAAAAATTGTCCAGGCATGCAAGTAGACAGTGTTGAGAAAGCCAGGGAACTTGCCGGTTGCACCAGAATCACTGGAGTGCTGAAAATTTCTATTCGACGAAGCTCCGCAGTAACAACAGGAACTATCATTAAAGAGCTCAAGGATAGTTTAGATAAGATTGAAGAAATTGATGATCATCTTGTAATTACACATACGTATGCCCTCTACTCTCTTGAAATCCTGGAAAGTTTGAAAATAATTCATGGAAAGCATTTGGAGGATGGAAGATATGCTTTGGTGGTCAGGTCAAATGAAAATTTAATGGAACTTTGGGGCTCCAAGGTGTACAGAAAAGTAACAATAGGAAATCCAAACGCTCGCGTGCTGTTCCATTACAATCCAAAACTGTGCCGACGCATCATTTGGGAGTTTGTCGCCCAGTCAGGAATCAAGCAGAGTAAAGATGAGAAAGATCAGATTGAAATTGGTATAACAAATGGAGATAAAGTCACCTGCAACACCCGTTTATTGACAGTTGAGATTGAGAGGAAGACAAACAATTCAGTGACGATCCGCTATGAAAACTTTCGACGTAACCTGACGTTAACTAGCCACTTGTTAAGCTACGAAATCAATTACAAGGAGGCTGTCAACTACCCAGCAAAAAACGTGTCAAAATATGACGACAGGGATCCATGCGGAGACGACGACTGGACTGTGTTGGAATATCCTAAAATCAGTGATAGTGACGTACGCCACCAAGACGAGCCGGAGTGGGAGGAAAGACGCCTCATTTCAAATTTGAAACACTACACTTGGTATGCCCTTTATGTGAAGACGATCGTAATTCCCGGTGACTACAATAACTTGAACAATAACACCGGCGCCGAGTCCAACATCATCTACTTCCAAACATTGCCTGGCGTGCCGTCTAAACCTCAAGATTTCAAATTAGCTGCTGGGGCACCCGATCAAGTTACTCTGTCGTGGTCATTACCCATTCATTCTAATGGGCGATTGGAAAAATTCAACATTTGGTTGGAACCAGTTCATGAAGATCAGAAACTCCAAGACGAAAGAAATTACTGTAAACTAGGAAGAGTCACTACAAAGATGCCTTCTGGAGTCCCTGGCAAAACAACACTGGCACCCTTTGTTCATTCTCCAAAAGAAGGGGACCTGGCGACTATCTCCACAAAACCACAAGAGGATTGTTGCTCCTGTAGTGCTGGTGGTGGGAAAACAACGCCCCCGTCACATGAAGCCATCCACTACAAAGATAACATGATGAATCAGATAATTAACCGTGTATTCCTGTCCCAGCCAGAATCTTCCCCTGGTGACCTCGCTCAGGATATCGATAATAACATTGTCCGCGACAAACGTTCCATAAGACGTTCCGTGGAAGATTCGTCTGATAACTCTGGAGAGAAAATGAACGACAAGGTATTTCCGGGAGAGGAACGTTCCCCTGGCATGGATCAGCCTCGAGTACCACGAGAAATGGTAAAAGTGAAAGAGAAGATGGTTATACTTGGAGAGCGAAAATACTCATACACCTTGAAAAACCTGACTCATTTTACCACTTTCCAAATTGGCATTCAGGCCTGTCGGTTCATTGAACCGACAAACTCAACAGAGATTGACAATGACACTAGAACATGCTCGGATATAGTTGTTGAAAAAATCCAAACGTTGGCAAACCCAAAAGCAGATAACATTAATCCCTCCAGTATTTCCACAAATGTTACAGAGGGAAACAAGCTTCATTTGTCTTGGAATGAACCAACCAACCCAAATGGTGTCATTTTGGCGTTTTGGGTGAAAGTTCAGAAAATGGAAGGCTCAAAGTACGTGGATTATCCTATTCGAAAGTGCATCACAAGAAAGGAATTTCAAACCACAAGAAACTATACGCTTCCTGAAGGATTGTCGCCAGGAAATTACAGCGTGAGCATTCAAGTCGTTTCTTTGGCCAAAGATTCTGAATGGACGAGGGACGTTTTCGTTTGGATTAATGACACTGACGGCAGCATGAGTGGATTGTGGGCCTTGATAATCTTGCTCCCAATACTTTTCATGATCACCATTGGAAGTCTTCTCGCTTACTACTACATTCGTACAAAGGACATTAGTTCACGGAGGATAATCTCTGCTAACCCCGAATACATGTCTAATGGTAAGCTAACTTAAATCTGTGCATTAAATCCACATGCATTTAATCGACTTTGATATTACAATAACACTTTCATTTGCGTTTTACTAGTTGACATTCCTGAAGAATGGGAGGTGTCAAGGGACAAGTTAGTCATCTTAAAGGAGAAGGAACTTGGACAGGGCTCCTTTGGCACTGTTTTCGAAGGCATTCTGAAGGACTTCATTCAAGGACTTCCTATGGTATCCTGCGCAGTGAAAACCGTGTCTGATGATACTCCCAGTGAAGACAGAGCATTGTTTCTTAGAGAAGCTGCGTTGATGGTTAAGTTGGACTGCCATTGTCACCATGTGGTAAGGCTTCTTGGTGTTGTATCAAAGACGCAACCAACCTACGTTGTAATGGAGCTGATGACGAAAGGTGACCTTAAAAATTATCTACGGTCGAAACGACCTGGAACTTACAACACTGGAGAACCTCCTCCTACTCTTCGGGTAATAATATAAACCATGATTTTTTCACGTAAAAGCTAATGGAAAGGTTAAAGTTTGCCTAAATGCTATTGTTTTTTATATATTTTCAGCAAATATTAAGAATGGCAGCGGAAATCGCTGATGGAATGGCATACATTCATAAGCATAAACTAGTTCATAGGGATTTGGCAGCGAGAAATTGCATGGTAGGGGAAGACCTCTGCGTGAAAGTGGGCGATTTTGGGATGACCAAAGAGATGCTTCAGAGTGATTATTACAGGAAGCAAACTAGAGGACTGTTACCTGTGAGGTATGCGTTTGACCTATATACATACATACATACGTGTGCAATAAACGTAATATGTAAAGGTATTAATTAATGAATTACTATATTCGTGCAGGTGGATGGCACCAGAATCTCTTCGCGATGGCGTTTTTACTAATCAGACTGATGTGTGGTCGTTTGGAGTAGTGTTATGGGAAATGGCCACGTTAGCAGCTCAGCCTTATCAAGTAATATTGTGCTCTTTTTGTTGGAATTTTTTAAACAATAATAAGGATAATTCAAGTGATTAACTTACTCAATTTTTTCTGCAGGGTCTTAGTAATAGTCAAGTATTAGAGTACGTGGTGTCCGGGAGAACAATGGAGAGACCTGAAAATTGTCCTGACATTCTTTTTGAATTAATGACTTGGTGCTGGCAAAAGGAGCCTAGGCATCGTCCAAATTTTATACAAATATTAGAAAGGTATTTTTGCGCACTTTCCCATGTCCATTTTTGTATTTTATGTATGTATGTGCAATGTTCGAAAGTTTGTATTCACAAACTACAATCATGTTTATGGTATTTATTTCCTCAGGTTATCGGCAGATCTTGACCCATCATTTGCTCAAGTTTCCTTCTTCAACAGCCCTGAGGGCTTGAACTACCAAGACCAATTGAAACTACAATCAAAAGATGACGCACTAATAGAAATAAGATTTGACTCATTGACGCCCTTGGCTACACTCGATGATGATGACGACGACTTGGATGACTACGACACTGATGAAGAGAATGAACTGAATCACCATATTGTGGATGATTTGGGGGACATTCCTTCCCGACTGCTCCTTTCAAGTCCTCCACCTGCGACCATCACAAACTCCAGAAATCCTTCTTCACTCATCAACGGTCTTGCCCTTAATCCTCTCGTCATACATTCGCCGAGAACCGACTCTATCCACAACAGTGACAGCGTCAACCTCGCCAATCATGCTATACCTGCTCCTACCTCTTCTTCAAGCGCCAATCCGTACAGTTCTGGCTCTCGAACTAGCAACAGTAACTACTCACCACGACCAAGAACTAACTCAAATAATAACAATACAAATCCTCGGTTACCCATATCCCTCAACCTTCAAAGTAGTGTAGCGTGTTCTAATGTGAATAATCGTGATGGAGGTGGTGGTGCTGCTCCTTGTGCAGGAACAGGTAGTTCTTCCTCTTTATCCTCCACAACCAATTTCACTTCTTCTATACCGAATGGGGTTGACTCCTTGGTGTCGAATCCATTCCACCAGCAGCAAAATCATCCCGCCGCCGGCACAACTAGTAGTCCAAAGTGTTCATTCAACAATTCCGGTGATTCAAAAGTTGAACAATCAAAAACCAATGCATTCAACAATAGTGGTAGCACTGACAATTCACAAGCCTTTCTGATTAACTATTCCGGTGATGGAAATAAAATTAGTAATGGAAATAGTGGTGGTAATGGTGGCAGTGGTGGAAACGGTTACATTATTCGTAGAAATTCTCCAAATCATGAAAATCAACCGGTGAACAGAACTACACAGTGTTAAGGTTTTGAACAAGTGACACACTCAAAATATGAAATAAGTGTATTCGGTTCTACCGCAATCAAGTACAAATTAATGTTAAGCCGAAATAGTAATTAGTAATTATACAAAATTATACGTAGGTAGTAGTTGAGTGAATTTATTAAGTAACTTATATCTTTACTCTACAGGGAAGACTAAGCTTTTTCAATACAATTAATAAGAGTATTTATTTCCTCAGTGTCTATAAGGTAAGGTAAATGTAATGCAGAGCACATTGGTTTAGAGTTACATGTCTACAACGGGCCAATAAATGGTATATTTGGTCATGGTAGTAGTGTCCTTTGTTTGTGGTCAAAACGCAAATCAGTTAATAATGAAATAACGTTTAGGTATTCGTATAAAACTTATTGCTTTGTTTTGTAAAACAGTTTATATACCAATAATACCTTTAGCATTTAGTTAGTGAAGATCACACTAAAAATATTTTTGTTCATAGTTGATTATTTAACGGTTATTTTTTGATATGTACATACATAACGGAAGCAGAAAAAAGCAAAAGTTACATATACCTATTTTGTATCGTCATGTAAAAACTCCAACGACGTGAGTTACTGTACGTCGCTGATAATGCTAAAAGCGATCTTTGACTGGATTGATCTCATTTCTTAAATTATAATGTACTGTAATTTGTAGTTCTTTTCTAGTAGTAGTAATTAGTAATGCTGTTATGTATTTTGGCCCTTGTTGCTGTACTAGAAGTAGAAATGAGGGTGAATTCTTTCGGGATTCTAGTACTGATGTGTTGGTGAGTTGAATGCAGCACCACATTGTCCATTGATTTATTCGTTTATTATTTTGTTAGCAGTTTGTTTAACGTGTTTTCCACTGCAGGGTAAGCATTATCCACCTACCCATGCGATATCATTGCGGGTATTTTTTATAAATATATGATCCAAACTATTTGTTTATCGTTATTCGTTATATTTTTTTGTTTTCTGTTATTATTACTGAATAAAGCGACAAAATCACAATTTTGATTGTTTTCCCACGACGTGGTCTAAAAGCTATTTTGGACAACAATTATTAATTATTATTTACCGATCAAAATGAACTTTGAAACAAAAACGTAAATGTTAAATATTCGGGTAAAACGTAACTAGTTTATTTGTTGACGTATTACTAAAAAACTAGCCAATAAATTTTGTTCACTGACGAGCTAAAGATTGAATCAATAAATTTTGCAATTTGTCTAATTAAAAAAATGCTTACTTAAGATCCTATAAATTATGTTCCTTATGTCGGAGGTTCTCTTAATTATTTATAAGCAGAAATGTAGCTTTCTGTAACTACTGCTGTGACGCAATATTGACTTGTCACATTATGTACAAATTCTATTTATAGTAATAATAATTGTTATTATTACATTGTTATTATTAATATTATATTATGATTTCTTTTTCTGAAAATGTTCAATTAATGTGAATAATGGTTAACTATTAAATATCAATCTACCCATTATACGTATATAATTGCCTCGCGATAAAACAAAAACATCAAAAAAGGAACTATTATATTATGAAGTAAATCAATTGAATAAACCGTCATAACGTTGTAAAAATTAACGTTTATATCCCTCTGTGTTCTTTTGCATATTTTTCAATTCATATGAAAGCATGAATGCACTACTCTGGTTTCATGAATTTTCATTTCAGTATCATACGTGATGGTTATAAACTCCATAAACACTAGTGCATTGCATGTGAGCATTACCGTTCTAATGAAATTACCGTTTATGTGACCACTATATTTACGGTTGCACGTAGAATTAATCCGGCATGTCAGTTCAATTAAGATACATAATATCCAAACTGACTTGCAATTATTGTTAATTAAAATTCTCATAGTTTAGGACAAAATTCAAAGGAAGTGCATTGACACTCACACTCAACACAGCAGAAATACTTGCGTTTTCGTTGGCATTAACGTTTCATCATTTTTAGGTGCATGCATTTTGTACTCAAAAGCATGTTCCATAGAGTTGACAATTGTAAAAATGACTAAACTTTGAAATACTGTTTTGATCACCGAACATTTTTATTTTACTTTCATTTATTTATTAAATGCATATAAAATGTAAATATGTATATTGTATATAAACAAAACTGTAGTAATCACGATATAGAGACATCCTTAGATCAAAAATGCAATTTTGTTAATGAAATTTTGTGTAAAAATAGTGAACGTTTTATTTAAAATATATAACATTATTCTTGGTCTTATCATATTGTAGTGTTATAAACAGCATAAATGTATAGTATGAAGAATTAAAAACAAAATTCATAGATTGGTTTAAAAATTCAGAGATTTACTTTAACTGTATATATAATAGATTTCTGCATTTTCTTTGGGGACTAGACATATTTTTCATTTGAATATAATAACAAATTCTTAAATATCTTTTACATTGTTATATATGGCTTGGAGTATACAACGAATATAATTTGTGGAAACTTAAGCAGAAATATGACGGCATTATTTTTGGCAAGGTGGACTTAAAAAATAAAATTCATCAATCATCATACATTCAAATTCATATACACATACAAATTGAGCACACACAAAAGCTTTTGTACAAAAGTAGTGTACACAAAATAAAACGAATCATTTTTTGTAAATTTAACGCATATAGCCTAATTAATGACAATTTTCCTCTTAGCTCGATAAATTACTGCTAGAGTTAACGAGCCCATCCCCATCCAGAGGAGACAACTGGAGCCTCCCAACCTCCCCATCCGCCGGATGATCCACCCCATCCACCTGAAGATCCACCCCATCCTCCGTGGCTGTGGTGGTGAACAACAACTGGAGCTGGTTTCCATCCCCAACCGCGTGGCCGGGGCCTCCACCCCCATCCTTTCCGGAGAGATTTGCCAACTAGAGCTCCAATCAGGAAGGACTTGCCAAGAAGGAGAGTTGGGACAATTGGGTCATATGGCGATCTCTTGGTACGATGTCCTATAGAGTTATTCACACAAAAAATGACATGTCATGAGCACAATTCAAAACCACCAAAAATCTCTGACATTTCTCCACAAATCATTCTTTTCGGATTTGCATACCATGAGTGAGTTGATCTGCCCTTACGGCCACCTCACTGGTATCTACGGGGAGAAGTGAAACAAACAATACAAATCAGATACAACAATTTATAGCTTCTTTGTCAACAGCACCAATGTTCCCACATTCCCTTCCGAATCACACAAACAAGCACTTTCAAAATTTCGGTAAGATTAAGTACCTCCGTGGGCTGCTCCCGTAGGCTGATCATTTTCACTGAGCACACACACTATAATAGTGGATATGAGAAATCCGAACACAACGAGCCCTCTCATTTTGGCACTCTTCTTTGTTGCTGGGAGTTGGTCGTAAAAAAAAGTGAGAACACTTCGACAAGATCAACCAGTGTAGAATGAACTTGCTGTAAAAAAGAAAAAGTGAGAATATTTTTGTGAGAGTTTCACGAGAGCCCACGCTCCTTACTTTATCGGTAAGCAGCAGCGTGAGTAAGATTGCTAATTTGAATATAATATGATATAAGAGGATGTTATATATGACGCTTGACGCGCTGCAACAACACCACCACCAAAACACTTGCCTTTTTTCTAGAGCGTTATTTGGAAGAAAGCAGCCAGTGACCACTTGAAAGTGACAGAAACAACTGACTCTTTGCCCAAAAAACGGTCCTTTATATATTTGAAAGAGTTTGAGCTGCTGAGGAATCATTTACAATTCATCAGACATTTTGGGTTACATGATGACAATGTGTAGGTACACGAGTGTACACACATGCAGACAGGTGCTTATACACGCCAATAGCGGCTAAATGAATTCCTTAACTTCTGGTCTGGTCTTTGTTGGGATGATAGAACATATTATTCAATTGTTACTTTTTGTGAATCTTGTTATTGCCAAATAACATCAACATTACATATATATCATAATGCATACATGTTATCATCATAGTGCACGTCCCTCCTTTTTCTTCTTCTTCGGCAATAACAAGAAGAGCACTTCAAAGTTAATGCATACATGTTACTTGTCCTGCACCTGAAAATTCATGCTTGATTATCATTGATTCTTTTGTTACACCTATTTAAAAGGTATCATCATCGCAGTAGCCCCGCGCAGCGTTATTATGGCTTGACTTATTATATGCTACCATTATATAATGGGTAATATTATGATTGTGCGTAATTGTTGACTCAACTTGTCGTGATGTTTTATTCGTTGGGTTATCACATAGCTTAAAAGATGAACGCGAATCATCATACGAAGGCGGACTAGAATTCTATTAACATTATCATGTCAAGTAAGTACATAGTACGGTTGCAGTCGGAAAATGGGCCGTTTTTGTTTTATTGAATTGCGTACAACAATGTACGGTTTTTCATTCCCTACACATATTTGTCTCCTTTTTTTTCTCGCAGAAGTTCAATCACAGTAGAATACAAGGCTTCTCTGTCATCATCATTGTTAGAATATTGGCCCTTACAAAGTTGAATAAAATATATATATTATTGTTGTTGCTCCTGCAGTTTCGTTATTAGGGTATTCATTTCTAAAAAAGTAAGATAATGTGGTGGTAGGAAGTTTTTACACTCGAGTAGCAGAACTAGCGTACTTATGTAAATCGATTATTGCCTCATCTTCTGCAATTGTTCTGGTTATTGCTAGTCGTACGACAACATTCTACCTAGACATTATGCATTGCATGGATAATTTCGAATATGTAATTGCAGAATCATATATTATTTATCAATGGCTTTTTTAAAATTCCAAAAACGTAATTAGATTACGCTCGTGCCAACACGTAGGATGGGAATCGTGTGCAATCTCCAAGTAGTAAAAAGTTAGCCAAAGCCATGCTTTTACGTGATATATGATCGATCGAATTTACTGTTTGTTAATAGTTTACTTTGTATCCCAATTTCAATAAATTTGGCACATTCGTAGACGGGTGCAGTGCGTTTATTATTGGTGAAATATTATAAGCCAAACATAATTGGAGTAATCAATTTTTTTTATTTTTTGCAAATTGATGCTTTTGGGGCATCATACGCAGTTTAACATGACATAATAGGATAATATGATTATAATTGATATCGCTCCAAGGCCCTAACGATTATAAGGGTCTTCCGTCCCGTCGGTTTGTTTTACCTTTGACAGAGATCAATCACCAAAATCACATTCGCAAAAGAGTCACGAAATGGAAAAAGTCAAAACATGGCATTTCTGATGGCTCGGAGCAATATTGATTGACATTTTTTTATAGTTTTGATCAGAAAATTTTTATCATGAAAGCCAAAGTGGCAGACAAATGTATGTTGCATAATATTATAATTTGATAATTATTGTTTCCATCAACTCACTCATAGTTATTGGATCACCTATCACTCGTGTCCCATGTCATGATCGATTCTTGTCAATCATTTTATTGTAGATTTCAATAGAAAATCGTCTGATTTTAAAGGAATACATATTCATAAGGCACAAATGTGGTAAAGTGCAATTTTGCATTTTTAATAATCATATTATTGATTATTGGTTCCACCCACATGCAAACTTGTCATGCAAAAAAACTGTACTGGGTAGACTGCCACTGCATTTATAATAGACATATTGTATATTATTATAGTAGTTGGGTAATGGGCAATGTTGATTGCTTATATTGATCGAGTGGGAATTGACATATTTATGATTCCACTACAAACGATAGGCACAGAAAAGGGTTTGGTTTTCTTTGTTTATGAATACCTACAAAATATTTTTCACTCTGGCTTTTAATCTGTTGGACGTTTGAAGTTTATGATGACGAAGTATGGGTTCACCCGTGCAAGAAAATAGATTTGCAATAATTTGTCGGTTTGCGCCATTAAATGTATCAATCGACAGATTATTATAAAAGGGAACATAAAAATCACAACATTCTTTATAGGATATGTCCATCTAGCCGTCTCCTCCTAAGGGCACTACTACCACACCGCGCCGGTTGGTATGAAAAGTACACCCTCTACGTGATGTGATTATTTTAAGTTTTTCGCTTTTCCTTTGTCAATAGTAAATTAGTCAATAGCGCAACTATACTAATTACTACTGCTGCGTTGTGCCATATACATACACGAGCTTCATAATATTTATTACAAAACTTTAAAATATAAATAAATATGCAAGTGAATCAGGCCGAAATCCCCCATCTTGATTATTTGAAAACTGGTCGCATATTCCCATTCAGAAACAGCATGCTTCTTTGTAGGTGAGCGAGGAAAATTATGAAAAGGGAAGTAAAACAGTCGTTGTAATCAGAAGAAATGAAAGATGACGATCCTGTGATGATTACCAGCTCAATTTATTATTTACATCTTGGCTGGCAAAGTATTTAGGTGCGCTCTGCTGGTGCGTGCGTACCACCGCACAACACAACAACGTTGGCCATTTTTTGATTGTCTAAAATTCCACAATAATTCATGTCTACGTTTATTCATACTTTTATATAATTGTACAATACAGCTATAGTGAAAATATGGCTCTTTATAGCCAATGGCAATGATTTTGCAATGGTGCGTTGCAGGAAAGTGTAACAGTCTCAAGTTTCTTAAAAGTAAAAAGCGGTCCATTTCTTCAAATGATCAAGTTGAGTGATACTAGAGCCAGTTTTGGTACTAATGATGTTGGGTCATCGTTTTAATCTCTTTGAATAATTTATCAAAATGCTAGATTTTATGGACAAAATGTGAGACACGCATTTGTTATGATATTATCTATCTGGATATATCATGAAGAAAAAAAGGTGCAGCATCTCTATAGCCATTTGTGTATCAATTAACTAAATGTTGCACTTTGCGTGTGCCTTTCGAAGTGAAAAGATCATTCATTAATTTGTATTTGATTAGCATTAACAGTCGTTGTTTTTAATGAGTGACAACGCTCTAACAAACAAAAGGGTAAAAACAACCTTAAAAGTTAAGCAAACTATTTTTTTAGTTTATTTTTCGTCCGAAATTCATTGTACACGAACAAAAATATTATAAAAATGGAGTGAATGGACGTGGACAGCTTTGACACATAAAAATTGTAAATGTATTGTTGCTGTACCTTTAATTTCAACTGGTCATCAATTAGACAAAATGGTAATGCAATTTTTCTACTTGTTCGCCCTTTGACATTTATAGCAAATATGATATACATCACTTGTAAATACCTAATGGAACAAATATGTGCGTAAGTGTAACTCTGAATGCACTGGCAAAGATATCGAAATTGATTTTTTGCTCAATAATATGAATGAATACTTCACTTTTTATTGCCATATTGGGGCAACATGAATCCTTCGAATATAATCCAAATTACAAAATGATAAATAGCACCAATAAATTTTTTATAGACTTGAAAAGTTCATTGTTTTATAAACATAGATACTGAGAGATTTTTGGCGATGCGTATAACGTAACGTGCTTAAAGGCTGAATTAGCATTTTTTTTAAACTTTCTTCTTGCATTGATCTAAAGGACAGGAGTTAAAGTGAAGACAGAAGACACGTCAACAACCGTGTATCCGGTCTCAGTCGGTGTAACATCATCTTTGGACATCAACTGAACTGACAAAAATACTTTTATTGGCCAACGAAGAATGCACGCTATCGTATTTACAGAAGATTTGTAAAGGGGGCTGGGTTTATTGCATTTAACTATGATACAATAAAACGATTTCATGCACTTATTGTACCGATATTCTTTCAATATATAGGGTGTTGGGTCATGCCACATTTACCTTTCACAGAAAAATGTTTTTTATACCCAAACCTATCCCATCACCTACTGACCAGCGACCATTAAAATAGAACTAGCGCGATGTATTCATGACTTGCTAGAGCTAAGGGACACCAGCCTCTAATAAGTTTAATTGTTTTATGGTTGAAAGGTACTTTTTGTAGAAGTTCAATTTTCTGATTCTCGCAAACTTGAAAACTTTACGTTGCGTCAAAATATATTTATCTGATTGTTTTGACTGAAACCTTTTTTGCTTCTTATACATTGTATTTTTTAAACATTTATTACTTTGTACATACATTGTTGAATAAAAATACTGTAATAATGTCATTAAAGATTTCGTACAAATTTGTGAATTTTTTAATTGCAGATGCGGTGATGACGAAATTACTTAATCATCATTCAATAGGATGCACTATCTCAAATGAGCAAACAAGATAAAATGACGGCCAGGGTGAATTATTTTGATGGAGTAATTGTTGTATGAAATGTAATTTAACTCACTACTGGTCACATCTTCTGAATGAATGCTGTTGAGAGATTCATTCGATCAAACCACCTTTTATTCAAACACTTGCATTCATAATATTTTGTTGATGATATAATGTACCTGTTAGTGGCTATCAAATCAAATTATACTTGCTAGCGTGCGATTATGATAACAATACTTTTTAGTACATCAACAATAAAATACAGATTCATTTTACAATGGAGTTGTAAATAGGTACAGATTTCCTTCGTGATGATTATTATTTTCAAAACAAGCCCATTAGACCGCCGAGTGACAATCCAAGATACAAGTGCAAGAGCAACCCCAAAATACGCCTCATTCTACATTTCTCGCTGTGATGACGCCATTTTTGCAACCTACACTCCCCGACTACTGCCATCAAAAGACACTGACCAACAACAATGTCATGTCACAGTGGAGTAACACAATCTTAATGTTACACTGATACATAGTTCAAATAAAGCGTTATCTACTACGCAGCTACACAAACGAAAACAAACGAAATAGATTTTTTTTCTTAAGCAAGTTCTCAACAATTGTAATTAATATAAAAAGAATTTTTGTAGTTTGTATAGATAAAATAGATATGAGTAAGTAAATAAGTTACGTTATTTTGAATAGTTAAATATTCAAGCACGGGATGATGTTTTCTGTGTTTATGCATACATACGAGTGGCATAGAACAGAGAAAATATAGCTGACAAAAGCAATGATTCATTTTATTTTGATAATCACGATTATTACAATGGTCGAGCGGTTGGTGCTGGTGACCGCTGCTGGTATGCTGCATATAAGCGCTTGCCATCTTTGAAAAAAGAAAGAAGACGATAACGTTTTGAATAACATTAACTTTCATGCCCGAATATGAAGTAAAAATGCACTAAAAGAAGAAAAATTCCTTAAATAACAAGTGCCTCAAGTTGTACTGGTGCTTATGATATATGAAATTTCAGCTTTCGATTTTAATGTTGATTTTCATCCTCTTCCTCGCATGATGATGGGAAGGTCGCTAATATTTAATATTGAAAACCTGTTTGTTTCGCTGTACACTTACTTGTTTGTTGTTTATATTTATGCGTTTTTTTCTTCATATCACACTATTTAGGAACCAGACATGAAATGAAGAATACGGATCTGATCTGGACGTCATTGGCAGTTTACATAACAAAACAATTATTGCAGAAAATCAAGTTAATTGCCTAACCTGCAAATTGTTAACCATGTTGACAAAGAAAGTGAGACAGTTATTTAATATTATTAGGTAGGAGATATTAAATAATCACACGATCTACACGGGCCGGTCGCGATAATTATTAGCAAGCTTATATATTTAATGTTTGAAATGTTGATGTGTTTGCCCATCCCAATTGCGATTTGCGAACGTATTATATGAATACCTAGAGCAACTATACAAACTGATGACAGACAGCTACTTCAGGCTACATGGGTATTATAATGACTCCCATTTTTCATCTTAAATAATTTAAGTTTTCGTATGTAGGTACCTTAATATGAACCCTTTAATAAACCAGTAGTCATTTAAGCAGGTAAAGCTTCAAATTAGAGTCATAAATCTGGTTCAGTTTCAGTTGATATGATATGACTCATGATGCGTGCACGGCAGTCGATAATAAATACAACGCTGCGTGAGGAACAACGGACTTTTTGCAATAGCATCAATTAGGCCCATTTTTGTCATGATAGGCCAGCGGCTAGGCTAGTTTCACATTTGCACAAATTCAAAATTCGGCCACAATTCATACGAATTACCATTACCACCCACCAGTACCTAATCAATACTTCTCGGAACCAGGATGATAGCGCAATTGGTATTTAACTTGGCATCATCTCCGCAAGCAAGTCCACAATTTAATTTTATAATGATACCTATATTTCCTTGTTTGTAATGGTAATACCTAATTGCGATATTGATTTTACACTGTAATTTAAAATCATCAGGAAATTGGACCGGGTGTCTTTTATAAAAAAATTAATGTTGGTCATCCGAGCAGTTTGATAATTTTTGTTAATGGTTGTCATACGCTTTGTTAATGAACTATGGGGAACTGACTATAGGTATTTTGTGTAAATAAAAATAGTGCCCTTATTCCTGAATGTTTTATTTTATTGCTGCTTGTTGTCGACGGAGTCCTATGGGGGCCTACAATTACAGGATGCTTGCATAATTGTGTGATTTTAAAAACCATTTTACGTACATTTTTGCTTAATGTAGGAAATAAAAAAAATTAAACAACTGCCCATGCCGAATCACTTTTCGTCCATCCATCCTCGTTAGTTTCGCAATTTGCTAATATATACAAGTAATTCAATCATGTATGGATTATGGACATGTGTGGCCACAGTAAACGTGAATATCACTTTTGTTGCCACTTCAGAAAGTAAAAATTTCGATTCCGATTGGTCAACCAATTCATTGTCAGTGGGCTGTCTGCAATTATAGAGTTATAATGCGCTGTACGCTTTAGCAAACAACTAATCATCATCAGCAGCGATGGCAAGATTCGTAAGTTGGAATGATAGGATAAGGTCTTGTAATTCGTTTCTAGTCGTGCCTACTCACAACAATTTATAAAAGAACGAACCCTCTGAACCATTTTTCACTTCATTTGACTAACGACACTGAGCTCTCCACAAAACTTCAATTTCAAATCGATTGTTGCTTTTGTTACTATTACGCAAAGTTTTCAAGGCAATTAACCGACAACTTGCCACATTTAAGCAAAGGGGCCGGTAGAATGAATTTGAATTCTATGCATAAAATACTTACATTAGCTGATCTACTTGCTAACAATGAGATATACATGACCAGAGATCGATATAGACAAAATGAGATTCTACGGATAGACGTGAACGTACAAAATTTATATACGAATCTGCCATAAGAAATGGACGCCACGCCAAAGTAGCGTAATTTGTAAATTCGAAAATAAAAATATTTCCCGTTCATATTTTTGATAGATTTGATTGCAGGGTGCAATCAGCTCAATCATCATACTTGGTTAAATAAAAGAATCAATGGATTTGAAATCTTGACTCTCTGAACTAAATAGATTGACTTCTATTCTGTGAGTATTTATTTTTGCTTTTGTAAGGACATATATTATTGTACTTTCTGTACAAAAGGACTTTGCGAAACACTGCAAAAGTCAAAACAAGTCCATCATTCGTCAACACTTCCCGACATGATGATGACCAAGACCAACGTCCAACAACTAGCAACATTGCGATAAATAGATTAGTGGACACATTTTGTTGTTTTGTATTACTTCACACTTTGAATCTAAAAAATAAAAACAATCAATCTTCCTAGACTTAAATATATGTCACACGTCACGACACACATTTGACATTGTATTTTGTACATTGTAGGCACTACGCTACGCTGAGTAAAACCATTCTTCCGTCATCTACATATCAGCGAATCTGCTGTTGTAAAAAATGAATAAAAAACCTTGAAAAAATGTCGAATTGAAACAAAAGTACAAGCAGTGTTGACAAAGAAAGGAAATGCAAGAGATGATGTTGCATCTTAAAAAGTGCGTTGATATTTCATGGGAAACTAAGCAATGGATTATGTCATTTTTAAAGTAAGCCACTTCATATCAGACAAAAAACAATTGTTTTTACAACACGAAATAAAATTGCACTACAAAGTGTGCAATTATCATCTTCGTTCTACACACATAATGTATAATACACACATATATGACTTACGCATTTTACTGTACAAATCTGTATGGATGGGATGCTCCTATAAAACATATTTATATAAAATGCTAGTTTAAAATTTTTATTTACCCTCTATAAAATCACAAAACCGTGTGTCGGTGCTTGTGCTCCTATTGCTGTTTTGACAATAGTACTGATATGCGATAAACGACTAGCTGATTATGATCAAACATACGCACGATAGATGTCCACACTCCACACAAGTTGACACATTAGGACACAATTCCGTCTTGTACCTACGTTCGCATAAATACAGGAAGTGCCGATCCTATTTAAAACGTCATTTGTAAAAATATGGATAATGACTGAACACTCAGCAAACATACCTTCCATTACAATGGGTTAATAGCCAATAGCGTTTTCATGAGATCGTGTAAATTGATACAAACGCACTGATTACAATGCCTGGCAAAAATGCGAAAGCATTTTGCTAACATTTATGTAAAAATTATCCTGTATCATATATTATTCTATTACATTAAAATGACAAGAGAAAACAAGCAGTGACAAATCATACGACGAGTATCTTCAGTAGTTGCTCATTATTACGCTGCATATTAATTTTTGCATTTTATGCGACGCTTTATATTATGCAAGTAAATAACTAACAATTAAAATGTCTAGTAACCTCATCATGGAGTATTTCTTTAAAGTGAATCTAAAGGAAGAGATCCTGTCAATCGTGCACCCTTCAATTTCAGAAACCCCGTTGTAAACTGTGACATGTGTGTGCGGATATAACTGACGACAGCGACACTTCCAAACTGCGTACTGTACTCTTTTATTATGCATCATATCGTTCCACAGCACAAATAATTGTGGTGTAACTGCCAGCAATTACGTGACAAGATTTCAGTAGGTAAGGGCCGTGTGACAAACTACATATTATTATGTGCCGAGGTATTCATAGGGGATGTTGTATTTCTGCCAAGTTTTAAAATTCTCAGCAATTAATTATAATATTAAAGTGGTTGAAGTACAATACATTGTTGTATGCATTTGTATATTCCCCACTTTACTTGAAAGCATATGCATGCACGCGTACAGAATGATAGATTTTTAATATTTAACAGTGGCGAGGAAGAAAAGGAAGCAAAACTGTTAGGGATGGGCATACATATACCGCAGCAGATATGTATACGGTTTACATAAAAAGGCTAAAATCAAGTGTAGATGAGATAAAGTACAGAGAAGTGTTTTAAACGCCGAGATAATGTTTCGACTTTAAAGCGGTTGCATAAAAAGTAGTCTGCAAAAAATCATGTTTTCAAAAGAAATGTTGTCGTATGCATTAATATAGTATCTATTCGTTTTACATTATTATTATTACAGTTGCAGGAGATTTAAACGCTCGCTATATATTGTTGTGAAACACTTATTTTTCTAATATGACTGACAAAAAAGACAATAACAGCCTCTGCCTTCTAAACCAGTCTACATGATGCCTGTATAATTTACAACTATAACCAAGGGGTAGCCAAAACGTAACGCATGTAGTAGTTTTGCGCAATGCCACGTTGGTGATGTTGATGACATTTACAAGAATGCAACCTGATATAGGATTAGGATCATTCAATCCGACCAGCAATATGAAGGAAGCAATGAACGAGCACCATCATCATCATTATTATTACTGTCTGCACACGTTACTCTAAGTAGATGCATATGCAGTAATCAGCAAGAGTGCATTTTAGAAACACCTGTTAGAATGATTATGTAATATTAAATGTATTGCTGCCTCCCTTCTCTGACTAACCAATAATATTAATAACGAAAATGATTTTTACGAGAGCATGTGCAGATGTGAACATCACATTTTACAACAGCATATTTGTTGATTGCGTACAATATATGATATTGATTTATTTTTCTAATAATTTCAGCTTACAAAGTTATTTTAATGAAATCATGATCATATTCGTAGTTTTGGTTCGTATTGATTGATACTGAATTTTAGACGGAAAGACAGAATGAGTAATTGGTAGGGAATTGCACGCAAACGCACCCTCGCTTCGACAATGTTCTGGTTTTTATAATCATACGTTTTAGTTTTTTTTGTGTTTCGATAACGGCTGACACAATATGCCAGACACAGCAACACCGGCACACACGGCCTGAGGAATGTCAGATTATCATAAACGATGACAGGATACAGTGTTTTATAATCAGCGTCACAGTGCCCTTTTTTGAAGGGATTAACTGCTCAACGTCATAAATCCTAGAACATACATTTTGATAATTAGGCAGTGAAACAGGTCATGTATGCGTTTGCTGCATCATGCAGGAAGGTGTCAATGAATAAAGTATGGTTATCCTTTCGTCGTGGACTTCTTTTTGGTTATTTGGCTTTTTACAAAATTCGCCACCTGTGGTGGGAGTTGCAACTCTTTGCACTCAGTTTCAAAGTCTTCGAGACTTCCATAACCCCCAACATAACCATTTAGACGAGCTGCAACGTGAGATTTGATAAGTTCTTCTCCAGGCTCAATGTCCAGTTCCTCCAGAATGTGAGGGTATCTCTGTAAGAGATACTTTTGGTGATAACTGTAAACAAGAAAATCAGTCATAATGAGATACATAAAATCGTCGTATACATTAGCAAGATTTGTCATTTCATTTTACAATTAGTCTTACTCTTCTGCTTCGTAGAAAGCTTTAAACGGAAGAATTTTGGTCTGGATTTGTCTCTTAGAACCCAATTTCTCCTGCTCTTCCTTCATGGTCGCTTCTGCTTTCGCTTTTTGCTCAGCATTGTGATAAAAAATTGCCGACATATACTGCAACACCAGTTGGGAATAAAAGTTGTAGGAAATTTACTATTGATTTATGTTTTAAAATATAAGCTTGTATCGCAACCTGTCGCGAACAGGAAGACGTTGCATTATGATTTCCCCAAAACAACTTCAACATCTCATCATAGGAAGTCACTGATGGATCGTATTCAACATCCACAGATTCTGTGTGGTCGGATCTGTAAAAGAGAAGGCCAAAGGCAGGAATATCAATTTATGTACATCCAATGTATAACATTATGACATTTTGACTTGTACTAATTGGTGCAATGTGAGAAGTAGGGACGCTAGTCCCGTCAGAAATTGTAACAAAGTAAGTAAGAAGGGAGCGAACATTTGAATGGTTAGTTTGGTAACCAACATAGGAAGGATATAGTCAGGTGTAGTTTGTTGACAAAGTGAGTTGTCAAAAATATAGAGAGATAGATAGGAAGAAGGAAAGGAAAAGAAGAGGCAAGCGATGAGTATTGTTTGAGCAAGCATTGGAGTAGGAAGGAAGGAAGGAGAGCGGAGAGAGAAGAAGCGTCATTAGTTTTTCGGAAATTGTTTTGTGTTATTGTTGTGTGTGGTAGAAGGAGATAATGGACAGTTAAAATATAATTAAATTGTGTGCCTATCTGTTGCATAAAAATATATGCAGGGAAAAAAAAAGAAATAAAAAGTTAAAAGTTTAATCATTCCCTGAAACTGCTGTGTGTGTGCCTACTGCTTAATTGCTATCATCATTATCATCATCATCTAATTACTACTACTACTACTGAAGCGACGTCCGTTGAGGAGTGACCTAGAAAGTGAGTGAATGATAAGCGGTGTTGGAACCTGACGCTGGGGATAAAAGTAAGCTAGCTACCTAATTAAATAGTGTCAGCGTTAGGCAATTACCAACATCATCATCAAAAATAGCATACACCACATATTACGTTCTGATATGGCGATCCTCACCAGTCTTTTTTGCTGAAAAAGCATTTGAATTTTGGAAATTCAGTAGTAGTAGTGCAGTGGTTCTGTTCTGTTTTTTTCGAAAAACGGGAGCTTATGTCAAGGTGACTGAGCGATCCCAAACAAACACTGCTTATTTCCTTTTGTATGCTCATGGGGCTGAAAAACATGGGTTACGTCAATGTGACTGACCCAGGAAATATCTTCTAATTATTTTTTTGATGAGACGGCACACATAAAAAGCGCAACATCACACATTTTTCAGAAAAGGGAAAATATTTTTAGGGATAGTAAGTCCATGGGACTGCTACCCAGGCACATCATTTTTTTCAGCTAAAATAGTATGTCCATGGGACTGCTATACAGCATAAAAAATTTCTAATTAGTATGTCCATGGGACTGCTATTAAACATCAAAATTTAAAATTAGTAGGTCCAGGGGACTGCTAATTATTATTTTATACTAACATTTGTGTTAGTCACGCCACCTACCCACAATCACATAACATAAAAAGGACGCTATTTTTTTCGTGGGAAAGGTTGAAATAGGTGCATTGGATTGCAGTAAACGGTAGATAGGCATTAAGGAGCAGTTAACTTACGTTTAGGCTTCATGATAATATGCTTATATGTATGTAAGAATATATACCTACCTACCTATTCAATTACCTACCCAAACCTACCTTCCAACCTTGAGAAAATACCTATGTAAAAAAAACCCAATGAGAATGTAAAGTGCTGGTGAGTGACTAACGTTGTAGTGAGTTAACTAGTGGAACAATTAACTAAACGAATCAATACATGTTTCTGTTGTTATGTACTGTACTTTCGTGAAGATTAAGCTAGAAAAATCAGACTTTTGAGTTTTTTCATTTTTTTTCTAAAATACTAGAAAGCCCGTCAGTGCTAACCGACGCTTTCTAGATAAACAAGCATTAGGTGATATCGTGTTTGTAGTGCGACTAGATTACTAGAATTGCCTATCTAAATGAGTAGGCGAGACTTAAGAAATTTAGACACAAAGAATATAATCAACTCGGAACTCCGAGGAGGCAGAAGTAGAGGAAATAGTTCTAGTAGTGACACAACTGAAAATTCGAAACAGTCGATAGCTAACAACAGCAACGCTACAACTACACAGAATATTGCCATTATATCAAGCGAAAGTGAAAATAGCGGATCGGATAAGGATTTATTCGACGATTGCTGTGAAGATACAGAAAATAACACTGCAACAACTGATCTTAAGGATCTTGAAACTAAACCGGAATTAAAAACTCCAATCAACACTAGTTCGTCTACATCAACGAAGATGGCACTCACCAAAGAACAACTAGCAGAAATAGAAAAACTCTTTAAGGATCGATATGATGGACATATCGCCTTTTTGCAAAAAGAGAACACAACACTCAAGAACGAGTTGGCAACGCTAAAAGCAGCAACGTTTGTGAATCCAAAGGACATCATTGACAAGTTGAGTTCCATGAAGATGATTTCAGTCACAACGGACCTCCCTAAACCATCATACAATCCCAAGAAATCAACAGCAGACGCGTTTCTAACAGAATGCGAGAGATATTTCTCAAGCTTAGGCCATAAGGATGACAAGAATTATATGTCTATGGCCAGACAGCTATTCAACGAGACACAAAAAGGATGGTACGAACATCAAGGTTGTATGGCTAAGGACTGGAAAGACTTTAAAACCCAATTCATCGATCGATTCGATGGGAAACATGAAAGAACAATGCGTCTTCAAGAAGTCACGACCAGGAAGCAGAGAAATGATGAGCCGACTGAAACTTTCATCTACGAAATGGTACAGCTAGCAAAGTACTGTTTCCCCACCCAGAACACAGAAGAGCATGTAACATATGCTCGGAATGCACTTCACTCAAGCCTAGCTAAGGTCTTCGGAACGACCCAGATCAAGTCAGTTCCTGATTTGGTGTCAGCATGTCGCGATGCGACGAAAATTTTGCAAGATGGAGGCGAAGTAGATTTTCCACCAATGACGGAATATGATAAGGAGGAGAGAGATGTGAAGAACAAAAGTTCCAGTAAAGATCGCGGAGAAACCGACTCAGAAAAAGAGGAGCGCTCGGCAGAGAGTGAGCATTCTATTGGCAACAGGCAGAACGAACATAGACACAGTTTCAGAGGATACGGCGGTGGAAACTTCCGAGGCGGAAACCAACATGGCTATAACAAAGCCGCGGAAAAGTCGCAGCAGCAACCTGGCAAAAGTGATCAGAGTTTCAGCTCTAACCCATCCGGCAAACTCAGTAATTGCACTAAGTGTCGTGGTATTGGACATTCAGCAGCTGAATGTACCAGCAAAATGGGAGCGACCATGTGTGTTTTCGATGGAAACACTTGGATTCCGAAGGATGAGACAGACGACTCAGACGAAGATTTAAACTTCAGCGGGGGAATGTGAGTACCGCACCACATTCCTTCCCATTTAAAACCGTTTCAAGCGGATTTATCTTGCCACTCAGCACTACAAATCTAAAATCAGCGCGAGTATCAACGTTGTTGGACTCGAACGCTGCATTCTCAGCAACAAATCTTTCATCGGCAGTACGACGAGATCCAAACACGATCATTACCGGCAGTGGCCTAGCAGACTGTGGTAATATCAAAAGTAAGCGGAAGATGATAAAAGTCACTTCCCAAATGAAAACATTTTCACTCAACAGCAACTTCAAGTGTGGAATCACCAAGAAAATTATCCAGAATCGCATGGGACTTCATGTTATGAGAAAGGAACAGAGGATTTTTGCAACACAGTGGAAGAATCGAGGTGCAGACGAAATGCCCACAGCAATCGACTACTCCAAATTTATCGTTTTAATAGCGGATGCATCCCAAATTGGCGTAGGCAATTGCGCATGCATTGTCGTCGACAGCAGTAAAAGGAGAATCACTCAACAGAGACTGCCTGAACATGTTAGTTTCTCAGTGCAGGACGAAAAGTTTGCAATTGGCAAACATATGAGTACGGAGCCCATGACAATTCAAAGGAAAATGGAGAAGTCAAGTTGGAAGTCGGAAAGCGAGTTAAGTTGCGAAAAGGAAACTCTTGAGGCAGACGTGTCATCAAAGAGCCCTCGTGAGAATGAATATCTCGAGAAGATAACCAAAGCCCTAGACTCAGAAATGGGAGACAGTGACGATAAAGTCACATACAAGACCGGAAGGAGAAAGGTTCTCTTCCGAACCAGGATCGATCCATCAAAAGAAGTCTTAGGAGTTATTAGTGCGATGGGGAACGCGGATAACTCAGAAAAACCTGTGGAGGCAGCTGAGCTGGCCGAGGGTTTCAGTCTCAAAACCATTTCTCAGGACAATCAGTCAGCAAAGAGTCAACAAAAGGGCAAGAAGACTGAAGAAAGCAGAATCAAACGGATACAAGGTCAAGACTGTGATGAAGAAAGGCGAGAGTTGTACGAAGACTACACTCTATTAGTCATTCAAAAGACTAAGGAGACTGAAAGATGGAAATTTTTCAGTAAATACGGTCTCAAGGGACCAGTCCACGAGCCGGAAGAACAAAGAATAGACTGACCAACTATGGCAAACGTCTAATTATGAATTGCAGAAGAAAGTGAACTTCTTCTTAGCAAAAGTTTCCCCTATAAAATTCGTACATTGTACATATGTAAATAGATTCAGGATAGCTAAAAATATCCTATTCGTTTATAAAATATACTAGTATTTAAGAAAAATAAACTGCGCAGGTGAAGATTTAGAAAATGTCGAAAAACTGAGGCTATGTTAGTTGTGGCTTATAAGAAGTACAAATTCATGGCTTACAGGACGCGTGACTCCTATTAATACCGATCGGAGGAGGAGAGATATCAATGTTAAGACAATGTGTCTGGCATTATCCTAGTCGTTATGGCAAAGTGTCTGACGGCGCTTCATAGATTATAAGTCGTTATGACAAGGTGTCTGACGGCGCTTCATAGATTATAAGTCGTTATGACAAGGTGTCTGACGGCGTGTCAAAATTATAAGTCGTTATGACAAGGTGTCTGACGGCGTGTCAAAAGTATAAGTCGTTATGACAAGGTGTCTGACGGCGTGTTAAAATTATAAGTCGTTATGACAAGGTGTCTGACGGCGCTAAAAAACAAACCGATGGAGAATACGCTAAGACAACGTGTCTAGTGGAATCACATCGCAATCCGCTAAGACAATGTGTCTGGCGTTAAAAAGGCCTGGGGAGAAAAGTCATCATGACAAAGTGTCTGTTGACGATAAACACTCACAATGATACGTTCTAGGGACAATAGCCATTATTTTGTCCAAGGAACTTAATACATTCACCAGTGTGTCTCGACGTCCAGTGCCACCAATGGCACTCATCACTATACTTATATACCCTGAGATATAACATGGGTGAAATGGACATGAAGGAGAAGGAGACGGAGCCGTGATGGCCAGAGAAGCTGAACCAAGGTGGACGAAATCGTAATCCTGACAAGGAAGGATGATCCTAGTTCCAGCTTAATTGGAGATACAATATACATTCTTGAGATTAATATGATTAATATGATTGATAATTTCTGATTATGGAAAAATATGATGATTTATATTATGTCTGTATATATTTATGAAAAACACGTTATTTAAAAAGTTAATTATGATAATATTCGGGAATATGATTATTATGTAATATGCTTTATGATTATGTATGGATGAATATATATTATTATTAGTACTTCGTTTGCTTTATGTATAAAAAAGGTAGTAATTTAAAAATTAGATACACAGATGAAGTGAATATTATGTAAGTCAGCGTAAGGATCTGAAACACCGGGGAAAGGGGGATTATTCTCCGACCGGAGGTGTCCCAAAGGGCGGTGTTTTGGAGGGCAATGTGAGAAGTAGGGACGCTAGTCCCGTCAGAAATTGTAACAAAGTAAGTAAGAAGGGAGCGAACATTTGAATGGTTAGTTTGGTAACCAACATAGGAAGGATATAGTCAGGTGTAGTTTGTTGACAAAGTGAGTTGTCAAAAATATAGAGAGATAGATAGGAAGAAGGAAAGGAAAAGAAGAGGCAAGCGATGAGTATTGTTTGAGCAAGCATTGGAGTAGGAAGGAAGGAAGGAGAGCGGAGAGAGAAGAAGCGTCATTAGTTTTTCGGAAATTGTTTTGTGTTATTGTTGTGTGTGGTAGAAGGAGATAATGGACAGTTAAAATATAATTAAATTGTGTGCCTATCTGTTGCATAAAAATATATGCAGGGAAAAAAAAGAAATAAAAAGTTAAAAGTTTAATCATTCCCTGAAACTGCTGTGTGTGTGCCTACTGCTTAATTGCTATCATCATTATCATCATCATCTAATTACTACTACTACTACTGAAGCGACGTCCGTTGAGGAGTGACCTAGAAAGTGAGTGAATGATAAGCGGTGTTGGAACCTGACGCTGGGGATAAAAGTAAGCTAGCTACCTAATTAAATAGTGTCAGCGTTAGGCAATTACCAACATCATCATCAAAAATAGCATACACCACATATTACGTTCTG
>CM023201.3:31407301-31501603 GCA_004115045.4 Sinella curviseta | reverse complement strand
GTACAATCGATGATATGTGGGATCCTGAGAACTGCCTCCAGAATAGCCAACCCTATTTAATCATTTTACATAAATTGCAATCAGAACACGCCCGTCACATTATGTCAAAAGTTAAAGTGATTCTGCCAAAAGTTTATTGACTTTATTACCTGGTGCGAATTACCCCAGGGGCCGTTCCGAACAGGCCCTCAGGAAACCAAAATCATGCCATTCCAAAAGTTGCACTTTCCCCTCCACTCCAGTCCGCATACTTTTCATCACCCATGATTTGCTTTTTAACCCGTTTCGGTTTCTTCGAAGCAACGACACCGCTGGTTCTCTATAAATTAAAAAAACGCATATGCATTACAAAACGAGTTGAATATTATTACACTATGCTTTTGCGCAACATACTAATTTCACTTTCGTTTATTTCGCCCACAACCAAAATGATTTATCATGCAACAAACATGAAAAAACCGAAGTAGGCCAAACTACACCTGCACTGTTTTGAATATTATGTCTAACTTTTCAGCACGCAACGCAAATCCCCACGGGATATAGCTGCGTGATCTTAATAGCAAACGATGATAATGCACCGTGCAATATTATCTTAATGTATGGGAGAATAAGGTGCGTGCTGATATTCAAACCTACCTTACTAGTTGTTGATGCAGCACAACCCATTGTTTAGGTACTATCAGGTAATATCAAAAACGCAGAAGCACGACCCGCAGTCTTATGGAGGAAAGGAACCAGAAGTGAATTGTACAGAGAACAGGTTATTATTACGGCACGATGAGATGTACATATGTACACGCAATAAAACAGTACTAATTGTACCGTACGTTACAGCAATTTGCAATGCCAATGCCTTCAGGGTTATGCGAGTACATACATAATATAGCCACTTACAAAAAATAATGATAATTGTACTTTTCTTCAGGTATAAGAGGTCATTTTTTTCTTATGTCTTCACTTGTTCCTTTTGTTTACTGAATTCTTCTTCAGTGCGACTATTATTTCAACGCATTAAATCATTCGTGAGGAAGCCCGTTGGGTTATGTGACGAAGGTGTGTAATAATTGTTGTTTAAATCTGTACAGTTTGTATGTATGGAAATGCAAACAAACGCAAGCGACAAGCCTTCACTCTTTAGTCAATGACGTGCAGATAATATTCAAGGTCGTTCTTCTGGTCTCTAGTGTCTAGCATGATATAGGTATCTCCTTTCACTTTTTTCTGAAATTTCAAATTTTTGCCGAACAAATTATATATAAAATTCACTTGATTTTCGTCGTTGTGTAAATTATATACATCAAACTCTAACTATTAACCTACTCGATTCCCATTCAGTATATGAGCAATAATATGCAATCCGACACCATAAGGCTAAAAAACCATGTCTCGTTTAATCTCATGAAAAAATACGGAGAATTTTACCAATTAAAAGTAATGAATATGAAGTATTGCCAACAACTTACAAACCACACTTGTTTGGTCAATACTTTTACTACTGACGTTGCCCGAAATGGAGCAGCGACAACAGAGCTGAATGGGATTATTAGGGCGATCGATACTTGACTGTTCTGAATTGACAAACATATTATACAACAACAATACCAAGTATTTCTGATATGCGGACCCTTTATTTATGTGACTAACTATTGTTTACCGTGTGCTTTGGAACTTAAAACTTCAAAATTATGACAAACTTCAACCAACCTGGATAATAATTAATACCAAATTATAGTTGGTATTAAGTTTTCTAAGCGAAGAAGATCTGCTGGAAGTTCCTTCGTTCGAGCGAGTCCAAAGAACACTACACACGGTTTTTAGTTTGTCGTACCATCGCGAACGACAAACAAAAAGTATTTTACCGTCGCGTCGTAGTGGGGCTAATGCCAATACATAACCCATGTATGAGTGTACTGCTGGCGCTGTGTCTTGTTTACTGCTGAGTTTTTCAGCGATAAAGCGTTATAGCGAATATAAAGGTTATCATCAGTGGCACACCAAAAATAGTACATATGATGAATCTTGTTACTCGCAAACAAAACCACAAACAAGCATACTTCATGCTCTTGGATTGTTACTGTCCTTCAAACCGATTTCAATGACTTTTTAACCATAAAACAAGTTGCGTACCTAATTTGTAAGTATCAATCACAGCAAAAGTACGTGGTAAGTACAATAATGTTAAGTTTAGGGTTGCAAAAAGATCTGCTGTTTGTTTATTCATATCTGCTTATGTTTAAATGAGTTGAGTCAGTACTCAGCTAATCCTTGTTGTTCAAGATAACAATTTAATTTGCATACTTCACATGAACATGAATGATTTTACATTAACAATTGCAATGACGTTACGGTAGCTGAATACTTCAATACTTCAAGTGTGTGAATAGCAAGCAAAACAAAGTCTCAAGAAACATTGAAAGCAAAGAAAAAAACTTTGGGAGAGAGAATTTCGTCCTCAGATTTGGCTTTTAGTTGGCTGTGTGTATCTTGTGTGGCATGTATAAGCACACTCGCGAGCTGTGCTTACTTCCTGTATGATTACGAGCAACGTGATAAGTTTGTAAAATGCCTTTTAAAAATTGGATAATTAACATATACATTATGCCAGACGTGTCGAATACTTTCTTAGATGACACATGTGCTCAACTTTGCCAAATGAATTCCTTAAATTGGGTACCAGCTTTTAAAGGGACATGTCATCGTGTTTCTGATTGATGTCTTTTTGGGCGCTAGATTTTTGGTAGTAAAGAGAACAAAAAAAATCGAATAATGTGATAATATTATTTGGGTTGTGTGTTAAAATGAGTGCAATGTAACGTGCTGTCAACAGTGAGTGGAGATCATGATACCAGATAAAAATGCTTACACATCTCTTCTGCTCTCGTGTAAGTATGCTTCTGTACGTGACTCCATATATTAATATCATGAATGAGTGCGTGCGAATGCAGTTAATGAGAGGCATCATGCACTCTAGTTTTTGCCGTTTTTCTCAATGGATGAAGAATGGAGACAGACGATAATTGATAGCCAAAAGGTTATGTAACATAGCGCAAAAAAGAGCTCATCGACCACCACCACCGCGCTTCTGCTTTTTTGTCTTGCTTTTAGAACCGCTTGCTTGATATTATGAGTCAAGAGAGGAGAGCCCCTTCAAAAAATTATGCAGACACTTGTTCTGCTCTTCACGACACCTTAAATGTCTTATTGGATCTGGATTTCAACTAACAATGCAATTCTCAATTCAATAATGTAATGTAGTATGATGGACCAAAAATATGTACAAAATGTCATTACACCTAAACTAGTCAGACACGCCAGAACTTCTTATTAATTGTCAAATGGTTGCTCAATTCAAATTAAACAAAAAGGTAGAGAAAAAACTGTGTACGACATTCATGCACTCTCGTAAAGTTCAAGTGGAGAAGAAAAGTGGAGTCGTTGAGTTCATTAGTTGTTTTTCCATTTCATTTTCATTTAGCATGCTTCATAAAAGGACGTACCAAATAAAATTTCAACCTACAAGTATGTATCAGTAAAGTTTAAAAAGTGACCTCTTAAAAACGAGGTAGATGATAGAGGGACAGTTTATAATTCTTCATAGTTTGACCAGGTGACACAATATGAAAAGAGTAAACAGCCTTTGTCATGTTGTTGGCCCATCCAATTGCCAATAAATCAAGTCATTTTACAAGAGCCTTCTCATTGCCACTCATTTCATTTAAAATTCTGTGTCGTAAAAATAATGTTCACGATAAAAAGATGCAATTTTGTAACATCAATAGAATTAAATTAAAATTCTGTACTCCTATTTTAAATTTTAGATCCCAAAACGTAACCATAATCTTAATGTTTCTACATGATTTCGTTAGTAGTTGTTCCAAAACACATCATCTTCATTAAATATGCAAAGGTTAAAGGGTCGGTTACTCGGTACAATTTACTTTCAATTACCTATAACGAGAAAAGGTTCGTATTTCGGTAATAGCGTCACTACTCTGTGATTCTTATTTCAGCTCTTTTGTTTTTTATTTAGATTTGTTGTGCAAATTATTTTATCGCTTAATTAAGCTTTCATTTCAGGTGCTATGATATTATTGTCGATTGCATTATAGTTTGGCAACTGCATCAGATCCACAAACTTACTGTTCGGCCGTTGGCCACACCTGGCAAAAAATATCTCCACAAACACGAACAATATAGAGTGAACAAATAAGGAATCCACTTTAAAGATGTCATTTTAAAGGTGTAGGAATTTACACTAATAATGAACATGATATATACTGTTGCGGCATATATGTACCTAATAAAACAATCCCTATATTCCCTATTAATAATGTTGTTAGATCCAGCAGCTCCTCTCTAAAAGTTTCCAGACGCTGTCTGGTACTCTGCACCATCTCCCCAACACTGTTATGTATGTTAGAATTGTGCAAGTAAAATCGTCACTAACGAACAGATTGGACATTGTTGGCCACGATGATAATGACTTCCTTTCAAGAAATGGAATATTTTTTTAGATCTTGTAAATGAGTAATGCAATATTGACACTGAAAGTAGCAAGAAGCTTCAAGAATTTTATAAACATGGTAAACATAAAGTTTATATCTATAGATAATATTAATTTTTAACCATTTAATATTTTGCAACGCTTCCTTTTGTGCAAACGTATTCCGGAGTAATGTTTCTCACATCGTCCACTCCTATTAACACATTAGACTCATATAGTTGCAGTTTGCGTTAAAAACTTTCCTAGTAATCATAATATGCAATAGTAATGTAGCATAAATTACGTCTCTTTACCTGACAGCGCCATAGTTAAATCCAATTCATCGCGCAATATCTCTAAAACTTTCGTTGCACCACAAGCTCCATTCACAGCCAAGCCATAAATCGCAGGCCTTCCCACAAAAACCTAGACAAATAGTATTTCGAATCATATTAAAATGCCTCAATTACCGCCTACTGCGTCTCTGATTTTAATCAGACATTAAATGAAAACATTATATAACATTTTTGCACCAAGGGCTAGGGCTTTAAAGATGTCTGTACCGCGACGGATTCCACCATCAACATAAACTTCTGCTCTGTCGCCAATTACTGCAGCGATACTCGGTAGTATATCAATCTGACAATGAAAGCGTATGAAAATGACTGCATTTAACACATTTTGAAGAAGTCTTTGAAACATTTTTCTTTACCGTTGTAGGAACCGTATCAATCTGACGGCCACCATGATTTGATATCCACACAGCATCTGCTCCGTGTTGTACAGCTTTAGCAGCATCAAGGGGAGTTTGCACTCCTTTAACAACCAAAGGAAGCTTTGACGTTCTGAGAGATACAGAATTTATTGTATGATTAATCCGAAACTACTCACCGCTAAATTGTACAAGTTAATATTTAAATGCATCAGCTTATTAAAATGATATTACTTTTTAAGCCAAGATATTGCCTCCCATGTTACTCCGTGGTCAAAAATATCATGCAGTCTGAATAAATTGATCTCGTCTTTTTTCGCATCAGGAGTGGCATTTGGCAATCTACATCAACATCATCAGAAATTTTATAATCCATGTGTTATAATAACATCATTTGTGACATTTGGGAAGTGCGATATTTACTTTAAATGTCGAGGAAATTGGAGAGGATTCCTCACACTGACTCTTCGATTTCCAACGTATTGACAATCCAATGTGCATACCATAGCCTCAAAGCCAGCTTTCTCCGCACGCTTCACTAATGCTTCCGTTAAAGATCTGGAGTGGGCATTTTAGAAATCTTTAATTTGTAGTTAGCAACATTCATTAATCACTTTTATGAGATACAGTAGGAACCTATCGAGGAATGTATGCAACATCAAAAGTACCTGTCTTTATGCATGTAAAACTGACACCATTTTCTGGCTCCTGGCGCAGCTGCTGCTAATTCCTCATAACTGGATGTTCCAAAAATGCTCAGGACCATTATTCCTCCAACTTTTTCTACGGCTGTTAAAAGAAAACACAGTTCCATTGATTGAAAAGGGGAACATTAAAACTCTCGAATTGTACTTGGTCTATAAAATGCCATTATAGTATTTGCATGCATTAATGATAACACCTGGAGAGCACCTTTAGCAGAACCACATTCTCCATCCGGGTGCGCCAATCTTTGGAAAGCAGAAGGGGCTATTCCAAGAGGAACTCGTACTTTCTTTCCCAGTACTGTTGTAGACAGATTCCGTCTTGATACATCGCGTAGCATTCGGGGACGTATTAAAATCCTAATAGAAATGTGCGCAAGGTACATTGATAAAATAACGGTACATAAGTGTCAGTGTTACAATTTGACGATTATTTGACTACTGACTTTTTGTATAACAAACCTGGAAAATGCTTTCACGTTATCTTTCATGGTAATCTCGTCATCCGCCGCAGATGAATAAAAATCTCGTGCATTCTTTCCAAGCTTGTTAAGAGCTTCTCTTTGGAAATCGTCAACACAAACCAATTGATCCATTTTTAATTATATTTCTTAAAAAATCTGGCGAAAATTGTCCCCAAACTATGGTACATGTACAAATGATAGGTTTTGTTGCAATGAATCCTCTGAGTCTGGTGGGATGGTGAGAGTCTGTATGCTCGTATGAATTCTTTGTAAACTTGATTGTCCAGTTATGCCATTTTATAACCCCACATTTAAGCTCTATACATTGCCAGCTTGTCGGTAATTTTTTAAAGGTTAGGTTGAGTTATCATGTATGTAAAGTCATAGCTCATTATGATAAGGCAAGTTCACACTTGCAAAAGTTCAAGATGTAATTTTTTCTTCGGGAATTCATATTTGTGCATACGCAAGATAAAGAACTAGCTACTTTGGATTCTACCTTGACTTTCAATATATCGTATGAGTGACAGACAGAGACAACGTGACAACCGGCTGAATATTCGTGACTACTGAGATGGTATATGAACGTCATTATGGTTTTATTATGGAACACCGAGCGTAAGTCGATAAGTAGGATACCTGTTTATAAATATTATTTATTTATAAATATTTATAACATAGTATGATATAATTATATAAAATTTATGTTTGAAATTACATAATTAGACATAAGTAGAACGGCTCCTTAAGTTCTGATGTAACATGCCATTTAATTCAAATCATCTAAATTACTCCTTATCAAAGTGTGTTTGGACGCATATTTTCCCTATAAAACATCAAGAATGGCAACACTAACTGGAGACACGCCTGATTTGAAGGTTGCAGTGAATCAGTAAATATAATTATTTCCGTCAATTGATTTCCTCTCCCAGAGATGTGATTCTCATATACAGATGCAGATAATCAAATACAATTGATAATACGCATTTCAAAGGGTAGGGTAGAAGTAGAAGCTACGGTCATATTATAATATGCTAAAACATCATCCTGACAGTCGTGAGCCGTGTCTCCCGAACCCAAGTAACTGCGTAAATTCATATAGCACATTTACTTTTTGCCTTATTATTATAAAGAAGTGAAACATGAAGCAACTACGACGTAAAAATTAATAAATTGCAAGTATTGGCATGCATTTTTGCCTAACTTGCCCATGTTCAACTCTTTCCTCGATATCGGCTAAGCATTTTATATGAATTAGAGTGTCAAATAAGAACGGTACGGTACAGCAAACTGAAGATACTTATAATTAAAATTACTATAAGCATCCCAGTTGTAATGTCTATCAATTAAAAATAAATTATTATTATTGTACAATGAGAATGCATCCTTTGTCTTGTTTTTTTTTCTAAAACCACAAAGCATTTATTCATTCATTCATCATACTACAAGGGTCAATATTTTCATAATCCAAGATTACCGGAAAGAGTGACATTCTTGACTACCATGATCATGGCTGTCTTTAAAGAACTGGTATACTTTGAACAGCTTGTAAATGAGTAATGAATTATTAGCATTGAAAGTGTCAAGAAACTTAAAATATTTTATCAAGAATGTAAGTAATGTCGATGTAATTTGTAGCTGTAACAATTTAGTATTTTGCAATGCTTCCTTTTGTGCAAACGTATTCCGGAGTAATACTTCTCACATCGTCGACCCCTATGAACACATTAGAATCATACATGTGTAGTTTATGATAAAGCTGTCCTACGTATGAACATATCTAAATCACGTGTCTCTATACCTGACAGCGCCATAGTTAAATCCAATTCATCGCGCAATATCTCTAAAACTTTCGTTGCACCACAAGCTCCATTCACAGCCAAGTAGTAATGTTATGTTTAAACAATACACATGTTTAAACACGTTTTAAAACGTTTATTTAAACATGTGTATACATTTTTGAATACACAAATACAGTGCACACAAAACGAAAAATAAAAAACAATGTGTTTTTACCAGTAAACAAAACAATAAACACGTTTTAAACATGTGTATTTTAATGTTTATTTTCCTTTAATCTTAGCAACTTTTCAAGTACAATCAACTTATAAACAATTACACCCATATTTTCGGGTACTTAAAAGTTTGTCATCAAGAGTAATAAGTCAGAGAATGTTTCTGGACTAGCAGTAAAATGTTTGGAGGACGTTTTAAATAATATTACGCTGCTCCAATGCTTCTTGTGGAACTTTTTTCAGTCCAACAAATAAATGAACTGGAATTTTCAGTAAAAATTGCACACAATAATGTGTTACTGCCGCTAATTATTTCAAAGTTTCCCACTTTTTAAGATCTTTACCTGTCATTTTCTAATATTCCACAAATATTTGGATTGTAGGAACAGTTAATTGAAACCTAAGAGTTGTTTGCACATAGCGGTCATAAAATAAAATTTCCGTTTTGATGTAATCAACGCCAGGTCAATAAACAAAAATAAACGTTTATTTATGTTTATTCACAAAAACAAAACGAAAATAAACAGATCTGGGGCAAAAATAAACAGATCGAGATTTTTTGAAACATTTACGCAAAAAACAAAACAAAATATTTGTGTATACACATGTGTATTTTATAACATTACTACAGCCAAGCCATAAATCGCAGGCCTTCCCACAAAAACCTAGACAAATAGTATTTCGAATCATATTAAAATGCCTCAATTACCGCCTACTGCGTCTCTGATTTTAATCAGACATTAAATGAAAACATTATATACCATTCTTGCACCAAGGGCTAGGGCTTTAAAGATGTCTGTACCGCGACGGATTCCACCATCAACATAAACTTCTGCTCTGTCGCCAATCACTGCAGCGATACTCGGTAGTATATCAATCTGTGAATAAAAGTGTTTGTAAAGGGGAATGACCACATTTATCACGTTTATAATATTTAAGGAATCGTTGAAGCATTTTTTCATTACCGTTGTAGGAACCGTGTCGATCTGACGGCCACCATGATTTGATATCCACACAGCATCGGCACCGTGTTCTACAGCTTTCATAGCATCAAAGGGAGTTTGCACTCCTTTAACTACCAAAGGAAGCTTCGACATTCTGTGAGGTTGGGCATGTTCATTTTACAATTTATTTATGTAATGACTTATATGAATAGTTTTTAAAATATTAGTTTACTTTTTAAGCCAAGATATAAACCCTGATCAACACTTATAAAGCAGGTCGACAATTTTCGGGAAAATCCTCGTTACATCAATATACTACTGTCAGATCAAAAACGGTTTGCATCACCGTGTAGGCAATTAAAAATACTATAGATTTGCAAATTTTGACCGACTGGACTGGCATGGTGTGCGTACGGTGATTAAAAACATAAAATGTGTATACTTTTTGGTGATCAACACTTATAAAGCACCCAGTGTAACTAAAAAGTGTGAATGTAGATTTTATATGGAAAAGTGCATTTTAGCTTAATTAAACACGCTGATTTCAAATACCATTGTCATTTGGCTATACTCCGAACCATACGCGAGCTATAGTTTAGCCGTGATATATGGCCTGGCCAACTTTCCAGGACGGTACGGGTTATAATTTCAAAATGTGTGACGAATTGCAATTCTAATACAATGTGTTTTGTAGCCCATTAAATTCTCTACAAGACAGTGACTAACAATTTAGGATACATGTATTATATTGTGTCAACAAGAACCAATAACATAAAGTTATTGGTAAATAAAAATATAACAATGCTTTTTAAATGGGAAGAAACTTAAATGGTCTGGTTGAGAGATTGGCAAGCCGTTTACAGGAATAGCATCGGAAGTATGCTCAAGTAGGTAGGCCTATCTTGTAGAGAATTAATTGGGCTACAAAACACATTGTATTAGAATTGCAATTCGTCACACATTTTGAAATTATAACCCGTACCGTCCTGGAAAGTTGGCCAGGCCATATATCACGGCTAAACTATAGCTCGCGTATGGTTCGGAGTATAGCCAAATGACAATGGTATTTGAAATCAGCGTGTTTAATTAAGCTAAAATGCACTTTTCCATATAAAATCTACATTCACACTTTTTAGTTACACTGGGTGCTTTATAAGTGTTGATCACCAAAAAGTATACACATTTTATGTTTTTAATCACCGTACGCACACCATGCCAGTCCAGTCGGTCAAAATTTGCAAATCTATAGTATTTTTAATTGCCTACACGGTGATGCAAACCATTTTTGATCTGACAGTGGTATATTGATATCACGAGGATTTTCCCGAAAATTGTCGACCTGCTTTATAAGTGTTGATCAGGGTTTAGCATTCCAAGTTATTGTGTGGTCAAAAATATCATGAAGTCTGGATAGAGTGATCTCGTTCTTTTTTGCATCAGGAGTGGCATTTGGCAATCTACATCAATCATAAAATTTTGATTATTCTTAACATCATGTTTATACGAGATATTAGTTAAATAATACTTTACTTTAAATGTGGGGGAAATTGAAGAGGATTCCTCTGGCTAACCCGTCTATTTCCAACATATCCGTCCAATGTACATACCATAGCCTCAAAGCCTGCATTCTCCGCACGCTTCACTAATGCCTCAGTTAAAGATCTAAAATGACCATTCTTAAAATAATTGATATTCATAGTTCTTACTAACATTCATTAAACACCTCCCCAGACACATTTTGAATGCATAAATACCTGTCTATATGTATGTAAAACTGGCACCATTTTCTGGCTCCTGGGGCTGCTGTTGCTAATTCCTCATAACTGGATGTTGCATAAATACTTAGAACCATTATTCCACCAACTTTTTCCACGGCTGTTCCATAAAAAATACAATGTTTAACAGTTTGTGAAATTGCAGCTCTCGATTAACTATTAAATACTTGTACACAAATATAGTGCACCTTGGGTAGATGTTATTTCTATTTACCAATTTTATTTACATAATAATATATGGTAATACCGGGAAATACCTTTAGCAGAACCGCATTCTCCATCTGGGTGCGCCAATCTTTGGAAAGCAGTTGGGGATACTCCAAGGGGAACCTGTAATTTCTTTCCTAGTACCGTTGTAGACAGATTCCGTCTTGATACATCACGTAGCATTCGAGGGCGTATTAAAATCCTAATAGAAACGTCTCACACAGTGTAAAGTGACCGTGCATAATATATCAATCAATTATATTACAAATTGTAATTTACAATTTGAAAATTAATTTAGTATTCCCTCAGACCTGGAGAATGCTCCCACATTTTCCCTCATGGTAATCTCGTCATCCGCCGCAGATGAATAAAAATCTCGTGCATTCCTTCCAAGATTGCGAAGAGCTTCCCTTTGAAAATCGTCAATACAAACCAATTGATCCATTATTTCTATAAAAATCTGTGGAAAATTTGCCAGCTAGTTATATTTCATTCAAATTCTATTGATATGTTTTAGTTAATGAATTATACTAGTCTGGAGAGTCTGGATGGAGTGGGCACGCTTTTTAATTCTATGCAAAAAAACTGAGTTATCATGTAAAGTCATAGCTCAATAGTGATAAGCCCGTTGTCACTTGCAAAATTTCAACTTATAAAATGTTCTTTAGGAATTCATTCGTGCATAAATGTATGAAACCTGAATTGCTGGAATTTAAGTTAGATTTTTCACTGACTTTACATGTAATAAAATCAAATTAGTGCGACCTTCAATTTGCCGTAAGGTGTGAGTCACACCGTGTGACAACCGGCTAAATGTACATGACCACTTGACCACTGGGGTGGTATGTGTTTCTTTTACTGTTATTATTGAATCAAATAAATAAGTCGATGAGGGTCTAAATGGAACGGTAGATATATGTGTGCTTATACATATTTATATTTATTAGGATGACACAGTGTGTATGAACATAGTGTGTTGAGATAAGTGCTTACATAATTTGGTAAAATGTAAGAATGAATTGCACTGCTCTTTAAGATTTGACATATGCCATTGCATACAAGTACTTCTTGTCAATATTGTTTTTATTTATTTTCTCCTCAGTAAGATCAATTATCGAGTTACAATTTTTAATTTTTATCGTTTATATACTATTATGAACCACTTCAGTTAATATTCAATCTAGGACATCTAAATATTTCTTTTCAATTATTTTTGGAAGTAGTTTTTGCCGAGAAAACAACAGGAATAGCAGTACTAGCGGAAAGAATACTTTCACAAACGGAAATGGGAAGAATCCCAAAACACACAAAAGAATAAGTTGAAGAACTTGGATTAACGTGAACTGATGAATTTTCCGTTGGGGTACTTGACGAATATAATGATTTGGAGGGTAGGATAACTGTTCAGTGAATATTAGCAATATTCTCTCAAACAATTGATTTCCTCCCAGAGCGGTGATTCCCATGTACAGATATAGACCGTCGAATACGCTTGGTAAAATGTATTTCAATGGGTATGGTAGCAGTAAAAGCGACAGTCCCATTAAAATATGCGACAAAATTGTCGTGAGTCTCGTCTCTCGAACTTGAATAACTCTGTAAACTCGCAATATTTTTACATTAACATTATAAAGAAACGTACCTAACGTGTAGCAAAACAGAAATTTCATAAATTACATATTAATTTGGCTTACGTTTGCTTGACTTGTCCATGCTCAACTCTTTCCTCGATATCGGCTAAGCATTTTACATGCATTGGAGCATGTGGCAATGCAACATGAAGCCACGGTAAAGCAAATAGGGAGCTGAAGACATTTATGACTGAAATTACTACTAAATCCCAGTTGTAAGATGGACCCTTTGTCAATCTATAAATTAAGAATATAATACCGTATACTCAGAAGATATCATTTGAATTGTAAACTTAATTCTAAAAATTCTTTATGAATGATAAATTATGATCGTTACTTGTTGGAAGGATTATTGACGATTGCCGATCCGATATTTTGATCCATAAATATCAAGACAGCTAAACAGAAACCCAACACTGCTGACAGCAGAATGATTGACCAGTCTAGTTCATAAAATGGGGCAAGGTGCAACAACGGTTTGGTTGCATCATACTCGAATCTTTGAGCTACAAATATACAAATTAAAAGTATTTATACGTTTTATTTTTGTACATTTAACATTATTTTTTATAAGTATTACAAGCGATTTTAAACCTGGCACTGCTTGGAAGAAATAAGATCCGATGAAGCTAAATGCTACAACAGCCAATGGAAGGGAATAATCTGAGAGAATTTCTCGCTTGTTTCTCTGTAAAAATGGACTACGTAGAAAGTTGATTGCTATTATTACTCAAGTCAGATCATACTTTAACAATGATGCTGTGAAACATCGAAATAATAATATTAGCTGGACTAAGAATTGTGTACATGGTTGTCTTACGTATTTTTGAAGTTGTACAATGTGAAACCAAACCAGAAGGTTCCTAGCATCAGCAACAAGTACAGTAAACTGGAGTCCCGGTGACATTCTGGCTCTCCTGGTCGAAAAGTTTTGTATATTGAGTTACCGATATTGCTGCTTTCATTGGAGCGTAGAATATAAGAAGTGTTCTGTGGAGTTGTACAAGCGTCAGAATTGTAATTATCCATGAATTCTAAAAGATGGCATAATATTGTTAAGAATTACTTCACCAAATTGGTTTCATTATATTCCATCTCTTTTAGAGAATAGGTAATCATATTTGAGAACGATTAAATAATTTTCTGATGCCCACCATTAGTAGTGTCCTTAATAGCGTACACCAAGAATGCGATAGAAATGAACAGCGCAAAAATTTCTTCTGTTGACCTCGTGCAATATTTCATAACCTTTGACATATTGAAAATTGCACTGAGAAATAAGAACAGGCTTGTCCACAATCCCACACAGCAATAAAAGGCTTCGAATTGATCAACAATCTCGTAAAACTCGCAAAGGGAGAAAATTACTACAAACGACAAAATAAATATCCCATCAAGCCAAAATATCATATACATCAAATTTTGAATTATGTTGTATTATCAATTACTTTTTACGAATAAGCTCAACGGAGCTGTTGTCAAAAGAATGCTTAAATGCTGTCCACCAATGAATGCAAATATTAGCTGTCCAACGGTTTGCGCAAATATTCCTTTTCGCACATCTGTCACAATAGGGAATTTTTGGTGATTAATGCTGATGGTCGTTGGTAAGTCGAGGTAAAAACAATCCATATATACTTACCCATTCTCCCGTTAGTGGTGTCACTGTTTAAAGTTGCGAAAGCAATTGTGGGTAACAAACATGCAAAGTAAAGAAAAACGGAAGTGGAAACGGTTTTCTGGATTGCTCGACCATCCTGGAATCCGTCTGTGTAGTCTGAAATGTAATGAGGAAGACGACGTTTCAGATCATCCTTAATTCCAGAGCCAATTCCGCTGCAGCAATAACCGTCGTCTGACTAAAAATGTTATTAACAAATGAGATCAATAAATTATATCTATATAATTTATCGTTTTGACAGTTTGGGATGACAATGTTTGTGTGTAGGTACTTGGGTTTCGCTTTCGTCATTTTTCGTTGGATCTTCGGGGTCCTCTACATCATTTTCGTTAGAGGAATTATTGGAAATTTTTGCTGCCCAATCTGACAACGCGTTTTTAAATGATTCTTCGGATGGTTGAAGTAGCAGCGAATTTCGGAGATTTGGATCGCTGAAGAGTGTGGCGAATGTTCGACTGGTTTCCAAAGCTGTCTTTGTCTCTTTCTATGTTAACATTAAAGGTGAAAATATTTACGCTTCGTTATCGCATAAACTAAAACATGGCAGTAGGAATTATCAGATTTAAGTTGATAATAAATAGGTATAGATTATGTGTACCGTTTTGCTGGGACAGAGAACTAGGATAAAGAATCGGACTTCCTGACAAGTCTCACCAAGGTTTGTTGGTTGCTTCATACGAACAATAGCAATGGAGCGCTTTTTTATTTGTGACAAGTTGCAGCTGTCAAAAGTTTGTTTCAAAGAAAAAATGCATTGAGATCATTAATTTTTGTAAATGGGTCAGTGGTAAATAAGATCCAAAGCAGAAAACAACATACAATGCACAAAGCCATGAGGGATCATAATCTGGAAGCTCAGAGGGACCTTTTCTTACGAATCCTTGTAATGTGCTAGCGAACATTTGTGCTGTGAAAGTAATGACGGAAAGGATATTAAAACCAAATATATCATGGAATCAAATTATGCTATGTTTAGATAATGCAACAACATTTTGCAACTATTATACATGTAATGTCACTGTAATAGTATAATTCGCAGCTTCACCTTGTGTGTCTGTGAACAATTCACGTCGAACTTCTTCAGTAAAGGCGTCATTTCCGTTGACCGACTTACACACACTGGCAATTATTTCATCTAACAAGTCGTTTAATATTACATTTTTTGGCCTCAGAATTATCACTGCGTCCTGTAGCAAATTGTCCACATCCCGAAGTCCCCTGACTTCAACTCCAAAATTTTTCATGGATGAAGCCTGTCGTTATATTCGATAAATAAACAAATAGCACGATAATATGTGTACCTACATCAACGTACAAGCGTATTAAATGTATATTTTCTTCAAATACATGCCTCATTTTTTCGATAGACCAAGGTTGTTTCGCTCCCATCCCCTGCAATTAAAAGATTGATTCTGTCTCTCACCAATGGAGTCTAGCGGAATTTGATATATAGGCTTCTGTAGTTTAAAAAAATGTTATTAACCTTGTACGATGGCCCATTGTTGGTCTGGAGAAATCTTCCATGAAAATGTGGGCTCAACAGGCGCCGGTGGTCGGAAAATCGATGACCTTCGTCTCGCTGTAGATCCTTTTCTTGCAGAATTCTTGTTGGTTTGCTCCACCATATCTGGAGGAATTTCACTTTCCCTTCTCATTTTGAACGCAATGATTGCAGAACTGCTTCTGCGCTCTTGACTAATTACCTCCCCGAGGAACATGACCGCAAAATATTGTTTTTCAAGTTGTTGATAATAACAAATATAAATATAGTTATTTAATTAAATTATTATTAATCGACTACTGAAAGTCCATTTTTAATTTTGGCGTAGCTTTGTAATTGACGTGCGGTCAACAGGACAAGTATCTAGAAATGTTGAAATTTTTTAGTGTGCGTGCTCTTTCGTGGTTCGTGATCACGGGCAATAACAACACTGATCACTGATCTGTACTGTTTCACCTTTTCCTCATTCCAATAAAGAGCATTCACTCATATTGCAAATAATTAGCATGAACAAGAAATAAGATCAGAAATGGAAATTAGCTGTGGAATGCTAATGTTTTAAACATATCTTGTGCTGTAAACAAAGTTTCGGCTCATGCTAATAGCTGCAGACATCCAAACTCCAAATTATTATGCATGCATGGAATTTTCAACAAGACATTTTAACAAATTGAATATGTATGTAGTGTAAAGAATCCTAGTTTGCAAGAATTCATGACATGAGATGATAGTTTTTAGATATTGGGCGTGCACTGCCTACTTCCACCATAATGTGCTGACTAACAATAGTACTAAAAATCATATTACCTACGCATATATTCATAATATAATGTAAATACATATTCTGATTTTTTTAGCGTTTTGACTATTTTGATTTCGTCTCGTTCACCAATTTCAGTATACTGAGCATTGCATTTCCAACAGAAAAATACATTATACAATCAGTCAGTAGACATCGGGACATCCATTGTGTAATTTAAAGTTAGCTTTTGCTTTTATGAAGCATATTTAACAGGTAGAGCATTTTAATCCCTGTTTTCATGATTTTGAAGAACCTGTTATTTAATACACCTCCATAATCTAGGAGTGAACAAATACCTTGTTTTAAATGTACAGCAATAACATGAATCTACATAGGTACATACCTATGTACATGTTTTCAATTGCATCAGTAACTCAATATATTTTTAATTCAAACTTATGAAACAGTCATAAAACCAGGCGGTCAATGTATGTATTTAATTTATGGGTCACTTTGTTCTGGTACGTAACCAATTAAAAATGGGTAATGCTCGAAATACATAAAGTTGTATGCAGAAATGTGACCAGTGGCCATCAATTTGTTTCTGAACTCTTAATTAGCCGTTATTCATTTAGATCCAAATATAAAAAGACGATTGCACGCACTTTGTGCAGATTGATTTTTTGGTCTAGAATAACATTTCGATAAAAGCAACACACATTACATCTGAGAGAGTTGAGTAATAAAAAGTTTACAAAATTACGTGGAAAGGAAAACCAAGCTTGCCATACAATCCAGTATACTTGCAACAGGAAGTCCTGAGAAATGCGAATATTGTGTCTTATTATCATATCGCTCAATGATGCACGAGTGCAAATGCTGTTTTATAATACCATCTCACACTTTGATTTTAACTCTGCATGCATTACTGACCAAAACCTAATACTTTGTAAGTATCGTAACAAATAAAAGATATGAAACACTGGATACTTCGCTGAATGATTTGTCACTTGCCACAGTTTACTCAGTTTTGTGGTTGAGGAGTGATGCAAACGTGACCATAAGCATGTACAAAGGCATCATTTGCGGTATCATTATCATTGTCATTAATTATCATCTCAATAATGTCGTGCTCTGTACCGAGAAAAGTTAGAATCAAAAACCACAATCTAAAGTTTAATCCTACCTAAATAAATTTCATTTCACTTTTATCATTTTACAAAGATAATAATAATAATACAGGTCACAATACTTGTGAATTGGTTACTAATTATGACGTTTGCTATTGTGATTTAAAAATTATCTTTTCCTTCCATTATCCCACTTCTCACTGGCAGAAAAAGTTGATTCAAAATGCGTTTAGTGACCACATTTAGCACCTGCTTCATAATTGCTTTTGTCTTGAATGTGGCAGGCATTCCAACAATTGCATTATCGGCTGCTCCTGGAAATAAAGATGAAGTTTTAGACACGGCGTATCCAATTTTAATAGAGGAAATGTACGACGCTTCAACCTCATCTTCATCAACTGCCCACTCTTCAAAGTCATTTTTCGGGTACACTGTATCTTTGGCTAAAGGAATTGATCGAACAAACCATCCGGAGGGATGGTAAAAATCTCTTTATTTCACATTCATTCTCACTTCAACTTTTAAAATTATTTATTTATAATAATATGCATAAATATAAAATTGCATGCAATTTCTGAAGCACATGAAATGACACGCTTTAAGTACGTGATATGTTTCCTGTAAAGATTAATGAACTTGCTGGCAACCATATAAGTAAGCATTATTATTTCATGTGTGATTCTTTCAGGATTTTCATTGGAGCCCCGAAGTCAAATACTTCGACCATCAAATATGCACAAGATGGCAAAGATTTCGAGCCGGGAGTAATGTGGCGATGCAGTCTAGGACGAGCATCTCCGAGCGTGGATTCATGTCAAATGATGGATGTTGACCCACCCTTCGGTCAGTCTTTTACGGAATATGTGTTTGGTAAAATGAAGTCTAATCTCTAATTTTTAAATCTATTAGATTCAAAAAGGAGACCAGGGAATCCTCAGGTTCAAAGTCACGACGGAGCATGGATTGGGGTTTCATCAGAAATAAACCATGACCGGTTCGTAACCTGTGGAATGAGATGGAACAGAGGCAAGAAGCAATACTACAATGGAATTTGCTACTGGTTCGCAGATATTGAAAATTCACAGAAATCATCATATCGCACAAATGATTTGAGGCTATTAGTTGACAAGTCACTGAACGATCAACGACTGATTCCATTTTTTAGAAAGGATAAAGGTATTATTTCGAATGACATGGGAAATGATACAAATGTTATGAGACATTTATTAATTTTACATTTTGATGTATTTATATATGAAAACAGAGGAGGAGAGACTTTTTAATTTTACCAACCGCCAAAATAAGTTTGAACAAGGGCATGAATGGCAACTCAGTCAAGCAGGAGTTTCAATTCATTTGTTCCTTGATGAAAAGCTAGGTTCTAGTCCGAATTTATTAATTGGTGCTCCTGGTGTCAGGCAATGGGCAGGTAGACAAATCCGAATAACCCAACAGCAACCCTGTTCAGCATTCCAGCATATATGAACTTTGCCATACATATGATAATTATCCGTTTCTTAGGGGCTGTGGTGCTATATACGAATCCGGAAACGCCGAAGAACGGCATGGACCGTCTCAATCGAAACAAAAATGATCCCACATTTTCCGAATTTCTAGTTTTAAATCGTGGTGGTCAACCTGACAGGGAGGAAAGGCGAAATCAGTTCCACTGGGATGAGTACTTTGGGTATTCAGTGTCGGCTGGAAAGTACCGGAGTAAGACTGAAGTACTTTATGCTGCTGGTGCTCCAAGAGCAGATCATTGTGGAGCAGTGATCATTTTTAATTATCCCCCTTACCAAGCCCCAACAGAAACATATAAACGTCAAATCAAACCTATTGTCAACATCACTGCTCCAAAAAATTCATTTGCATCTTACTTTGGCTCGGTGATCCATTCCGCGGACTTTGATGGGAATGGCTTGGATGAACTGATTGTTGGTGCTCCGTTTTTCACATTGAATTTACGTGATTCTGACACCTTGGATAGAACCAAAGAACGATATGAGGTTTCACCGCAAGGAATAGGAGAAAAACCTGGGAATCCACAAGAATTGGGAGACCATGGCTGTGTTTTTGTATACAAATTCAACAGTACCGAAGTATGTAGGCCTAAAAATGTTGTTCTTGAAATATTTAATTTACAATAAAACCCAAGTAGGTAAGTAGAAAAATATATTATCATCATTCTAGGCAGATTTAAAGGATCCAGTGCAGACGCTTTTTGGCTCCAAATCCCCAAGAGCTAGATTTGGCTCAGCTATCTCAACCATTACGTTTAATCTACTTTCTAATACGAAGGAAGTTTGTACGAACGAATATTATTTATCAACTTTTCTAAATGTCCATAGCGTAAACACATTTAAGTGTTACATGCATTTTATTTTAGATTTGGTGATCGGAGCACCATTTGAATATTCAGATGATGCAAGTGATTCCAGTGGAGCAATCTACCTCTATTTGTATGATAAGGAAGCAGGGAAATTTGGCACTTACTCCCAACGAATAACTGCTTCCAGAATTAGCAAATCCTTAAATGGTTTTGGAAGTTCTCTTAGCATTCCCGAAGACGTTGACATGAATAACACTCCAGGTGTGAGAATACTACTGATACAAATCATTGCAATGTAATTTCATTTCTCATTTCTAATTTTTCAAACTGCGATATCCCAAAGATTTGGCTGTTGGAGCATTTAAAAGTGGCCACGCAGTTGTACTTCGTACAAGAACAAAAATTTTACTGAAAAGTTGGATGAAATTTGAATCGTCTGAGGACGCAGAGATCCAAGTTATCCAAAGGGGCACTACATCATTTTATTTGCAGTCATGTTACAGTGTGGAGGAAACTCTGGGGCTTGTTGCAAATAAAGTTGGTACGGCTGTGTTCTTGATGTAACATACAGCGTTTAGTGGTCTTATTTTGAGTGAAAAAGCTTCATAAAACTTAATGAAATGCATATATTATATTTTGCAGACATTTGGACCAAGGTCAAATTTACTGATCCAACAATTAAATTTGATGACCGACATGTAAATGAAAGATTGGGAAATGCAGCAAACGAAATTACGTATTTTAGAACAGTGGATGCTCATAAATCGAGAACATGCGAGAAAATAAAAATTCTTTCTGTCAACCAGGTAATCATAAAAATTACTGGGTGTCAGAATTGAAGGTGACCGGAATTGTACAGCACAAACCAAATTGTATTTTACTGCTAGGAAGGAATCGGTATAGATGACTCGGATACAATTGAGGAGCATATCAACCCGTTTGCATTTACCCAGGAAGTGTGGTACAATGAAACCTTACATGATCCCGAGGATTCCCCTGAAGTTTTGCAAATATTTGCTGAAAAGCCATCAGTTCAGCCAAAGACTCAAAATTCTAGTAAATTGGACAGCTTACCCCTTCGTTTTACTTTACGCGTAACTTCAGTTCCAATATAAAGCCACACACGGTTGGTAATTAATGCTCTATTAATTTTATGCAGATTTCAATTCATTTCGATCAAGACTACCGTCTGCACAAGTATCCACTTCGGTCGCCCGCGTACCCGTTTCGCTTTCCGACTGCAGAGATAAAGTTTGTCGGCCCGAGTTAAGCTTAACATGGTCATTTTATCATCCAAGATCTAAGAATGAAAGTATGACTTCGTACGTCCTTGGATCTTCCCAAGAACTTATTATGCAGTTAGTTATATTAAACACTGGAGAAACTGCCGTAAGGCCGAAGATCACTTTTGATTGGAACTTTACGGCAATATCGGAAAGTGTTTCTGGAAATCGATGGCTTCACAAAAATTGCAAAGACGTGCCTGAAAGCACAACAAAGATATTTGAAACGTGTCATTTAGGACAGTATATTAAAAAGGGCCGAAACGTGAGGACAAAAAAACTACTACAAACATGAAAGATGTACACTGACAATCTCAATGTGAGATTTTGTCAGAAAGGACTGTTCATAGGTATGCAACATTTTATTGTTACTTTAAGGTAACCATCCGGATTCACTTTCAAGTGGACAACATTTTCGTAAAAGACCCGGAGAGCATTAAGTTTCTTATAAATGCCAAAGTGAACTTTGACGATCGGCACATTGAGCCAGTTAAAAGCAGCGGCTGGCTTCAACTGCAAGTTCCAACCACAATGGCTACAATAACTGGCTCAACTGACAATGAAATCTTGCGGGGTCCCGTTAGTTATTACATTACGGTACACATCATCATAATACTGCTAATTCCTTTTCTGATTTTACTTGAATCATCAAATATCAATCTTATCTGGACTTACGAATAACTCTTTTGTCACCAGAAATTTGAAAAAAGTCATTCAACAATGACTAGTGAGCATCGTAACAGTGACATTTTGTATTCCTCATTCCGACAGCGATTTGCGGTATGTGGAACTAGTTTCCTTTATAATATTAGCAAACATTCTTTGGTGGGAAAATGTATCTTACTGATATGATAATACGTATGTAATGGTGACAGATTGTGATACAAGGAGCTTCTGTAGACGAGGCTGTTGCAACTTTCAAAATTCCAGTGTCTTGGAATGGTCAGGACGATACCACAAAACAAATGTTTATTGTCAGACAACCTCAGGTCCACTCCGTGCGTTAAAATAATACTTCTTCATACAACCAATATATGTACCTAGGTAAATCTTCTGCTAACTTGAAGGATGTTTTCTCTCTCAAATTAGATGAACATTGAATGCCAATCAACCTCATCGAAATTTGGCTTTCATATGATTGAGGTAATTAATCCTGGCTCTTCTCCCATCCCTGAAGATGTGAGCGTTAAGGGAAGAGACGCATCACACAAACATAATTTTTACTCTATCGGGGAGGCGACCGTTGTAAGACGACGACGGGACATGGCTAGTCAAATGACGGTATCATCCAATAACGCAACATCAACCTCACAACAGCAAAACGGAAATGCTCAAATTTCTCAAGACACCCTTCTTCCAAAATCCCGTGCCAAACAAAGGAATCCACCCCCTAAGGACGCATTGCACTTTATGTGTACTTCAGAAGCATATTGTTTGGATGTTAAATGCACAATCAAAAACGTTAAAGCTAACATTCCTATTCGCATTCCGTTTGAGGTCTTCCCTATAAAAGAAACCATAGGTAGAAACTGCTGAGTAATTAATATCTTGACATGACTCGTTTGCTAAAATTAACTTTAAACTTGACAGATAATTTGCTGAAAACCAGTGGAAAGTCTGTCCTCTTCTTGGAAGCTACAGGATCTGTGGAAATATTTCCAAAGTCCACAGACAGAAGTCATTACCAAGATAGCGACATGGCGCAAACCACCCTTAGCAAAATTTCCGGTCGGGTAGAGTCATGGGTGTACTTTGCTGCGGCGGGCAGTGCCATTTTACTCTTGGCATGTATTATTGTTGGATTGTACATGGTTAGTAAATTACATCAGTATTTATGACATCCTTAACACGTTACGTTTATTGCATTAAGAGTATTGTATTTTTTCTGTGTAACAAACAGTGCGGCTTCTTTAAACGCAAGAAACGCCAGGAACTGAACCATTTGAAAGCAGAGGTATTTAGCTTAACTGGAATTGATGAATAGTTTACCCTTTCATGAATAGTAGTTTGATGAGAGTTCATTTTTGTTATGTCAGCATCATCGGAAAAGTATGATGGCCGCTGCTCGGGCAAGTATGATGATTCAGTCAACAAGCGCCAGTGCAGATGGTTTTGAAAGTCGAGAGAATCTTACGGAAGCGGAACACCATAACGAGTACACAGAACCTGCAAAATCTCAAGAAAGTGAACCTACGCCCAGTTACCAAGAAGAAAAGAGGCTAGAAGCTGAAGTTCACCAATGAATAATGAATCTGATTTTATACTTTTTAAATGTTTTTCTGATACAGTTTTTGGCCTAATTTCTGATATTATTTAGCACAAACTATGACGTTTATAATTTTTTTTAGATTTTGGATAGCCTGATTTAATTTTTTTGCACTTTTTGTTTGATTATAGTCAACTGGATGATCTCTGCTTGTAACGTATACCATGTTTCCTTCCTGTGTCACATTATGTCTTCTAAGAATTATTAGTGCACATGTAATAATATTATTATGCTAAGGACTAAGGACCTCATTTCATTCTTAAAGATCTAATTTAGTAGCTAGTAAAAAATGGGTCATGATGAGTGTGATTCATCATCAATACAGTGAATACAGTTATGTTAAGCTCCTGCTTCCTATTAAATACTCGATTCGAGGACGTGGTCAGTGGTCAAGATATAGTTTTTTATACTAAAATCAGTCCATTTCCGGTTACATCCTGTCACATTTACGTACATTGTTGACAAGTCATCGTACACAATCGGAAATAGACTTGAAACAATAATTATTTTGCTGTCCTATCACTTTTCCTTTGTCATCATCGTAGCTGATATAACTTGCATTTTCTGCCAAAGTAGTTCAAAATTTGAATTAGTGTTCATTTTCCATTTAAAACAAATACAACATTGGATTTTAAAAATAACATGTAGATACCGTGCAGGAGAGACCTGTGCATGCTAACTTTTAAACCAACAAGGCATAACAACAATAATATGAGATGCAAATCTCGTGTCATGAACTTTCGTCGTGTGAGGTGCTAAAATAACTTCAGATAAGCATGAAAATAACAACAGAGAGCGCACTTCTGAATACCTTATCTTTGCATTCTGCGTGTCAGCATAAAAAAAGTTCCTTCATGCTATCTTTGTTTTAAAAAATATTTCATTCTCATCAAAACAGCAGAATGAAACGCAAGTAAACTATTTGAATAAAAAACGCATTTTAGTTTGTTTGTCACATAGGTACATAGAGAGGTTAGGTATACGTACATTTAGTTATTTTTCAGCACAGATATCAAATGAGACTGCATGACAAACATGTGTACGATGCGAAACACTTTTTAACACCTTTTAAAGTACGAAACCGTAACAAAATCTAAAATAACAAATCTACAAATTCAATTGTTGACCAAAATTTATATAAAATGTTTCCATCCCCTGTAACATGTAATCATTTCGATTTCCCTTTCCTTCAGGACAACACCAAAAGTTAAACAATTAATCAGTGCATACGTGAAATCCTCTCCACCACTGTGTGCTGTGTAAATTCAAAGACAAAATTATTCCGAAATTAAATGTACTCCTCACACGACAATTAAACATCATCAAAATGTTACCTCAACTTCCATGTCGTGCCTTCTTGCTAGCAGTATTATTCGCAGGCAGCACACGTGCTGCTCCAGAGCCGAAAAATTTTCTATTTGAAGACGCCTATTCGGATATGACCACCGAGACTCCTGATACGGAACCAGTGACAAGTGTCGAGTACCTCACGACAGGCGACGAGAACTTGCCTGATGACAATCTTATTGCTTCCTCGTCGGAACCTGCGGAGAACATCTTAGCGAGTGCCAGTTCCACAAGCAGTGCCAGCAGCACCAGCAATGCCATTGGTGGAAACAATGCGAAAAATACGGCTGCTAATCATCAAGCGAATTTGCTGCTGTTGCAACAATTACAGCAACAACTTCAGAGACAGCAGCAACTTAAAACTCTACTCCAACAACAATCCCAAGTTAGCCAGCAGCAGCAACAACAACCGCAGTTTAGCATCGACGCGCTGCTAAAATCCTTCGTGAAGGTTTTTCAGGTGGCGAAAACAAAGATTGATCAAGGAGCTCGAACAATGAGGGACATTATGCAGTTTTTTGACAGAAAAAAATATACGAATATAATACCACAAGCGTCGGAAACTAATTTAGTTCTCACGTAGAAAATATTTACTTTCCTCAAAATTGGTTGTTTTAGATGTATAAGTTCTGGGGTAACGGTTGTGGCTGTAGTTTACGCTAGTAATTTTTGTGAATAGGTAGATCATTTTTATGAAGAGTCAAATGTACAAAACTCTATTGTTTACTGTCTTTGTAACGCCATATAATTGTAAATGAAACTGTTTCTATTCTTTTTAAAAAAGATTGTATTTTTAGAATTTATTGAGCATTACTGTTATAAAGTTATAATAACAAAATTATAAAAAAAATACAAAATGTTAATAAATGGATAGTGTTAAAAAGTTTTTAAATTAATTTGACTGAATAATTTAGAATTGCATAATTTTGGCTAATTGAAGAGGATGGAAGATTGCATTGCTTTGCAAAATTTATAGCACGGACGATTTGGGAAACGTCTGGAAAAATGGGGCAAAATGACACACCCAAATGGCGCATGAAGTGTTTATCCTCCCCAACCCCATCCTCCACCGCCACCACCCCCACCACGTCCGCCACCACCACCACCTTTGCGTCCACCTCCGCCGCCACCACCTGAAATACATTGAATTGATTAATTGTTATAAATTATATACATTATAAAAAGTAATGAAATAAATTATCTGCACTAATTATCTAGTTATACCTCCGTAACCGCCACCACCTCCACCACCCTTCCCACCTCCTCCGCCGCCTCCCTTGCGTCCTCCTCCACCACCACCTGAAATACATTATATGCATCAGTTAATATAATCATAAACCCACTTATTTAAAACTAACTCATGTGCCACGAAATTCAATCATATAATACCTCCATATCCACCGCCACCACCGCCTCCTTTCCCACCTCCTCCGTGTCCGCCACCACCTCCCCCTTTGCGTCCACCACCGCCGCCTCCTCCGTAACCGCCACCACCTCCACCCTTCCCACCTCCTCCGCCCCCTTTCCCACCGCCACCGCCGCCTCCATAACCGCCTCCACCGCCAAACCCACCGGATGGAGCTCCGTATCCGCTGGATATTCCACCTCCTCCTCCCCCCTTACCTCCGGCTTCAGCAAAGTTCAGGCATATCACCCCAATGGTGATGCAAAAGAGCACAAGCGTCTATAAAATGATTCGAAATATTCAATCGGTAAAACTATCAGCACAATTATTTGTCAAATGCCGGATTTTATATTATCCGGATTTTTTATTTAAAACCTAAATGTTTTAAAAAAGTTATCACGCTATATTTCCAGCAACTTACAAGTTTTCTCATAGTGTTTTCGAATGTTGCCCACCGTACAGTTTCTTTGAGTTGACTGATTTAACATCGATGATTTGTCTAGTTTATATAGTAAAACTTAAACCCGTAGTTAAGTACACACTTTATCTGTTTGTACAATCATGGCAAATTATCGTAGCATTTTAGATCATGAAAATATATTACGCTACTTGCTCACATGAAAACTCCAAGTTTAAAATTGTTGGTGAATTACAAAAAAGGATCTCATGGACCTTCTGAGAAACTTTTCCTTGTATTCCATTCTCGACCATTTTTTGGTTTATCCTTGCTGTTTTTTTCTTCTCATCTCAAAGCCAACGACAATGCAATTTAAACATTACTGCTACTATTAACAGTTATATAGCGTAATGTACAACGGCGTTGGCAGCAGCAGCATCGGTAATGCAACACCAAAAAGTGCAGATCATTGTTGATTCTTGATTCTTCATAATAATAATGTAGCAACGTTTTTATTGTCAATCTTCATTAAAAGCTATAAGCCAACATCAAGTGCTCGAAATGGAAGGATGAATTGATGCAAAAATTGACTTGAATCAGAATTGCCATGCATGCTACTCCATTAAAAGCTGTACCCAGTAAAAAAAGTATAGACATCAGACAGGAAAAAAAGTTGAAACCAGCATGTAATCTTCTTTAAGGATATGTCAGTCATTCGAAAAGTAGCTATTGGGATAATAATATTTTATTTCTCATGCCTTTTTGTTCGCACTTACCCTTTTCTTCGTCTTCACTCTCAATATTTCCTCTTGCCAACTATTTTTTCCCCTCTAATACAAAGGATTAGTCTATACCACCGTGGTTCTCTCGCGTTGACAAAAAAGTTATGCTTAAAACTGAACCAAGGCCTTTATGCATTCTTTACCTCATTAACTGATTGATTACTATGCATTTCCTCTTTTTTCTTGAAAAGAGGTTCTACCAAGGAACCAATGTCTCTTTAGTAGTTTCGTTGCATTATTAGTACCGCAAGGAGCATGGACACCTGCTACAAAAATTGACAATAATTTGCAACTAGTGCCAAAGTGCCAGTTGTACTTCAAATTTGCAGACAAGGAATTCATTAATAAATAAATATTATTATGCAGCGCCGGCGGCTTCCGTAGGCATTTTTTAACTACAAGCCCTGCAACGACAATGAAGCGGTGTATGCACTTGATAACAACCAGTTGCTGTTATAAATTTCAATTGTGAAAACCTGAAAATTGCTATGAATTAGTAGTGGGCTTACTCCAAAGCACTGTCAACAATGGTCAAAAACAAGGTTTGCACTTGTCCTGTGATTTTTATTTCAAGGAAACTGGTGTAAATCATAATCATATTTTAGTGTTTAAACTACATAACTACTACTATAAAGTAGAAAAATTAAGTGCTTGGAAAATAGCTACCTTAAATTGCTTATTTACTCGAATTGCTAATTGTGCTCATTTTCGTAGAGATACGAGGAGATAACTATCATTACATGATGCAGTTTATATAACTGGTGCATTCTAATTATCTTTCAGCAACCTTCACTACTTTAGTTTGCTCATAAAACTTGGGTTTTATTGTTTTTTTTCTTAGCGGAACATGATCGTCACTGACGATTCGTCAGCCTAAGCGTCTAGCACTTCTGCTGCTGACTAGTGCAAAATCACTTGTTGTGCAGCTTATCAATTGAACTGATTGACTATCCACTGCGACAAAGTAACAGACAGTTACGCAATCCCAATTTTGGATAAATTAACCGTAACGGAAAAATGGAAGTATGCCTAAATACGTACTTGTAGTGGTGTGAAAAGGATTTCAGGCATCAATGGACGCTGCGTGTTCATTTCCAACCAAATTAAATTGTGGTTCAATGAGTACACAGTCAGACACGGTGTGTGGAATAGATGAACCGATGAATAGATGACAACGTTAGCTTTGTTACCTACTCAAGTAAACACTACATATTTCGTGATTGTGTTCGACTTGTGTACTGATAAAGAGATGTAAGAAGATCGTTTAACAGCGACTTTCAATAAACTAAAGTGGCAATTTAGTCCTTATCACCATTTATTAAGTGTGTGATCACGACAAGACTGCATTGTCGTCATTGTTTTCATTGTCATGATCATCATGATAAAAAGATCGTTATCGTGTCAAAGCTGTGTAGGTATATACACATTACGCATTAAATTCTCTGCTGACATTAACAAGCCACGACTTTTCTCAAATATTTATAGCGAATAGCTTGAGTTAAATTACATTACTGACCGGTACGAGACTGTTTACCAGGAGGGTGCACTGAAGAAGTCAAATATTCATAGAAATATGATTAATCAGCGTAATATGCGATTTGGTTGATGCATAAGCTAGAATTGGGTGATCATATTTACCTATTAATCACATTAATTGATAATAATTGTCATCAAATTACCTTTGAGGGAACTAATATTTTTAAGTGCTTCTTTACATTGTCATCATTGTCAAACTCATTGATTTTTATTACGGTTAAGATGTATAGATTATGAACCGTGTTGTCAACTTTCAATTATTTTTTCTATAATTTTCATAGAGCACATATAACAACTTACTTGTGCTGACCACTTTTTATATGTTTTAATTATATTATTATCATCCCCTTTCACTGCTGCCGTTCCATCTTTACATTCGAATAATTTTATGGATTAAATGTTAACCAAGTAAAGTTAGTGGTCGCAATGCAATGAAAAGCTATTATTGAAATAAACAGCTAAAATTTTATGACATGATGATCTTTGAGAAAGGAGTTGTGTTCACTATCAAATATCAATCAAATCATTTCAAGCGGAGCTACGTATATGAATTTACAAGCCCAAATTTGAAGTCATTTTGACCTTACATCTGAATCATTATACCATGTAACTGTATAGACTGTCGTACATGGTTCACTTAGCCCTCCTGTTAATGGAAATAAAATTGTTGCTGTTGAAGCATCTTTTGACGAGACTAGCCATCTTAGCAAGAGCTAATGTTGATTGATTTTGTCTAAAAAGTTAATAATACATTTAACAAACGAATAAGGATGATAAGTGAACAGGTAACCGGTCAGGTATACATGTGTGACCGACCGATGCACACTGATTAATAAATGATTAAACAGTACCTTGCATCTTGTTGGCAATTGGCAACGATGAATTGCCTTATCTATATACAAAAAAGTGTATATGGACTTGATAAAAAGTCCAACGGCTACATGCAAACTGGCGATAACCTGTTCTATAATTAGGAAAGAATAATTGAATACAAATTCAATAAAAAACAAAAGTTTTGGTTGGAACAAAGCGCTTCCGATATTTTAGAGATGATATATTCAGTTTCCATTTATCTTCCACCTTTAACTTCAAAGCATTGTCCAATGATGTTGTATGCTAAAATACCTAATGCCTTTGTTGGTTTTTTTCAAGCGTGATTGTTCAGAAGACAGGTCAAAATGATAAAAATTACAAAAAAGAAGAGAAAAAACTATCGCTCGCTCATGCCGCTTGTTAACTTTATTTCTAACAATAAAATGTGTAGGATGTAAAGCATTGAAATGTCTCTCTTGTAAATAGTTACCACATAAATTAAGTTAATGTGAACGCTTTTTATTTCAGGCTATTATTTGCTTGTAGCAGTTCATTTATATAACGAACTTATAGTGTACGTACCTATATGTATATCATGTGCAAGTGATAGTTCAATATAATATACCCTACACTTTTAGTTAATTGTTGCTGTCTCACTACTTTTTCTTTTTCTTGTTCAGGGCTCTGTTTTCAGGCTGACGAATTGTTCAATTTGGAGCTTGGCAGTTTTACAAAATTACTGAGCAGATCAAAAGGTTATTTTGTCGTGAGACATTGTGGCGTCAAGATTGTTTGCCCTTCTGTTTGATCCGATTGAATACGTCCATACTAACAGCATGATTATCTGTTGAACAACCGCAGAATTGTATTTCTATAGTCTCCTTTTCTTCATCCCACCAATTACAGACCTTACAAGAAGGTACAATCAGAAATCATTTAAAACTTGAAAACAATGAGTTCTCTTTGGAAGTTAGCATTGCTAACTATTTCCATAATTGCTGGCAGTTTACCAAGCATATCAGGATCAGGGGAATGTCAACCACCCAAAAAAATCGTCGCATTTGAATGGGTAAGTCTTGAAGATATTCTCCAATAAATTCTAAACATTTTTATAGTCTCATCTCCTCTCTATACCTTCTCCATCTCAAATCTCAATAGCATCCAAAAGAAGCAAAGGAAGGTGGCTATTTTACTCCGCTGGCAATGCAAAATGACACCAATATCGTAAAAGAGATGCTTCAAGGCTCAAGTCTCAATCCAGATCAGGATCTCAAGAAACTTTGCATTCGAGTTCAATTCTCGGACGAGGGCAAGGAGGCGACTGTTCTGGGATTCAACAATGTCACTTCTCAGTTTAAGTGTAATAGAATTGGAGATGGAAAAGAGTGGAGCTTTGACTGTCAGCATCAACACCAAAGTGGAAAAGAAGGTAAAACTAAATTGCGAATAATGAACTTTTGCAGTAGACTCCATAGTATACACATTTTCTTATGCATATTTTTCACACGAATCATAATCTGTTAAATTTCTGTTATTGATTTTGTGAAATGAATTATGAAGATTTCAGTCATAAAATGTACGTTACGCTGACGGACAAGAAGACTTTCGCTTTTGTTGTTCGTTGCTGGAAAAATGGACTCCGCGCTTGGACTGTTCTGTCGACAAGGAAGGAGCTTCATGAAGACTCTCATTTTCACATCTTGGAACATGCAAAATCTCAGGGATTCGAGACCGCCTATGCTCTACCTATCAGTTACAAATCGTGTAGAAAATAGAATCACACCTTGAACAAATTACACATATTTTTACAGCAGCTATATTTCATTTTTATACATACAATATCGTCGTGTTCCACAATAAACTAAGTTATCTATTTTAACAATTCAGTGGAACGGTATTATTAAGAATTTCCTGTATTCGTTGTCTAATAAAGCCACACACACAACCTCAATAAAAAGAGAAATCGTTGCCCTGTGTTCTTTAAATTTCTTCCACAATTCACATTGCAATTGCAATGTAGTCAAATAGATGCTGTGGCATAAACGATTTAGTTAAAACCGATGTAAAACAATATGACCCACTCAATATAAACTAAAAAATATTTTCAATTTCGTCTATTGTTTGTCTACTAACTTATGTGAATGATCCTAAGATATAATTTTAGTTTTCGTTTGATTTTGATAAAGAAAGTCATACTTTTTTCAACGCAAGACAAGTTTGTCACACAGTTAGCATGATGATGCAGTAATTTGATTGTTCTGATACGAGAGTGCGGCGAGTGGTTTTGGTTTTGTGTAAGTCAGTATGTAGTTTGCAGCTACACTAAATCCAAAATAAGTAAAAGAAATTGAAAATATATTTTTAACATTTCCTCCACAGAGAACATCTTGAGTATCCAGTATTGGTTCGGTATGCTTCGTCAGCGAACTAATGGACCGACGACCTAATGACAATGACGACAGCGTCATGAGTCCAAATGATATGATGGAGATTTCCAATCCTGGAGCAGTCACCGAAGACATTGCAGAAGAAACGAAAAATTGAGGGCGACGACGAGTACTTGACACACACACACACACACAAAGCAAACGATGCCTACATCACCTTTGGTTATAGTATCGGATAAGTTGGATCGTTGGATGGACAGGAAGTATATGTTCATACCATCAAGAAATGCATCTGGATGCGAAACCGAATTCGCCATTATGATGTATGATGGGATCAACAATTATGTAATTAGTGATTACTTAAATTATGCTTACCCATGCTAATAAGAAGGATAATATAATACATATTACTTTTTTACTTCAAAATAACAAATACTAAGGAGGAAGAACTCTCCAAATCAGCTCCACCTGCACCGTTAAATGGAGACACAATTTTTTTCTGACCCTTCAAAGACGACCGCACCGACATTACATAGAACTTTGCCATTGAACTTTGATAAGGCTAAATTGATTTATGACTTTTTGGAAGAATGTACACAACGGTTTCATCTTATGATTGATACAATAAACAATCATGTCTGCTTGAATTGTGCTGCAGAAATGTACCATGCAATTTAAAAAATGGAATTCAATTCAGAGTCTGTAAAAGTTTGTCATATTGAATAACAATTTTATATTATCCGAGACAATTTAGGCTAAAATAGCAAACAAAATATTTCACAGAAATTAGTATATGACTTATATTAGGTACGTATCCGTTCTGTAATAATACCTTCCGCATTGAGTAAAAATGTTTACGTATATGTATGTATGTGGATCTCCAGATAAGTTAAAAAATTTAAGATCGTTTTCTCCATTTCAGCTACCAGTTTCTTTTTTTTGTATGTAAATAATCAGTGAAAATGTCAAGTAATAGAAAACAATATAATGCAAGCGGTTTTCACCCCAAAGTACATTTGGAGTCTTTTAGCTCATAAACGTCAAAGTTGATAATAATCTATGAATGCATATAAAATGGTGTCTATGCAAAATAGCAATAGTAAACGGATTGCCGAGACTTCATCATGTGTGGGAGTGTGATTTACATTTGCATACATAGGAATTCATTTTGTAAAAAACTTCACAGGCACATAGGTAAGTCGGCATATTTTTGTGGTTAATATATTTTTAAGTGAAGATGAAAAATATAATAATTAGTTTCTATATTGTTTTAGCCAAAACTAAAGAACAATAACGCAAAGTGGTGAAGTATGTATGTATATAAATTGCAACTGAAATACTCAGTCATTTCACTCATCCCTGGCAAGGTTACGATTTTCTACCACGTGTGACAACAATTAATATAAGGAAATTCCTCACTCCAAGAAATGCTAATAATGTAGTCACAGCTATGCTAACACAAGCCACGTATACACAAGCCAATCAAAATTATATTTTTACTATTAGTTTTTACTTGTCACAGTTTGTAGTTCTAATGCGCATCGCCCTCGCCGCACACGTAACGATAAGTCTTGAAAACGCAATATAGACGATTGCCAAATATAGAGCAAATGAAACAAATATTACGTCGTTGCACATGTATTTGCATCTTATGATTGCATTTTCCTTGCAGTTGTTTATAAGTTTAAGGTAAAACAAAAGTACTGTTTAGTTTATGTCGATGCAAAATCTAATTAGATAGAAGGTTAAAGGATGCACATGTAAACAAATGCAGTTTTAACGTTTAATGCATAAAAGAAATAATTATAATTATAAATATATGAAATTCCTACCAAAACGAAAAATATACAGAGTAATCAGTAACCATTAATTATTCCAACAAACATACTACAAAGGGTTCTTATGGAATATATTGCTAAAAAATCTTAAATCTACTCCTGTCCTGCTACTACTAATTTTGAATTTAACAGAAACAATAGCATTCATATATTCGTATTATTGATTCGATATATATTTTGTGGCTTTCTTCTCCTCTGACACGGCATAGAAATGTACCCTGTTTAGCCAATATTTAAAAAATATGAATGCCAACGAGCTAGCTCTCAAGGGACAGAGAGTAATTAAGGGTTGCACAATGCCGCGATGATGATCATCGTAAAACCTTGTCATTTTCATGTATTTCCACTCTTCTCCTTTTCTGAAAATATAATGTGAGTGGTAAAAATGCACGCGTTATTTGCTTCAGACATCCCTAATTAATTCAACAATTTGGTGGAACGCATGTAGCGCTTTCAGAATTGACAAACGGTAACGGGCGTCGGTAGAATATATCGCCGGCCTTAACAACACTAACAATCCAAGTCGCGCGAGAATCGTATTACATATTGCATGAACACATATAGGCATGCATGCAGGTATTACAAATTGCAACACAGAATATTATGATAATCCTCAAAGAATTCTTACGATTCGGCAACATTTTGGAGTTTTGTTAATGTGCGTACACATTTTTATGAGAGCCATGCGTCATCATAATGTCTGTGAAGCGTTATAAATGGGAATAGATTATCCACCTGCATAACTGACAAAATAGTATCATAATCTGTGAGCACTCAGCACAGTCTTCTTCATTACATAATAACTTTGCATACATATCGTTAGGAGATCATTTTGCCTCTTGTTATTGCAATTTTCGATCATATTTAATAGCACAGGTATTACCTGCCGCTGATCCCCAATATGAACTAATGTTGACGAGAGCTTTAAAGATAAGCGTAATTATAAATATGGAGTGGCCACGATGGCTAGCTGTATTGCATCGCCCATTTCTATTTGGCTAAGACCACACTAGAGCACTCTAACTAAAGTGACCTGTAATGCAGCAGCGCTAACACGGACTGACTGCTGACATTCACGCTAGGTCCACTACTTCAACTTTATATGAGAAAATAACTATTTTGTATAGTATTCTTCCATTCCAACCAAAAGGTAAATTTGGGAATGATTAGAACTATTACTTGCATAACCACATTGTTGCAAGGTAAATGCCAACAATGCAAAGTCCACATGACCCCAAGCATCAGCGACCCTTGTCGTATCAATATCACTGCTTCCCTCCAATCATGAATCAATGCGCACTATAGAAATAAAAGGACTTAGTTAGCACAAAGTACCACCACCGCCACAGCTCCAAACGCTCATAGTCATTGTGTATCTACATATGAACGAGAATCATTTACTTATTTGAGGCGTCAAAAAGGGCACGTATACATCACTCGCTGAAACTGGTCAACACAAGACGACACAGCATAACCTACATATCAAATTATGACCAAAATCATATATTTTCTTCTTAAAGATTGTTTCTGCAAACAGGATGACGGAGGTGAATGGATGTTCCATTTTTTACTGGTAAAAAGAGATGTGCAAGTTCATCCACACGTAATATGTATTCAGTTCATCGCCACACTATGAATATGGAATTAGTACGCGTAGCATATATAGCGTACTATAACATATTCTGTGAGGTAGATATGTGCTGCGATGAAGAGTCGTAAAGAGTCGTAATAACTGCAACAAACGAAAGGGCAAGTCAACGTCACCAGCAATTATTATTACAAGAAGTCTCTTTTTTACTAGGATTATCAAACGTCCACCAACGGTGCAGCGACGCATGCGTAATCATAATACGTTCTCTGCGTATGGAATTCATACCCCTTTCAATCTCATCACCACATTTTATGAGCCAGTTTTTAGGATGTGGTAACATGCAAACAATGTACGAACTACGCATCACATAACATAGTCTTCGTTTTCTTGAGTCGACTTTTTGGATAGAAGGGACTAGGGACCTACTTACCTATGCACGTATTAGACTGTTACAAAAAATGAGGAATATAATCAAAGACAAAGAGGAGAAGAGAAGGTGTGTGTGTTTACTCAGTACTCCTATTCATACACGCTACGTGGAACAAAGTGCCAGCACAATAGGTCATACGTACATGATGTTAATCCGCTAGCAGAAAAAAAGATGATGATGATAATAATTATGAGATTATATAACGATACATTATGAACGGTATTATAAGCGTTAGATTTGTTAGTAGTGCTACTGGTCATCGTGTCATATAGGCAGCAGAAGCAACAGAACCAAAATAATATTGGGAACTAGGTAGTTAAATATTTTTGCAGGCAATCTTTATCATTAGCCAGCGGACATGCTCATCATACTATATAGTAGTTAGTTAGTATTGTTATTATTATTATTGTGTTTTCGCCTGTGTATGTCAGGGTTCAGTCTAAATGTTAACATTTTGCATGTCATTCACTCATTGATCCAATCGTTGCATGTTAGAATTCGCAAAAGCGACAGTGGTGTTACAGAGGTATTATGATGATGACCATCACGGTATAGTGCTGATACTAATGTGAGGGAGCTACCAAGTAATCTTCAAAAGAGTGAGAGGAAGACAACAAAGGGTAAAAGTGTTTCATTTTGTAATCGTCAAAATAATTATAATTATTTTTTGAAACATGATGAGTGCGGTTTTTGGTGTTAAAAACTCCAGTCACATTCGCCCTATTATCCAATGTATTACATTGTGGCGGTGAGGTAACAAGTTATCAACATAACCATCTTGGTGCCAACAACACCAAACTTCCAAAGAGTGCTACCTACTAAAGCCGCATCTATAGGCATACTCCTCGCACAAAATCTTCCCAAAGATTATAATTTCAACTTGTGAGCATTTCCCTGTTTCGAAACACAGCAGTAAAAAGCTCAAACGAGCTTCAAGAGAGTGGTCTTTCATTCTTGCTTTGTTTTATGGGGACGCGTTCTCTACAAAATGCAACCAGTTGTTCGTGGGAAAGCAGTGGGAAAGCTTGGTCTACTGGAGAAGTTCCGTGCTAACTAAAGTGTCATTGTGAGAGAATATCTTGCATCAACCTTTATCATCATATCATACAGCATTATTGTCGACGGTGTTTGTGCACGTGTATGAAAATCGGCCCTCCAATTATAGTTATTTTTAAAGCTACATAAGTGCATACTTCGACGTTTACTATAGCACCAGAAAAGTTTTAAAAACTCCAGAAAAAATGAGTATATAAGTTTAAAAAATAATCTGTTAACGAGTGTAGTGTTTTTCTACGAAAAAAATTATAATTTGCCAACAATGGGTGATTCGATGAAGAAAGGGTGCGTAGCATTACATTTTTTGTTGTCATCATGTTTTTCGCCGTGGATTTCCTCGTGCAATTATGATCTTTAATGTTTGCGTATTTATATGATGATCAGAGCTGAAAATCCCACATTTGAGGATGACACCCAATTTGTCAATACTGGGCCTCCCATCCTCCCCGTGGACACCACGGCCAAGCTACGGGAATGGGATGCTGACTTTGTACAGATTGGCATGTCCCCAGAAATGGATACATCACGGAAAAACGCCGTTATTGTTCGAAGTGCGTATAAAGAGTATAGCACGAGACAGGGAACGAACATTGTGCTCCACAACTTCAACATGACTGTCAAAGAAGGAACGATGTAAGTGCTTTGCCAAATATTTTATACGTGACTACATTCTTAAAAGCGCATATCAATAGTAAGTTTGTCAACAAAGAAACTGAACAAGTCTCACACTTCCCCATTCGAGTAAAAACGGTCGATAAAAACAACAATAACTCAAATAACTGTAGTCCATTAAAGCATGAATTGCACATTATTGTTAAACACGGAGTACGACTCAAGATGAGACATGAACGAGACTCTGGGTTTCTTTGTCTAGGTGGAATCAGCTTTGATAAAAAACAAATTACCATTGAAGGAATAAAAAATAAAAGGCTCAGCAGCAAAGGACCTTGATTTTCATCTATTCTCTATTGTTCAAGAATAATATTGTAATTTGTAATTACGCGTTTATACATGTGATCAAAGAGATATCGTTTCATTAAAAAATAAGTAGTTTTATATTTGCATGGGTTGGTTTAAATGTGGTTGTCATTTTTGCCGACTCATTGTTCACAGATAGTTGTCATTGTCAGTCATCATATCATTGGACCAAAAGTCACAGTATGTTTCTCTTGTCACTGACAACTGCCTGGACAGAAAATGTAATCGAATATTAATGTTGGTCATCTAGTTGGGTTCAGACGAACAGGCGCCTGTTTATCTGTTCATTATGAGAACGGCTATTTGTAGACCATTAAAGGTTAAAAAGGTTAAGACATTTTGATTTATTATAGTAGCCTAAGCTTTGGTATATATTTATTGATGCTATCTTTGCATGTCTGTCTGTCTGCAAATTATATCCAATATCAGATGACCTATTTAAACCGAATTCATACACGCAAGTGTTACTGCCACAAGACATCCATCAATAAAAGATAAACTGGCTGCACTCTGATCATGGCACATGATTTGAAATTTAAAATCTATTAAAGAGCTTGATACAAGCTTGGAACCTACTACAATAGGACGATTCTCAGCCTGCGGAATGCGTTATATAGTTAAGCACAGTTTAAATTTTAATATGAATTCAATAAAGCTTGCATTTCAATTTTTAAATGAGACTCACGTCTATAGGTGCATTCATTTTCGGTTGCGCTATGCTAATGAGTGCTGAGCTTATTGATTACTGATTAATGTCGTGTCCTACTGCTGTGTCTCAGGGTCAATATTGCTGCAATGTCAAATTATGTTTGTTACTAACTAAAACATTCACTTGTTGTCTGGAGATTTGGTGTGATAGCCCCTGGCTAAAGATGTCAAAAATGCACTAAAACTGAGACTCTGAATCATCTATCTTTCCATTAATCATGCATCATATTATTATTCATCATTGTATTGACATTGACTGTGACATGCGTGAACAATATAATGGACAATGGTTTGGATACATTATTGAGCCAAACCGATTTAGAAAATTGTCAAATAAATTACGTGACCTCATGGATGACACATAGAGCAGTAAGAATTTCTAATAAGAACAATAATTCAACTGTTTTCATAGAATACAAATACAAATTATTTTTTATCAAAAGTAGCTTCATGTAACAGATCGGTAGTACACGTAGGTATGTACACTCCGTTCGGAATTGAAGGGGACAGTAGGTCAAAATGCTGTAACTTTATTACAACAGCTCCCTACAGCCCGGTAACCTGCTATCGAATACACCACTAAATGAATATTATTTGTGCCAAGTATCAAGAATTTGCACTGGCTTTTATTGGATTTGTGGGCATTTTAATATAAAATGTCCAGAAAAAGGTGTTCGGAAATAGAGGGGACAGCATACAAAATTAGTCTGAAAATGGTTGAATGTGATCAAATATGAGTTTGAATGTCATTTCATGTCTAGTTAAGTCGCAACTGAACTTTATATAGCGATTTTGGTTCAAAATTTTTGAAATCGCGAAAAGTCATTTACATGGAAAAAGTGGACCGTGGCAGTATATGGCCCGTATGGGTCACACGGCACACTCAGGCTAGACATGGTGCAGTCTAAAATAACAAGCAGGGTTCCGTTATAATATGTATGTCCACATACAGGTCTCTTCTGCCCACATGGCGGAGTAACTAAGCACCGACTATTTGTCGTTGTAATTTTGGTGCATTTTAGTGTTAAATTTCGGGAATATTGATTGTCCGATGTTTCTTCGAGTAGCTAGGATACTTAACGTCATGAAATCTTTTGGATGTGGACATACATATTATAACGGAACCCTGCTTGTTATTTTAGACTGCACCATGTCTAGCCTGAGTGTGCCGTGTGACCCATACGGGCCATATACTGCCACGGTCCACTTTTTCCATGTAAATGACTTTTCGCGATTTCAAAAATTTTGAACCAAAATCGCTATATAAAGTTCAGTTGCGACTTAACTAGACATGAAATGACATTCAAACTCATATTTGGTCACATTCAACCATTTTCAGACTAATTTTGTATGCTGTCCCCTCTATTTCCGAACACCTTTTTCTGGATATTTTATATTAAAATGCCCACAAATCCAATAAAAGCCAGTGCAAATTCTTGATACTTGGCACAAATAATATTCATTTAGTGGTGTATTCGATAGCAGGTTACCGGGCTGTAGGGAGCTGTTGTAATAAAGTTACAGCATTTTGACCTACTGTCCCCTTCAATTCCGAACGGAGTGTATAGACAAAGGTCACACTCGTTTCGTTTCTCTTGATGCAATGAAAATATTATACAATGCGCATAAAATGTAATGCCGTTTCTTGTACCATTTGTCCGAATGAAACATGTGCTTAATTAAAATTATTTTTATTGAATTCCTGCCAACAGATACAGTCTACTCGGAAGTAGCGGATGTGGCAAAACGACAATACTGTCGTGTTGCGTAGGTGTGAAAGCTCTTGATAGTGGCCATATTTTAATTAATGGAGCTGAACCTGGAACTCGGGCTAGTGGAGTGCCCGGAAAACATGTGGGGTACATGCCTCAGGTAAATTAATATTTTTTATCTATGCCATTGTGTTAGCTTAGAATTATTTATGTGTATTGTTAGCCTTGACTTCAAGAGACAATGAGCTCTCATTTTGTACGAACATTTATAACTTTTTCCTGTCAACCGACGTAAATTCCCAAATCCATCTTTTTGAATTAGCTAATTCACAGCACTTCCTTCATCCTTACTTCATAATGCAATATTCCAGGTGCATGTGATACCATGTTGTAGACAGGGATCTACTTTTCTTCTCTACTAACGAATGAGAGATTAAATAACAATACATATAGTAAATGCACCATTTAAGTTTTGTAAACATTGCATATCATGGATTTTAGGCCATTAGGTTAGACAGGCATTAAACCAACATGCTAACAAGAAACAAAAACAATGACGGATATATCCATGTAAAAAGTTTTAATTAGGTATTTTGGGTGACTATTAAAACGAACTTGAATTTTTTCTTGCACACATAGCAAAAATATATAAATGTTGCGTTGTCATTGTTTATTCACAGGACATAGCACTGTATGGAGAATTTTCCATTCGGGAAGTTCTGCAATACTATGGTCGAATGTACGGAATGAGTTCCAAAACGGTTACGCAGAATATGGACTTTTTAATCTCATTCCTAGCACTTCCTAAACCCCACAGACGCATTGGTTCTCTCAGGTAAGAAGCCATTTGGTGTTAATATTGTTAATTGCATTCACTTTTTTAGCGTAATACGTTATTATAGGAAAAGAAAATTGGTATAGGAAATAATGACCAGTTAAGGTCTATTTATTTACCATCATGTTTACACAAAAATATTTGCAATTTGTTTTTCTTAAATTTCAGTGGGGGTCAAAAACGACGGGTATCATTTGCTGTGGCTTTGATTCACAGTCCAAAACTGTTAATCTTGGATGAACCGGTAATGCACCCTTTTCTCTATCTCGGAAATAATATGATTAAACGCTTCTTCACTTTCGATGCGCCAATTTGATAATATTCACGAGCTATCCATGTGATGACCCTGAAACAAAATTCTAGTACTGTAATCTACAGTGCAATTGTTAGCTTTGTGAATTTTGGTTTGTGTAATTTATACAAAGTGTTATTACAAATCGTCTTGGATGACCTTTACATTGTAAGTTAAGCCGTTTTGGCACTTGCAAGACGCGTACGTCCGTTTTGTATGAATAAAACAGACGAAATTTTTTGCATTATCATGAATGAACATTGATAGCAATTTGGTAGTTGACTGTGAAGAAGCATGTATGTATAGAATATGTCTTGAATGAATGAGATGATAATTATGCAACACCTTGTTTTCTATGCAGACTGTTGGCGTTGATCCACTCCTGAGACAAAGGTCAGTGTCAAAATTTGACTTTTTCATTTTCAATTTATCTTTACATTTTAAAGTACCTACACTTCAGATTGTATCTAAAATATCCTCCGCATTATACCAGTTTTTAACACTTTCACACATTTTTGGGGCAATGTGCACAAAATGGATTTAATCTTTTTTGTGCAAACTGTAGAAAGTTCATGCTAGATCATTTTGGTTTTTTCGTTGTTAAAGCAAAAAATGCGAAATGATGTGCATTCTTACACGATTGTTTTGCTTAAAATGACAAACAATTGTCAGAAGCCCTAGATTTTGCGAAAAGATGCTTTTGCAGTGAAACCAACAACTCATTCGAGCATTTTATACTGTGTCTTACAAAATGTTTAATTATAGGTCTATATCATTATCATTTACACATCCACACTGTTTTTATTATCCTTTTAACTGGCTGTACCAATAATAAGATTGTACCAAGTTAGTGGAGCATATGAAAGTGAAACGATTCAATCCACTTTTTGCGAACAGCAGCATGCATTATCTGCATGGCATCATTTTAATCAAGTCACTGGGCTCTTTTTGGTGCTCCACTCGTGGAAACTAGTGAGGGAGAGAAGCTTCTATTCTTTCATTTGTTTAAAGCTGTGGTGAACTACATAATATACCTATATGCCACAGCAAATGACAATCATCATTATCATGGGCTAATATAATAAAGAATGGAGACAAAGATTGCAAGTCACTTTAATGATGCACTTGCACTTGATCTGGTCAGCGAAGAGGAGTGGTGATGAATGAATGAGATGAGCAAAAAATTGTTTATGCAACTTTTCTGTTCTTGCCGGCCAGCAGCGGGAGCCAATAACTGGATTTTGCTGTAATGTAGGATAAAGGATGTTGTGCTAACTGCAGGAATTTTAACTGTAGGTAGTAAACAAACCCTTACAGGGCCGGCTATACAAATTCGCTCAGTCTCGATTTCGTGCTACTTACACTTCCATTCAGCATAAACAACATTTTGCGGCAGGGTGACAGGTAGAAAACTGATTAATGTCATGCGTACACTTTTGCCAAGTTGTTACAGTGCACTTTTGCTTTCAGTTGAGCTTCTGCATAATGTAACGTAATGTAGATAGATGAAATTATGAATGCATTTTGCAGTGGCGCTTGTTTACAAAGAGCCAGAGATGAAACGAGATAAATGGAGTAAAATACGAAACTTTTTTGATGTGTGTAGACGTAGATGTTATTTAATCTTCTGGTGTTAGAATAGTCTCATCAATATTCTAGAGTCGCATGCAGATATTATCGTGCTATAGAGTAGATAGATAGGTATAAATTATGTTGCGCTCATAGTTAATATGGAGAACCGCTTGTGTATCGATTGTGTTGTCCATTTAAGCACAAGTAACAAAACAAGTTTCTTATTGTTATCATTGTTATTATATGAATTATATGTCAAAATGGAAACATTCTAACAGAGCCAGCCAGACCCTTTTTAGTTAAAGGTGTTATGTCGCACACATGCAATATGTGGGCTTAGATGTCAAGGTCTGCTTGCCTGATCGTTAGGAAAAATAACTGTCTAAGCTAATGACCTGCGTCGAAGAGTTTTTAATAATGATTACACTTGCGAACGATTACCGCAAATCATTTTGCGGGCTAATTTATCAAGCACAGTTGTATATGCATAGGCACGAATTGAATCTGTATTAACACCCTAATTTTGTACTATTTCTTCGAAAAGTAAAGTATGTTTAAATATTTCGTTTTTCTTTGCAGTATATGGAACCATTTGGTCAAATTAGTGTCTACTGGAAAAACTACAGTAATTATTACGACGGTATGAAGCATTACTTTCTTTTTCAAAATACCTTACAAATAATGCTATTAAAATGGCGTTCTATCACCCACTGCTTGATAATTTTAGCAATACCTATTTAATCAACCCAATTTAATTTCAATTTACCCTTTACAGCATTACATCGAAGAAGCCAGATCGTCACATACGGTAAGATACAGAATCATCACAATTCCACGCATGCGCTTTGGCTATTCATTTGCTTCAATATTCCATAAACATGTTTGCTTTTTGCATTCCATTCATTCCGTTCTAATCGTTCCATTTTAGCATTGACCATATGCATAGAGGTGATGATGAACACTGCTTAAAATTAGCAAAATTACATAGGGCCTTCTATAATTGTCGTTACGATTAACACTTTTGGATGATACATAGTTGTCGACCTTTTCCTTTCATGCAAAATAATAGGTTTTCATCAAACAACTTCTGGAAAAGATATGTGCTTTTACTTTCAGTTTTTATAATAACAGCTCCACGGTTAAATGCATCATAACAAATGTCCTTACAACCTGCGTGATGATAAACAATAACAAATATATTCAAACGTTAGCCAAACATATTTCTAGCTGCTTATAGAATTTATATGAATCTTGAATGATTTTTGATGCACGCATGGTACTTTGACATTGAATTGTACAGCATTCCCAATCACCACCCAATAGTGATATAATTGATTTAGTTTAAATCATTCCAACAGATGTAGATATACCTACGTAGTCTTATCTTTCATGCTCGTGGTTTAATAGTACAATCGATTCAACAATGAACACTATAGATCGTCTTTTTATTTGTCATGTATGCAATAGTAAACTTTTTATATCTCTGTCGGCTATTTTTGACGTAAGTTATTTGTAAATACGTGTACGCCTTGATAAGTCCATTGACACGATTACCTTTGCGTTATATTGATACTACCTATGTTAGCCTGTACTGGTGACTATTAATCTAAAATGGGTGAAACCCCTAAAATTGAAATTATTAACAAACAGTTAGTAGATAGTAAATAGTTTGGATCTATATAATCGCGCACAATCTTGAACGATCATGATCACAGCAATATCATAATTTATTCAGCAATAGTAGTTAACTGTAACTGCCACATTTGTACCCTGTGCTGCCAGTTATGTAACGACGTGATTATAGCTAACTCGTACTTACAACGCATATAACGCGGAGTCAAGAGTCGTAACAACAACAGTCATAAACAATAAACAGAGAGCTGAGAATAATATTGTAACGGTAGCATTGCATTGGCTATTTACCCTTCCCTTGCAGTTTATCCTTCTATTGAAACCAATGTACTTAAAGTGTACACGGTACAATTCATTTGACTAGCATGTTTACCCTCACCTTCATTTGGATTTTTTGCTTCATATTTCATTTTAGAACTGTTAGACCCAAAGTGAAACAATAGAAGCACTTTTAGCAGAAAAGCATCTCAACTACTACTTATCAGTAGTAGCAAAATGCTCAAAGCGTCAGCGAAATATTAATATATTCTGAATTTTAGCCAACAAATGCAAAGGCAGTAAGCGTTTTTTCATAGCTCATAATGCACGCATCGCATATAATGTTTAGAATGAAAACTTTGGGGATGACTGAAAAAAAAACTCAAGAATACTATAATTTGCTATGATAATGAAAAGTTCATCTTGCCCAATCGGTAGACCACCAACATCTCTGCTGATGCATGAATGAAATATGACTACAATTCATACAATTACCTATTATTATATATTATGAACACTAGAAGGTGCACTTTGTATAGTAGCTGCATGAGTCAATAATATTGACACTGATCTTGAGAAGACAAAACCTTTTGCTTAGCAAACGTTATCGGCACCTTCAGAATATGTAAGGTAGAGTAGGTAGTTTGACACTGCACGTTATCCACCTACTAATGTTATCGTGCATGAATATTTCCATCAATTGACACGTGATTGGATCAGGCCACCAATATACCTACCTATTTTATGTTCCTAAAGAATAGTCCGCTTCATTAGCCAAGCTAGGTAAAATACCGCAAACATGTTAAAAATTTATGTACAACTTGTAATTATTAGAACGGATTTATTTATGCTAATCAGAGCGACAATATATGACGGAACAATAATTTTATATATGCACGAACAGATAAAATACGTATATTACGCGTGTGTGAGTTTTGGATCTGGTATTTTTATGAATAAAATTTCTTTTAAAGATTGGACTTATGAGAGGCGGTCGCCTGCTGGCAGAAGATTCTCCAGAGTTGCTGTTGAAAAAGCACAATGCCACGTTACTGGAAGATATTGTGCTCAAGTTGTGTCTTCAAGATAACACGGACGAAGACAATGAAAGTTCCAGTGACTCGACAACGACTGATGGTAGCTCCATGCCGGCAGTACCGATTCCCCTTCCCAAAAAGTCACGCTGGAAGAAAATCTCTGAGAAGGAGAGACACAGTGCCATGAATGCATTTAACATTACTACTGAAACGAAAAGTCCGAGTAACTGCAAAAGTGACCCAGCTAATGATAGTTGTAACAATGTTGAAGTTAGTAATTTTAGGAATAATAATAGTACTAATGAATCTTGCCCGGAGCAAGTTGTCGGAATTAGCTACAATAGTATAGACAATGCCGAAGGAGGGAGGAAGATTGCCGCAGAAGGTAATCCCCTTCAGACCTGTTTTGATAGAGGCTATCTCTCAGATTGCAGTGATAGTAATGAAAGTAGTTCCTCTTCCACAGCAAGAAAAGCTATGGACAAGACTCTAAATGAGAGGTGTGATGATGATGATAAGCAACTTAGGATGAGCAACCTAAAAACTAGCATTAGAGACTCGCTCAATCGAATCTATGCCATGAGTCACAAAAATATTGTGATCTTGCTGAGAAATTTACTTTTACTCCTGTTCATGGTGTTTGTACCTGCGTCCCAAATTGTGGTGATCTGCTTGGCTATCGGCCAAGATCCCAGAGGACTCCATTTTGGGCTTGTCAACAAGGACCTCATTGACCCCAACAATTGTACCGTTCCCGTTGGATGTTTAACGACTGAAAACTTTACAGGAAGCGTCAGTTGTCTATTTTTGGATTTTCTCAAGCAGCACGATATTCTTGACGTGGTGAGAAGTCCGCATAAATATAAAATCAAAATATCATTAATGTAATTACAGGGTTAAAGGGATTTTCCAGGTGTGAAAGAGCAGTATTTTATAGCGTATTTAAATTTTGGAAAATTTACAGAAAATCTACGATAATGAACAAACTGCCGTAGCGGCAGTCAAAGATGCGACTGATTGGGGGTACATGGTTTTTCCAGAGAATTATACCGCTTTCATGAGAGAACGGGCAATATTTGGAATTCATGCAGAACCAGAAATCATTTACGGATCCAGAATCAAAATTCGTTTGGATCAATCAAGTAAATTACGCTAGCCGCAAAAATCAATAATGCTCATTTAATCCATTACATAAAATAACTTGGGGCACAATACTAGCAAAAAGTTGTTTTTGTTGTTTTTATAGACTTACAGATTTACAGAGAGAATGCAAAACTGTTTTACAAAGCTTTTCATGAATTTACAAAGAATGTATCTGAAGAATGTGGAGTGGACCCTGTTCAGACTGATTTACCTCTTTATGTATGTAGCTGTTAAAAATTACCTCATGTTTGTAAACATATTTAACTGCGCACAAAATTTAGAAGGTCAACGTCACCATCATTTCCAATTTGTTTTTATATAGTTTGATACACCTGTATACGGAGATGAAAGCATCAATTTTACCGATTTCCTTGCGCCCAGTGTACTCCTTGCGTAAGAGTTCAATTTAAACCTTTATTTCTTTCTCAAACAAATTATTTAAAATTGCTGTTGCGCCAATCATTTATTTTTCTTTGCTATTTAGAATTTTGTTTTTCTTCCCGTTGTGTGGAAGTTCAATCGCTTACATATCAGAAAAGCGTGCAGGAAATCTAGCCAGAATTCTCGTCGCCGGAGTGCAGACATGGGAAGTAATGGTGGCCTATCTGATTGTTCATTTGGTTGTTTTGATCTTCCAAACTGCATTATCTTTCATCATTATGGTCTCCGTTTTCAACATACAAATTATTGGGCCCGTCCTATGGGCAGTTGCACTGGCTCTTCTTGTGGGAATATCTGGAATGTCTATGGGTATGTGGTCTAGCCTCAACACCAATTTTATGACAACTCTCACAAAATTTATCGACTCTTGTAATGATTGAATGATGGCAAGATGTGGTAGCATTAAATGTGATAAAATGGAAAAACAAAATATTATACTGGTATAAGAACCTGTGTAGAAAAGGGTACGGCAAAAGGGGTGACCTACGATTCTATGGACAGCTTCTTTATGCCATTATTGCATGCCGAGGCGCTCCAAAGGCATATTTGATGCATCGTTACAGAAATAATGATTACTTATTCAAGTGTTTTGCCAATTTTTTCAGGTTTTGTGTTGGCCACATTCTGCACAGAAGAAATTCAAGCCGTTCTCCTAGCTATGGGTATGTACTATTTATTATAGCAGAACAGTAATTCTAGTAACAACAACAGTAGCATCACCAACAAAGCTCATATATGCCAATTGGTGTAAATCAAGTATGCCATTAATCGCGAAGCTCGTTGCTGATCGCATATATGTATGTAACCCAATTAATGTATAATGTTCATTGGGACAAGTTTATGAGGTCAAAGGCAAAATCATCCTTTTTATTTTACACAGAAAGGAAATCATCTTTACCCTGCACGTCTGTTTCAAGAAAATCATGCTAATTTAATTTTTCTTTCAAATTTACAGGCACATTCTTCCCAAATTTCCTCCTTGCAGGTATGTACCATTTATCTATCATTACAGCTATCTAATAATCCATAATAATAAAATGTAGCCGCTGCCGACTGATTGTAGTTTTCAAGTTTAACAATCTGGCAGTGTGCGTGCGTTGCATGCAATTATTTCAAAATGAATGACGCATCACCGGTTTGCTGTACAGAGTACTACAGCATTAATTTTAAAATGGGCTAAATGATTTCATTTGTTTGCGTTTGCACAAAAGGTATGGTATGGCCAGTTCAAGGAATGCCGACGTATCTTCAGTACATCAGTTATTTTCTACCCTGTACTTTGGCATGTGAAGCTATGAGATCAATTGTCAGCCGTGGAGTGGACTTCATGCATCCCGTGGTTTGGCCAGGATTTGCTTCTACTTTCGCGTGGATCATCCTGTACTGGTCTCTCACCGTCATTATTCATCGTGTCTCATCCAAAAAATAAATTTTTAAATCCATATAAAAATTATGAAAAATATTAATAAAAAATAGTATGTATACTAAATTAATATAATACAGTAGTAGTATAATAATTGAATGAAATAATGATTTGTAACGAGTACATCAATATAGGTAGGTAGAACATGTACTTCTTTAGCTACTACCTATTTAAGTTAATTATAACTGATTGTTAAAAAATAGATCCCTGGAAAAGGAATATTAACATAAGTACGATGCTTACAGATACTGTAAAATCGTACATTTTTATGCTTTTAATTTTTATTTTTGTGTTGTTTTTGATGTCATGTATCATGTCATATTAGTTTGCAGCTCACGAAAATTATATATACCTACTTTTTAATAGACTTCAAACTTGTTATGTAGGCTTGGTTTGCTTTGTAGACTGTCCTTACGAGTCAATGTTGCTCATTTTTAGTTGTAGTATAGGCCTGTAAATTTTTAAAATAGCAATAATTATGTATATAATAATAATATCATCCGAATAATGGAGTTAGACAGATACTATAGTATAGTAAGTTGTCTTTAAGAATCATTGATATGCTCACATGTTTACAGTTCTAAAATAAGTAGCAGCAGCATACTTTTTACGAAAAAAAACATACTGCACAAGTTCCTTGAACTAAAATAACAATTTTTTATATTACTTGCTGCATTAATAACATTAATTATGTCGTAACTTAACGTAACGTATGCTGACCGTTGTGACAAATAAGATGTTAAGATGTCAAAAGTATGGAAATGTTCTATTTTCATGTTTTATCATATGCACATGTTAAAATTGTATGCATAACCTGTGCAATCCAATATCGCAAACTGCAATGCAAAATAATTAAATTTATATAATTTCCCGTAAAGTGTCGAGAATCGATTCAGCTACTTGTGAAGGACAAAGATTAGCTTCAGCCGTGAGAACTAAATCAGAACGACCTTCTTGTTATTGTTGTAAGGTGTACATGTTTCTTAGAGTACGAACGAGAGAAACAATAATTACATACTATTTTCATAGAGTTTAAGTTCAAAAACGATGGAAAGGACGATTTAATCTTATTTTAGTACCAAAAAGATGCACGTGGACAAACAGTACAAGACATATTTTGTAGGACGCATTGCTGTTTTTAAGGTACGACAATAGCACGATTGATTGACTCAAACTGGTAAATCTTACGTTACCCCATCAAATGACAAAAAATTGTTTTTAAAAGTTTAACTACAAAATAATCAGCAAAAAATTGTACAATTTATTAACATATATTCACATGTACAAAATTTTATTCTTCTTCATTCTTATGATAATATACAAGTTTTAAAATAAATACATTATACTTAATATTAAAACATTGAGGAAAATTTGTTATTTTTTATACCTCGTTCAAGCTTCTGTTTAAAGTGACATGACATCTCAAAAAGTGGATGTTTTCATTTCATATACCAAGCAGCAGCGGTTGTTTTTATATGTTCCAATCTCACAAAGTTTATGCAGTGCTGATACTGATGATTCATCGCACAGCAGAATACAGATAAAAGGCTAAAGGAAACAACGGATTCCATTGGAATATGCGGTGAAGCGGTATTCCACCAAAAAAGAGAACCTTTTTGCCGAGCAGAACAACCGTGCTTCCAATTCACAAAAATGACCCCGCCGTAATGCAAATTGGTATCCACCCACACTAAGCCTCCATTACTCCATTCACAATTGCAAGGAGCTCCCTTCTTCCTCCATCTTTTATTCTATACTTCAATGAAAGTCATATATCCCTATATACCAAGACAGGGTCATATTAATACTCCGACAAAATCTCTCTATAAACTTTATATAAGTTCCCTCTTGAGAAGATTTTGGAGACAAAATTATATGATGTGATGTACTGAAGATGGAATATGTACATGTGATATATGCTTGTGAGCTGGGGAGTCTCATCTCGACCACCCCTATCCAAACAGCGTTACTTTTCTTATTCACCTTTTTTGTACATGGGACCGTGTGGAGCGAAGCGGAGCACCAGGATTCTTATCGCTTGCGAAGCAAGCGATTCGCGCAATGGAAGTATTTTCCATGCGCAATCCTTTACATGTATTATGCATTCAGTAGCACCGAAAAATCTTTAGCCACGCTTTGTGAACGATCTACTGGGCCGATCGAGCTGAATCAAAAAGTTCTGACATTCTCGGAGGCTGAATCAAAATGTGTATTTTCGACGGGTATTTCTGATGATATACACAAATAGCAGATTGTTCACTATGATTTAAACGACAAATGACGTTAGTGAATCCATGGTTACCTATGTGTCATGGTTAAATGATTGCCATGGTTACCAAATTGGAATTATGATCACTGATCCAATTATAACAGTATAACCAGGTTGGCATGTCTACCAGGTTGACATTGTAAGCTGGTTACCATGATTACCAAGTTGTTAAGTTATGACAATCCAACATTACAGAATTTTGAAGTAGTTTGGCTGATGGATAAAATCCAAAAATGTAATCTTTTATGAAATATTTAGGTGACAAGGCGTGTATTTTGGAATCTACAAATAAGCCGGTTTCTCAATACGAATCACCATGGAATTTAAATTGCATATAACGTTAGTAAAAGGTTCTTGGGGACATTCCATCACAAAACGATATTTATACTTCCACAATTTAAAACATCACTAAATTTGTTGATGTCATGAGAAAAAATTGAGTATTCGTTGGATTTACGCTGAAAGTGTGTAGGATCTTGATATCGTTAGCCAAAGTACTTATAGCAGCAATGGTCGTATTACATAGTATTTTAGAGCATAAGAGAGAAAGTTCATTAATGTTGTGATTTAAATTACTGTGACGTCAATTTACAAATAGAATATATGTAGTAATTATAATTCAGCCCGAAAAAAAGTAAACAAATAAAAGCAAAGGGAAAAATCCCAAAACGTTGTACATGAGACCAAATTATGTGCACTGACAATTAAAAAATAAACATTTTCTTGAAATCCATGCGGTCACATGCGGTTGGTCTCATGTATAACGTTTTGGGATTTTTCCCTTTGCTTTTATTATTATGTATGTATATCCAAAAAGACATCAGATTATCTCAATAGAATTTAATTTTTAATCAACGCTACTATATAATGCATTCCATTTAGATAATTGGTACGATTAGTAGGTGTCACGCGGGTGGAATAGTCTTAATATTATGAGAAAATTGTTAGATTGGAGACCTATTTGTTGATTACGACAGCCTGTTCTTTTAGTCTCAGAAGCGACCCCGCAGCTCTACCTCTCTTTATTGTAGGAATGTGCGTGTTGCGCAATAAAAGTGAGCTTTCTTGAGAGCTTGGGCTTACTTAGCATATAGAAAACTGCGAATTAGCGATGTATTCATTTCAAATCCATTGGCAAGTTTGTGGAGGAGTAGATGAGGCTAGAGTCAACTTTACTCAATACAGAGCGCAACGGGGCAAAAACTATCACATTCACATTACTTACTATATACTTTACACTTACAACACATATTTCTAACTGGTATGATGATGAGTGAGAAGATTTGATCAGAGTACCAGATCCTTGCTTAAGGATTCTCAAAATTTTCCTCGCGAAGGTGCACAAACATGCTTCTAAATACTACTCACGAGACGGCCAAATGTGTGTAGGAAAACTCAGAAAGCTACGGGCATCCTGTCAACAAGCCATACAAAGATTTTGCCACTTTGGTGAAGCAAGTAAAGGTTTCTATTTTTGAGGATGATGTTCGTACAGGATTCCGCATCGATTACAGCTCTGGTTCATTTTCTTTTATTGCTTGTTTTTATACAAATTACATTCATTTAACAGCAGTTCATATTTTTGCTCCTCATAGATGTCTTGGAACATGTTACTTTTAGCAGGTTATATTTTAAACTTTTGTAGCGACATGAGCAATCGTCATATTTCCTTTAAAACGGTACTTTAATGTTTGTTTGTACTCGATAAACATTTTAAAAGTAATTAAGAAATTAAGTGTAAATTCACAAATCGAATCACTCAAAGAAAAAATTTGTTCCTCCATACTTTGGGGCTAATTGAGATTCGTCAATATTTTCGAGTAGAGCTTCCTTCCAAAATGCCTTTTCAGTGTAAAGGAAAGATTTGCGTCTGAGATCCCACGGAATTCGCGACTTGAAAGTGTTTGCAGTTTGCAGAAAAGTTTCCGAGCCTGAAAATCATTTTTATTCACATAAAATTTACTGACATACCTAAAATGCATGAAATAACTTTTGAAATTGCATTTGTGATTGACGAAATGTACAAAATACTTACTATTGATAAAATACGCAATCTTCATCAGTCCAGGGTAAATTATATCAAAAAGTCTTATTGCTTCGATAAAAAATTTTACACCTGCGATACAAAAAAAATCAAACAAAGGATTTAAATGGTGTGGCATTGCTATTACAGGCATAGTATGTATATTGACATAAGTTTTTACATGAATACTGCATATCAGATTTCTTTATATCTCATATCTCAAAATCTCATTTCCAGATGTTTATTTACCTGAATTATGCACTTTGTAATAATGTTCCATATCAGCAATTAGAACAAATTGAGAACATTCCGAGTCACTTTTATTCCTCATTTGACGCAATATCTTTCCCACAACTTTAAGAAAGTATATCTTCAAATTCCTGGTTGCTTCAGAATTCGACTTTATTTTTTCCAAGTAACTGCGATAAGAGCGCCACAACCCAACGGGCATTATAACAACTACAGATTGTCAGAATAGCCAGGAAATCATGGGGTGGTCAAAAGTAATTATAAATTGGTTATAAATTTTGTGGGTAAGCGGTTTTAAGCTAAATGCGCATCAGTTTGCAATTTGCATACCTGGACAACCTTCCTTATCATAACCCTTAATTTCAAGATCATAATAATCATACAATTTTTGATTGGGCAGCTGTTCTATTAAGTCTTCGTTGTTGTTTCGCCAGTTTACTGCCTAGAAAATGACACGAGATAATGAGGTGGTCACACGCAATTGTTTTGCATATTTCAGAAACATACGGACAACGATCTGATTTTTACCAGACCAGCCAGACAAATGATTAGATATAAATATATTAATTACCTTTTGAATTTTCCTTTTTGCTTTTGGCAGACTCCACTGAGAAGCTACAATAAACGATAAGTTTTCATTTAGGGATTACTGACATGTTTACCAAAGTATTATTATATAAATTATAGCGGGTCATAAAACATGCAACTCTTTACTTTTAAACGAAATAATTATAGAGCTTACAATCCAGCAAATTCATTAGAAAAGATGTGCTAATCCAAATCGGCTCATGGAATTGTAGAATACCAATGGAATTTTCAGCGTATTTTTGAAGCTGAAGAAATAAATAGGTTTTCAAATGTATGTATTTTCTCAAATCACAAAAAAATAACTCCAAAGCAATTCATTAATCTTTGAGATCTCAAATACCTGATTAAGCATTACTAACTCAAATATTGTTAAATTTTCCACATTGCTTGCAGGAATGATCGGCCTAACATTAATTTGCAATTTCAACGGGGTTGTTGCTGAAATGATAATTGATACATATTACATATTTGTATGTTCATGTAAAAATAATGAGATGACCATTTATACATGATTTAAAACTTTATGATGTTTAAACTACATAAATGCTTCGTGTTTACCATTTCTTGTCCTAGAATTGCCTGAGAAAGCATTTATATTTATTGGGAGTATGATAATGGCCCCAAAAACATTCCAGTATAAATTAGGGAAACCTTTTTTGTACATTTTAACAAAACGAAATTACGCAGGTCTATACTGATTATTCAGAAAACACAAAGTACTTATCAGATAAATCAGAGGAATATGGCTACAACAATCACTATTAAACTTGTCCAATTTCGGAAGCTAAAAATCTTACAATGCCCCAAATACTGGCTACAGTCTTTATTGTCGAAGTAGAACCCTGCATTAAACCCTTCAAATGTTCAACTAATAAAAAACTGTTAGTCGATTGGTTTGCTAAACGGATGTAACAATTACAAGATTACGCCAAAGTTTTTCTCACCGCACGCTGCATAGATCATGTCCAGTGGATGCCACGTTTGATTAATCCTTACAACAGGCAACTTACAGTTAGTTAGCCTGTTTACATGTACAAGTATCAATTCAATATATACCTTAGGAAGATGGAACATTAAGTGTTAATTGAGTAAGATATAAAGCAAAATAAGGTACCTTTGAAGTTCAACTAGCAAACAGAAACGAAACCAAATACTGTAGTTTTTTTACTTTGCCATTGTAAATTACCTAATTGATTGATATACGGTGGCAGTGTGCTCTGGACACAGCTTTATTTTTAAATATCCACATTGTTCTCATAATTTGTAGAATTGCTTTCCAATGTAGTGCTACGCTTTCAATTAATGGCCACCACGCAAGTGAATGTCGGCAGGATATCCATGAATAGGGTCATACAGGATGCGTGGGAAAGGGCTTCGAGCTGAGCTGTAAAGTCACCCCTTGAACTCAACCATGGCTCATATGTGATTGAACTCATTATGTAACGAGTAACGTGTGACTTTATGGCTTACCATAATAATCCGTTCCAAGACGGAAACTCGTAATCATTGCGCATTATTCGTGCATGGCCAACGGTTTGATTTATTAATTCACACCGCTGCTGTAGCTATTTCCCAATAAACATCACCTATGATGGACAGAACCATGGAACAACGTAAATGTACAATGTATGTAATTGTAGCTATACAAGCATACCGAACTAAATCCTTGTCCTGTGTCATTGTAAATGGATTTGTTTGTGCGGAAAAGTAAAGGTAAATCCCATGCAACGTAAAAAAGCTTTACAAAGTTCAAATTCAAAGTTTACATAAATCATGCTCGTAAGAAGTGAGAATACATGCAATTCCCCTCCCCTCCTACATAGTATTCTGCAGTAGTAACACAGGAACCAAAACATCACTGTCAACGCTCTCAAATGACTGGATGTAGAATACAATGTCATTTGGGAAAATAAACCATTTGTGCTCAGAGTCATATGACGAATATTTGTTTATTGTTAATCAACAGTGAAAGAAAACGATATAACAAAGATTAATAAATAATGCACGAAACTTTAACACAATTTTAATAAAGGAATCAGATCTGGAGAAATGACGTAAACAGACGTTTTAATATCAGTATGTAGGTATTTAACGTGATCATCCTTTGATTACAGCGATTGGTTTAAGTTGGATACATTTTTTCGAAATGCCTGCAGCGTGACAAGTATCCACAACGTCGGTAACATTCTTATAACTTTCGGGAGCTTCTTCCATCACCAATTTGGGGGACGCAACACGAATACTTATTCCTTGTTGCTGTAATTTATTGAGTACTTCCTTAAAATCAAGATTTCTCCTAGACTTTGCTCTGGAAAGTGCCCGACCCTATAGAATGAGAAACAAAATATTTATGGCAGGTATTTTTTCATCCATAAAAAATCATGGAGTTGGTCGTAATTTATCATACGATTCTTCATTGAAAAAAAAATATTTTCTATGGACGAGTAATTATTTATTTTGGATGACAAATTATTGCTATGTTCAAATAATAATTATTTTTAGCCACAAAAAATATGAATATTTAGGGCCAATTCATTAGTCTGTACGAACGACAAGTATGTTGTGTTTATGTAGGACTGTTACATACACAGTGTGATGAACAACGATAGAGCAGGTGCAGGTTCATAATTTTAGTAAAATTCATATAGTCTTGTTAGCTTTCGAACATCTTTATATATGTGTCTAGTATGTAATTTTTACTTTGATGATTTATCAATCATATGTATGTGTACAAATTTTCGTTTTTTGCAGTTATCATATTCTGGAGAAAAAGCCGAAGTCAAAATGTGTACACACAATTAGGTGATCAGTTTTGATTGACCACCCATATAAACATTGTAAAACAAAATACCGATTCTGTACAAAATCGTATTTGCACAGTTTTTGAATTGGCAACAATGGTGTTACTAAAATAGGAAGATTAAGTTCTCATTTTCGTACACAAATTGTACAGTACAATCAACACATGTATAAATTAAACATATTTTTTGTAAGACTCTACATGGTGCTCGGGATGTTGCAATGGAACTTGGGAGTGAAAAAATATTTCTCAAAAATAATTCACACATTTTTTTTCTTTGTGTGTTAATAATTAATTCGCTTACCATAACTTTAAAACTAAATGACTGTCAAAAAATATTGTTTTAGCTGACAAAATGAATGGTCAGTATGTCTTAAAAAATAATCATTTACGTGTCAAAAAATATTTTTTTTTCAATGAAGTTTCGTATGAAAAATTAGGACTAAAGTGATGATTTTCTATGGACGAATAAAATATTCTCAATATTTATTATGAATTTCTTACAAAACTAAACGGCTATTGGTTAATGAATGCGTAATAAGACTTAAGGCTCACCGCTCCATGACATGTGCTCCCAAATGTTTCCTGCATTCCCTGTTCTGTGCCTGTAAGAACATAAGAACAGGTTCCCATTGTACCACCAATCAAAACCGGTTGTCCAGTCATCTGATAATCAACAGGTATAAGGGGATGATGTGGCGGAAATGCTCTTGTGGATCCCTGTGATTTACGAACAAGATTTATTAGTTAACACCCAAACCATATTTAATGCAATTATTATGCGATTATTTTGTCAGAAATGTTAACCTTTCGATGAACGAGAAGCGTCTTCATTTTTCCATCAACCACATGCTGTTCAATCTTCGCAATATTGTGAGAAACATCATAGATAACGTGCATATCCAGGTCATCCGGTGACATGTTGAACTGTTTCGAGAAGGCTTGTCTGGATAAAAATGTCATTGAACTTCTGTTGACCCATGCGAAATTTGCTGCTGCAGCCATAGCTTTCAAGTAGTCTTGCCCTTCCTGGGATTTAATTCGGGCGCACGCCAACTGTCTATCGTTAGTTTCAATATTGTCCCGTTTCATTGCTTTCTCCATAGCTAAAAGTGCATCAGTGGCAACTTGATGACCAAATCCTCGAGACCCAGAGTGAATCATGACGCAAACTTGGCCCTATTCCATACAAATAGCAAATCAATTAGATGAGATATAACTACATTGAGCGAAATCGAAATATTGAAAAGGAACAGGGGATGATTTTAATTCTACCTTTTCCTCTATGCCCATTTTTCTTGCAGCCCAAACGTCGTAAATCTCAGAAACTACTTGGATTTCAGCGTAATGGTTTCCTGCTCCTAATGTGCCCAGCTACAAGTAAATGATTTTAAAAGTGTTACAGGAAAAAAATGAATTACATTGTGCATTGTCATTAAATATGAGAGTACGTAAGTACCTGAGGGAGACCACGTTTTTTGGCACGTGCAGAAACTTTGGAAGGATCAGCTTGAAGCATTCTTCCATATTCTTCACAATGTTCTTTGTCCTCAGCCCAAATATACCCTTCACGTAATGACCAGTCCATTCCCATTTCCAACGCTTCCTCTAAATCTTTAGCAGTCATTGGTATAATTCCCTTAGAACCTACTCCAACTGGGATGTGATCGAAGAGAGATTGAGCTAACTCTTCCTATTTTCAAAACAGGATATACGAATATGATTAGCATTCTTCATGATTATCTAAGACCAATTTAATTTCCAAAAGTGCAATGCAATCAAGCTCCAACGTACTTTCACCGGCAGAACATCTTTGGCAAATAAATTTGTCCTCAGCAAGCGAACGCCACAGTTAATGTCGAATCCTACACCTCCGGGAGACACTACTGCTAAGGGATCATCATAATCAAAAGCTGCCATATTTCCAATAGCAAATCCATAGCCCGAATGAACATCCGGTAGACCCACTGACTTTCCAACGATTCCTGGCAAAGCTGCAACATTAGCAATCTGCTTCATTCCAGGGAGAAACCCTCCCACAGCTCCTGGCCGACATGCATTTCGCAACTCATCAAACATCAACTTCTCCAGTTGTGAATTCACATAAAAAATGCCATCGACCTGTAACAAAATGAAAGCATTCGATAAGCAATAATTTATTCCATGTACATAATATACTAATTCTGGAAGTGGAAAGTGGAAACACTTTTTTAACTAACATTCATATTAGGTTGGAAACCCTTCTTGATCCTCCATGAGTGATCGGTAAGTTTTTCCAGGTACTGCAGCTCATCGTTATAGCTTCTTACAACCATCCTGATAACTTGGGTGTTAAATGTAAAAGGTGGGTGAAAGTTTCCTGGTATTAAATATGACAAGACAACCTACTTGCACACTAGACAGCAAAAGCGGTGAACACTTCTGGACGCTTAAAAACAATTTGTAAACGTGATTCTCTGGCAATAAATTAACACGCTATGAAAAACTACTAATAGAACTGACTGTCAAAGTGTTTCCTGAAAGTTTGACCTGGCCTGCGTCTCTAGTCACTGAAAACGATTTAACAGCGTTCCGGTAGACTACCGCGCTGACATTATTGCCCCGTATGTGTAAGTAAACAGATGAAAGAAGTGCTATGTGCTCGTGAGCAGCATAGCAGCAGGTGTTGAGAGTTTCAAGTTTCTCCAGAGATTTTGATGGAAACACGGCTAGAAACGCAGCGCAGTGAGAGTATGCATACCTAGTTGGCTTTATGGGAAAAGAAGCCGGAGTGTTGCTGAGGAGTACAATATCCTGGTCCAGAGGAGTGGAGATTCGCTCCCTTCTCCACCAATTCTCGCGCAGCGACCATTTTATATAGGTGGAGAATTAAAACTTGCGTGCAGGTCTTCTTGTTGCAAGCACTGCGGATTTGAAACGGTGGTTTGAATTGAATCAAGTTTCATTTAAGATTTAACTTTCGTTCTTGACTATTCTAGTTTCACTGAAGACGAACTATAAGCAGTTAAATTGAATGACAAAATTGAATGATGACTTACTGATGACTGGGACGAAACTATATACCCGTTGTGCATGATGAGCATACTATTATGAATGACCATTTCATTTCGATTAAGATATCGGATCGGAAGGTAGTGGGGGAAAGTTGAAGAAAGATTTTCGAAAGGGATCAGTAAATTAGTGTAGAGAACATTAACGCTGTGCTGAAAACTTTGGATGCGAAGAGTTATTTTTAGGTATGGATTCTTTAATTTTCAGGAAGAAATTCTGAGGAAGCTGTAGAAAAAGTCTAAAAAATAAGTTGGAGTCGATTTGTCGAAACTTTTATCTTGCAATTTCAAGTAACAAGAATACTGTAATCAGTTCGAAGATAACTTTTATATAACATTTAACATTAAATATAATGCCAACTCTAATTGCACATGCAACAAGGTACCTCTACAACACGGCATAGTGGAAAATATACTAATTTTACGTCTCAAACTAATGCTTGGGTGGGAGCCAGGACTGGCGACTGGAAAATAACTGTCTCCAGTTTGCCAAAAAATATTTCATATCAACTTTTGCTTTCATCATTCAACAAAAATCATTTTGCAGCGAAACTTTGTTCAAATTCGTTCATTCGTTCAACCTTGCTGTTCTTGACTTTGGGGCTTATGCATATGTACAAACAAACATAAAATAGCTCGTATCAATAATATTCGATACTCGAACTCGATATACTATCATTAAATTATAATCATACACATTTATGGAGAAGAATTGAAGATCCAGCCATTTCTTAAAATTATTCCAACCATTTCTATATGCAATCGTATATCATTGGGAATTTTTTCGGAGCCAAACATCTCTCTTCTCTCTACTCATTCATGACTTTGTCGAGTCGACAAAAGTTGAATACCTTGGTATTTTGAGTGAACATATTGCATAATATGCCAGACAGAGACACATATGGCTAGAGTCGTGCGTAAGTTTTACAAGAAGTGGTTTTTTATACTTTTTACTTACAAAACACTACTACCACTACTCTAATTCTGTGACTCTGATTCTCTGATCAGCAGTGAACCAAATACCTATACACAAAAACACATCACACACGTGTGCAAAACACACCAAGCCATCCCTATTAGTTTGCAACTTGCCTTGCAACGCAAAAGTTTGCTTCTCTTGCAGTTTGCAAGTTTTTTGACATCATTTGTGTAAATATTATATAGCGAGTTTTATGAAATAAATAGCCAATTTCAATTTTATGTGATGTTAAATAAACTTGAATAACTGCATGTATTTTCTATCATACATAACTCTTACTAATTGCTATCGTTTACGGTTAAAGTGTAGACAGCTCATTAAATGTTATATGGCAATATCATCTCTATGTGCAAATACGCCAGACGCCAGAGAATTTCCCACTCATAAATTCCGTGTGTTACCTCACTAGTGATTTGGAAATACCTGCGAAAGGAAACAGAACGAACAATAGAAGAACAATACTATGGGAAACAATGACCAGTGACAATAAACCTACACATCCGAAAATTTGGGGAATAAAGTTCGCCTGGTTTTAGTCAGAACGAAGCGTTGAGAAGAAGGTAGTTTGGCAAAACATTCGAAACTTTGTGATACATGTCATCAAATTTGATTACTCCAAATTTGTAGTAGTAACAAAATTCACTGATTATGATTTTGTAAATTTTAGGCCTGAAGTATTGCCGTTTTTGTTTGAATATTTTGGATCATCGGAAAATGGAAAGTATTACTGCCAATTTTCCAGACGACCGGGATACCCCAACGGACATACCAGCTGGTGCTGTCGCTGCTGGAGGGGAAGGTGGGGGCTGCCTGGACAAGAACAATGAGGGAAAACTTGAGGCAGTTGAGTACCCAGAGAACCTGCAAGCCATTATGGCGTCTATTTTGGAACCCATAGGACTAGATGTTCATCCATTTTTGGTATGCTATACAGTTTACTGGTTCACAATATAAAAAAAGTTTATTAACTATTTTATCTATATTTTTTAATAAACACTATTCTGTACATTCTCCGTTTGAATATCACGCAGATCGGCTGGTATAACGAAATTGTGGGTCCGAAATTTCATCTAAATTATTCAGACGACACCCTTGCGTTTGTAATTATCAGTGGACCCGACGTATTTGAAAAATGCATTGTTCCTTACGCAAAACTGCAGTTATCAGAGGATCCAGATTTTATGACTGAAGACCCGTTGGATGATAGCATGAGGCATGCGTTTGGAATACTACAAGAGGCAAGTAGAGACTAATTATTGTTACAATTACAATTCACCAGCAAAACTTGAATATGAATATTTGCAAGCCTGGTCGCTAACAGTTCTGTTTAAATGCTTTTTAAAGGACCTCAAAGCGGAAGGGTTAGAGGTTGATATGTTTCACGATTTCGATCTCTATCCAAGTAGAAGGCCAAAAGTTCTTGTTCAAACTGCAGCTCATGTTGCCGGAGCAGTCCAATATTTGCATAAAAATAGCCTTCCCAAAGATGTACAGGATAATAGATTTTCAAAGAAGTCTGTAGGTTTCAATTAAAACATCAATTTACTCAAATTCGTACTGGAATTCTTGGCTACTACTCGTGTGTCAATGAATAACTAAATCACGTGTTACATTGAATAATGTTTAGAATCTTAGTGGAGTGGCCATTCATCCAAAGTACGGAGGTTGGTACGCTATTCGAGGAATTGTCATTTTCACTAATGTCCGTTTACCGGAAGGAGGAAACGAGCTTCAGAAACCGGAACCTATTCAAATATTTACAGTAAGCAATCAAGAAAGTCTCATGTTTCCCCTATATGCCTTATAACCTATAACCTGAACTTGGACTTGCACCAAATTATAATTACGTGAAATTCTTATTTTAAAATACATTTATGCTTTGTATTGCTGTTTTTTAGAATCAAGAAGTGATAGCCAAAGTAATCGAGCTTTTCGCATACGACTGGCGAAATAACGAATGGAGAGATATGCATGCGGGCCTAGGAGTTAAATACTCTGACGAGTTTGTGCAATATTTGGAAATGGAAACGACAAAAAGATGGGAATTCGTGAAAGAATGTTGTAATACGAGCACTACGTAGTAGAGAGCTGAAATCTGATATTTGCAAGGAGATATTATTTGCCCAAGCCGTCCGGCGAATAGCGTAAAGGTCTAAAGCCCATGATTATTATATAGAATCAGGAATTCAAATAAAACAGCGAATAGTAATTAACGTTTTTTGTTCTCGTGTTTGTGCAATGTTCATGAACAGTACAAATTGACAATTAATTGTAGTTGTAGGAGAAATAAAAAAGATATTTTCATATTTTTTGACTGCATATTTACATACATACTTTTCTTTTTTATGTCAGCAATGAGGGGTTTATAAGTGCCTTAATCAGCCTCTTATATATACCAATTAACTTACTATGTTAAAAAATATATGAAATTGTTTCACGATGTTCCTCGGTACTCAAGGACCTTTACAATCATACAATCAGCTCAGTAGTAATTTAACATTAAAATTGACAGAATAAAAAGAAACCATAAGTAATATCATAGTTTATGATACCGCTATTACTAATAGCCTATTAGTACTATTTCGCTGCTCATTTTAAAAACCATTAATTATATCACGTAAAAAAACTGCAACATCATCATTATTCGCCCAATACTTTGTAAATATCTCAACGGCGCTCGCTAACATTACAAATTGCAAATATGCCCGTATAACCAAAAGATCCTATTTCCATGTCTTACTTTCACATGAAAACAAACGATGATGCGCAATGAGCATTATACCCAGTCCCAAACACAACGCTTTCGTTGATTTGTAATTTCTCCAGGGGTTTTGGCTTTTACCGACTGACTCCATTCTGTTGTCGCTAAAAATTACCATTAAAATTAATTTTCCTCTACGATTTTCTGTCATCACTTTTTGCATGCAGCAAGTAATACGAATTAAATACAGGCCCACCAACAATGTAAAGTCTTGGTTTTATCTAACTGGTGACATGAGTATGACTCCGTCATTCTTTCTTACTTCATCAGTCTCATCCAACTTGAGACCATCAAACAAACGCGTGGACTAATAGAACCAACTACTACGATTTCTTGACAATGAACAACCGCGGTGGAGTCGAGTGGTGCAAGCTTCACACCGTTACTTTATATAGCAGATTTGTAGCTCTAAACTCCAAACTAATATCCATCAGTAAAATTCCATGTAACTTATCTCTATTAGCATAACGTATTCGAAATGCAAATATCTGTCTGCATGCACCTGGAATGTGTTTCAGTTTTGCATGTCGCCTCTGAATGCAACAATGAAAACACAACTCTCCGTCAAAAAATATTTCAACTCATATTCCAACTCCGCATCCTATCGTAATCGCCAGTGGAAAAACGTTAACCGAGAATTGCAACACGAATGACCGACCAAACTAAACCACAGTCGTTGAAAAGAATGCCATTTCGAATGCTTGCTTCTCGCTCGAATGTCATTGTGTCATTCGTTATCATCATACGTACCAAAAAAGTCATAATTATGCATGCATCAAAACAAAATGTCCCGACTCCGATCCAAGATCCACAATACAATATGCAATTTCTCAGTTTCTCATACTAATTCTGGCATTGCAATAAAAGACAAAGCTGACAAAGTTTGCCAAGTTGTTTGTGTTTTCAAAGCACACAAACTGGAAAGCTTCAGCACCACACTACCTCTTATTATAAAACCATACAAAACGAGCGATGACAGAACGGAAGAGATAGGAGATTCGTGTTGGAGTAGAAGAAATAAGAGAGTTTGTGTGTGAAATTCACACTACCGTGAATGCTCAACTCTCCACTCCATCCATATCCATGCCCTGCATAAATAAAAAATGATGATAAAAATGACCCGGCCGGCATTTCAGCTAAACGCTGGCAAATCGCAAGCCCCACGCACGTCCAGCACAGAAATAGCTCAAGTGATGGAATGCACGGCTTGGGCGACGCCACCGCCACAACATCCCAAACAGCGAATTCCAGCAGCACGCGGCATCCAGCCCAAAAAAGCTTTTTGTTAGTAGTTCGACTCTCTTTCTGACTCTCACTACTCAACAGGAACTGGATTACGGTTTTGTTGCCTGAAAAATAATATTATCCATTTGCACAGGAGGATAGGAGAACAGTAACAAACGCGAGAAGAGAGAGATGACAAAATAATACGTCGTAAGTTTTTGTAAGCCGAGCTCGTGTAACTTGGAAAACACAGAAAGGACGGCGGAGGAGAGCAGGAGTGTGTGTAGCCGTAGATGCTGTTGTGTTGTTTGAAGGAGAGAGAGAAGAGGACGGCGGCGTCAGTTTTCTCATTGCATCCATAACAAAACTCTCCTTTCTTCTTCGCATTCATTCACGAGAGAAGAACGGCAAGCAAACTTGTTCGTGTAAGCTGTTGTTTTTAGGGTTTAATTGGTGACGACTTGAGAGAGAGAGAGAGGAGCATTTTTAATTAGTTGACACTCGAACTTGGTAGTTGGACAAGGTGACATTTCGTCAGTTGCCAGTCGAACAATCGACAATTACTGGATAGGTAAGGATTACTGGAAATTGTTGTGAAAAATTTGTTGAGAGCAGGCAAGAAGAAAACACTGATCGCTCGCGGTCGGTGGTTGTTGTTTGCTCGTTTCATGGTTGGTTAGTTAGTTTATTCGATATCTCAATTCATCAATTAGTCAGAGTAATTAAATTTGAAGTCAGTTTGTAATATAATTTGAATTGACATTGACATTACTTGCGATTACCGTGAATGTTTTGGTTCATGGCAGTTGCGTTACACTTACAAATTTTTAGTCAAGAGGGGCAAACCACTTTAGATATTAACTGCGGTGAGTCGTGTACTATCACGTCACTTAAAATTACTAAATTCTGGACAGAAATAATGTAGCAAGATTCAGTTTATCGTAATCTATTGCCAGTAAAAATGTCAACCAGATTTAAGGGTTTTCGGCTTCTTTTATGTTGTTTTAAGCTCGTTGGGAGAAAGTGGTTCTAGTGATGTATTGTTTTTCATTTTGGCTTTGGTTGTGATTAACAGGTTGAGTTAATGTCAGAGGATATGGACGGGATCCAGGCACCAAATTCTATTGAAACTAACGCCCAAAACGATACCGACATGGATGAAACAGAGAAAGTATTTTCGACGACCCTCACCTGGAGGAAGCCAAGCATGGACCTGAAGGGTCATCTTCTTCATATGTTGGATAAGGGGATCATGAGCGACATGACTTTCCTTGTTGGCGAAGGAAAGGATAGTATCCCGGCTCACCGCTTTGTCTTGACGCTGTGGTCGAAGGTTTTTGAAGAAATGCCGGATAATGTGGAGATCCCTGAGATGAACGTTGCGGCGCTCCGTTCCTTTTTGAAGGTATGTTACGGTGAAATATGTTTTATTATACAAATTGTTGATCGTTTTAGTTTCATCAAAAGTTTAATAAATTAAATTGTGTTTTTACAGTACTTGTACACTGAAGACTTTGACGTATCTGCTGAAGACCTTATGCCTGTGCTTTGCGCAGCAAAGAGGTTTGAAATCCCTGCCCTTGCTGCAAAATGTGTATCAGTTTTGAAAAGCGAAATTAAGGAAAGCACCGCCGTCTCCATGTATCAAGCGGCAAAGCTCCTCTGCGAGGAAGCCTTGGCAGAAGAATCTTTGAACTACATTTTGAAGTGCGTAAACACTAGAATACCTAGCCGTTGACTAATTGGTCATACAACTTTTAGTCTATTCATGAACTTTGTGATAATTGATTATGTAATCATGTTGTTTTGTTCTTTTTTTGTTCAGAAATGGATCACAAGTTATCCAGGAGGATGACTTCTTACTTCTCAGTCACGAAAATCTGTGTTACTTGTTGGAGAGGGATGATTTCGAAGTCGAGGAAATCGAGTTGTTTCAAGCTATTTGCCGGTAATTATTCATGTAATGTTTAATCAGAATTTTTTGTTATTGCAAAAGTCCAAAATTGAACATTTAAAAATATATAACTGTAGATGGGCCACTAAGGAGTGCGAAAAGCAAGAGTTAGAACAGACTCCGGAAAATCATCGCGTGGTTTTGAAAAACGCAGTGAAATTAGTTCGATTCCCTTTGATCAGCTCAAAGGACTTTGCTGTTCATGTGGCTCATACCGAAATTTTGACTGACAAGGAGATGATCAGTCTTCTCATCCAGTTTAGTATTCCAGCAGCTGATAGGGCCAACCTCCCATTGTTGGCCCATGGATTTGTTGATCGGGAACGTAAGAGTAGCCAACCTCCCAAGAAACGAGCTAAAACTGTCGCTCGTAGCTCCTTCCCTGACACCAAGACGCCCCTGATTACTTTGGACGAGGAGAACAAGGACGACGCTATGGCCGGAACACCTTCGGACTGGAGAAATCCTCATGCTGGTCTCAAGTTCAACTTGATGAGTATGTTCGAGAATCATTACAACAGTGACGTCACCTTTGTGGTTGGCGACACAAAGGAAAAGGTATTTGCCCATAAATTCGTCCTGTCCTTGTGGTCGTCTGTTTTCGAGCAACTGTTTCAACAGAAAGAGGATGAGGAGCCTGTTGAAATTACATCAACGAACGCGTCTGGATTCCGATCATTTTTGAAGGTATGTGCTAGCTTGGTTGAGTTGAGGTTACAAATGTACAAATAAAACAGAATTATCATGTATATATGTTATCCCATTTTTATTGTAGGTTTTGTACACTGAGAACTTTGATGTGTCTGTGGAGCAAGTGATGAGCGTCTTCTTCATCGCCAAGGAATACGATGTTGCATTCCTGGGAGAAAAATGCGTGGCTCTGTTGAAGAGCAGCGTGGGTGATAACACTGCTGTGAGCATTTATCAAGCTGCTAAGGTCTTGAATGATGACTCGTTGGCAGACATTGCTTGGTCGTACATCCTCAGGTATGTTCATATTAACAATAAACAACATTTACAGCTACTACTAAGGCGTAAAGAAGATATAATTAGAATTGTCGGTGAGAGCAATTATAAAATATTTGTATAATTTTAATTCTTTGGTTTTATAGACGTGGTTTCGCCGTTGTAAAGGAATTGGACTTTTTGAACATCAATTACCACAATTTGTGCGTTCTTTTGGAACAAGATGACCTAAACGTTGGAGAGACGGAACTATTCCAGAGTCTTTTGAGGTAAGATAGATGGGATGTAGTTATTGTAGTTGTCTTAAATATAGTGGTGCTCTGAAAGGGAATGCAATAATGCATAGGGTAAACCAGAATCATTTTTATTTACGAATAGGTGGGCGTCTCAACAATGCGATAAGGATGGAATCCCGAAGATACCTGAAAATCTTCGAATGGTTTTGAAAAAGGCTATCACGATGATCCGGTTCCCACTGATGTCGGTGAAAGACTTCTCCCTTCATGTTGCCCCGACAGAGTTACTTTCAGACAAAGAAATGGTCGGTGTTTTGGTGTACTACAGCTTGCCTCCATCAGAAAGGTACTAACAGTTCAAACAAGAATAATATTTAAGGTTTCTTTGTTGATTGTTTTTCTTCAAGTACTTAATGGACTTCTATATTTGCTCTACAGGGCTAATGCGTACAAGTTGGCTTTCAATTGCAAGGAACGAAAGGTCAGGACGTTATTGGTGAAGGAAAGAATTTCTCTTTGCAACATGAGGTACGGTACATTACTTACTTTCTCAACAAGCTATAGACGAGATCGGAATCTACAACGACGAAACCCTTTTCTGGTGTACTGTAACTGGAAACAATTAAGTGCGAGCTTGTACTGGAGACAATTGATAGCTAGAACTGGGATCAGCATGTTCCCAATTCCCAAACTGGGTATATGTACACTGGAAAGGGCCTTTTGTAGAGTACAGTATGGCTATCCTGACTGCCCAGAATTTAAAGCTAGAAATTAGAACTGAAAATTCCGATCTCGTTATTATAGTTTAGGTCCTGATTTGAAATTTGGATTAAGTAAAGGCTAACATTCGAATTCGTTTCTTAGTCTCATGTCTGATAGAACAATCTCGATCCATGGATTCTCATTTTCGGGAATGGATTCCAACAAAATCGGGTACGCCCCAACATCCCTTTACCTGTACAACTCGAAGAAGGGAATGAGCTACGCTACTTCTTACACGGAAACAACCATTACAAATGAAGGAAAGGATAGGTTCTCCGTGAAGTTCAAGATGCCCATCACCATTCGCCCCAATGAATGGTACATTTCATCGGAGATGACCATTGTGAGTTAAATTAATTTGCCTTTTTTCGTTTCAATTCCAAGTACCTAGTAATGTTGAAAAACCTCTAAAACGTACAAATAAATCAAATTTCAGGGACGACAAGGCGCATCACCTGTGGAAAAGGAGACCTGGGTGTCAGTGAAGAACCGTCAAGCAGATGTGAATTTCCAGTTCCAAGTTCATCCTGTTAAGGAAATTAATGGAGTTTTGGAATACGCCGTTCCTGAAGTTATTTTTACTCTCTTGTAAATACATGTTAAGAACGTGAAGCTGATATATATGATTGTATGTAGAAAAATCAACTATTATTATTGTTAACTGAGTGAATTTTGTGTTAATTTTTGACATTTTTTATATGGCGAATATTGTCAAGTTTGAGCTATTTACAATTCTTGAATTTACAGTAATATGTATTGTATTGTTTAGAGTGTGCATAGGCATTTCTTTTATAGTTTTGTTTCTCTTCTTTTACCACACCTTTGTTTTATTTGAAATATTTTTGATCGTATGCTAAATTCATTGAAGTTCAATGAATGTATAAGTAGATGGCTTATTTCTATTTTTTGCTTCTGAAGATGTATGATAAATGGATTTTACACGCTTCAGTTTTACGAAGCATAATATTAGCGTATTCTTTGATAATTAATGTTCTTATGTGAAACATGCAAAAAATAAAAAGTCTCCAGGTTTCTTAGAGTATTCTTGTGTATGTAATTATAACAGAAAATCTTTCCACCTTCACAATGCGTAGAGAATTGTAATCAGGTCATATATAAGTATCTTTTATTTTTGTCCCATATCATCATGATGTACCTCGTACAATTGAAAATTATGGATTTATGAATGTGATGTGAAATCGATACATAAATAATATTTAATTCTCACTAGTAGCATTTGACTATAACTAAATACAGAACTAGAACCGAACCTGAGTCAGTTTTACTTATTGTAATAATTAAATGAGCCATGAGCTATGAATGAACCTAACGGTCGAAAAATCCTTAATGAATTTTTGAAACAGCTAACGTTTTTGTTTATGTTGGCCTTTTGACATTCTCAGGATGGGAAAGACTTTTTATTGGGTCTTTTGTAAGTTAATATTTGATATATTTGTAGTCAGTGTTATAAGTCTGATACACCGGGAAGAGAATGCATAATTCACACTTTTTAGGATTTTTATGAAAAAATTAATTTTCTAGCAATCTTATTCTAGGTAATGTATTGAGATGTTGAAAATAAAGAAAGACTGTTTAGTTTCCGTTAACTCATTTTTGTCTGTTTTGTTCCTCTTTGCACTTGTTCATGATGCTGGTTTTTGGTTTCTTCAGACTTTGTTTCTTACTTCAGTTGTTACTTCCATACGAGCATCCCAATTCCATGCTTTTTCCACAATTATTTAATATACATATTCTTAATAAGCGTTACATTATAGCATTACTCAGACAATTTTTGCCCGCCATTTAAAGAGAATTAATTAATGTAATAAGCATTCAATTTATTAGCGTTTTCTGCGGATAGGCCTGTCCGACTTGTGTCGTCGTCCAATACGACGCGACCGCTCTCGATATCACCGAAGTTATCTCACTCTCATAACTCGTTTATCTTCAAGCTTCTCTCACACTCCATCTCATAGCAATAGCAAAGCAATCACAAACAACATAATGAATAGGATGAACTCGTCTGCTACAAGCAACTATTTACTATACTGTTGTGAAGTGAAGTGGAAACGATAATCGCATATCGCCAGTCACACAAACATACACGAGTAAAAAGTCTCACTCTCACTGCTTTTATGCCCACAGTTAACCCTTTTTTGTGCTTGCTGGAAAGCAGATGAACCTTTATGCGGCATATATGTTCATGATTTTTATGATTTGGTATACTACCTTGTGTGTAAAAACTTGATTTTTATGATAAAAACATGCGGAAGAAAGACCATAATGATGATAATGGTGAATGGTACCTTGTACACCAATGTTAACATGTATTCCAGATTACGACATTCTCAAGGCTCTGTTAATGGATTGCAATTAATATGATTGCGCAAACCACAAGCATTCGACCAATGCATTTCCGATTTCACCTACATTAGGGTTTGGGTTACCATATAACAACAAGCAGTAACGATAAAAGAAAAGGTTTTACTTTTTAGCTTATATCGTTGTTTGCTCCAGGTCAAGCCAAGTCTCTCGTGCTTGACCTCCACCAGGCTTACGTTAACGGTTACGAGATGTCGTCCAGTTTGGTGGGTCCGTCCTGGATATTTCCAGAAATGGTATCATTTTTAGTTCGAGTAAGTCTTTACGTTTTGCCATGATTTTAAAAATCTTTAATCTATTGCTAGAATCGGAACGAAATAGGTCTGGAAGCAAAAATATGAAAATGCATTTGGTGGGAGGTATTGGCATTGTTAAAAACTCATTTTCTGTTATTCACAGTGTAGTGAACTTGTGGCGATGATGTGCATTGTCGAAGTACCTAAAATGGGATCGATGGAAGCGATTCTCTTACTCACCAGTGCCCTTATCTTTTTCCTTAACTGCTTTGAATTCTCAAAGCCGCCTCGCCAAGTAATGTCATTAATTGAAATGAAATGAACATATGATGTTGAATGAATGATGAATGAATGTTGCATGTGATTTCAAACTACTAATTTGTTCTAAAAATTCTTTGGATTCTCCGCAGGTAATATTTTTATACACGCTATCAGCTCTTTTAAGTGGAGGTAGTGTGCTACTTATGGTAGGTGAAGCTTCGATAAACCAGCAATTCTCAACTGAAAAATATTACACAACGGTAAGTTAAGGGATAGCAAAATGTAACGAAAGTTTTGTTAAAAATTCTTACTTTAACCAGTTCTTTTAATATTTTGATATATTATTATGTAGATATTTGAGTCACTTGCTGCGTCAGGAAGCGCGATAGTTATGGGCTATTTCTATTTGTTCCATAATGAAAGGAAACAAGTATAAAATTTTCTTGAAGCTGCTACCCAATTGTGAGTTTAAACTTTGAACACAACCACGCACAACGAACGCGACCCGATGTTATAATTAAAGTCTCAAAACTATTAATTACAGTTTATGAAAAATTTTATTAACATTTTTGTTTGTAAATACCGCAAGGTGATTCAAAATATTATAATAATAATAACTAGACACGGATATTTAGGGGTAAGATTATTTGTAACAATTTTATGATTATTACCTAAATACAAAACAGGCAAATTAAAACTTATGAGGAAGAGCCTAGCTTGCTTTCTGCTTCTTTTTTCTTACGGGCTTCTTCTTCCTTCTCCAATCTGTCATGCTCATCGATAAGCTTTTGGATTTCTCCATGTTTCAAGGTGGTCATCTTGGTTCTATCATTCTGCCTGGTTAGCGTCGCAATTTCCACTATAAAAAGATGGAAGAAAATCAGCATTACTCATTCATAACAAAATCATTACATTGGCATTTTAAGAAAATTAGTGGAGAAAATTACTTACGTTTTTCAGGGCTCAGTTTCGCTGTATCCAAAGTTTTGCTCAAAATTTTGACGACCATTGCTTTAGCTTCATCAAGGGTAATGGTGTCTTTAAAGTCCTGCTTCAGCATAGAAATTGCTGCCTGTAAATCAATAAAGACAAAATGATAAATTCTTGCTGTAGCTGAACGTTAGAAAACTTGTCTTTATAAGATTTTAGTATAAGCACTTACATTACTGTTGTTTCCAATGCAAGTTGCTTTCCATCCACCATAATTTCCACTTGGATCTGATTGATACAACTGAAATCCGTAATGCTTATCCCATCCCATGTAGAGAATGGACACACCAAATGGACGCTTTCCTGCAAGATACGTCAAATATGAAATGATTGAATTATTAAATAAAATATCGTAAAAATGACGGAAATCAGTTATTTTGAAGACGCATACCTCCGTATTGGGTGTAAGCTTGTTTCACATCACAGAGAAGAGTTACCAACTGCTCACATGGCATTGGCTCGCCATATCGCAACAAATAACGCTGAGCCATGAGACGCAAGTGATTAGTAAGCACATTTGCGTCTGACGTAATTCCAGCAACGCTGCAGACCATATCACTAGAAAAATAAGATACCATTAGAAAATTAACATTTAATTTTAACGAACATGAATATGACACCAATAAAATATGACAGTATTACACCTACTCATGCAACTTGTAGATTTTGTCCGAAAACGTATTTTCATCATCCAGAAGAACGTTCGTATTTTTCTTTTCAGCAGCCAAAATTATTCCATCCGCCGCAAGAATTCCGAGACAAGTACCTGCATGGCCAATAGCCTCCATGGCATACTCCACTTGATACAATCGCCCTGTGTATAAATACAATTCAAAAATCAACAAATATCGCACAATCCCTGAAGCCCAAGTAAATAAATAATTTTTAATAATTATAAAAATATTATATATGAAAATACCTTCTGGGGAGAAAATTGTCGTCCGCGTATCATATCTACGGGCCTATAAAACACCATTAAATTATACGTGTTAATTTACTTTTTTAATTCATTAATGACTATGCAGAATCCTTAGGTAGGTAGGTATTTAAAAGTAAAGAACAATGCAATAGGAGAACAGACTGACATTCTTCACGTAGCTTACGCATAAGCTGAAGTCAATACTATTTAGCTAATTAAGGCTTACCATCTTGCTTACGACTTTTTACTGAGCGAATCCACAAGAAGATACTTGAAATTCTTCCGTTTTAATTACAGGTGACGAGCTAGTATGCCTCGATGTTCGAAAGCAGAGACCTGTAAAAAATATAACAACCAACAAATTAATTAATTAACGCATAAAATCACAAAAACAACACATCACTGTTTCAAAGACTACTTATTCTGAAACTACAAAGCTGTGCAATCAATTGCCTATTTGCTAACAAATTGCCACTTAAAAGTTAACTGTTATAAACACCTGACATCAATCCATGACATGGTATTTTTGTTTAATCATTGTTCACTTTAAGGCGAAAATGCACTTTGAAAATAAACCGTGAAAGTAAAATGCCAATTAAAAGTCTTACTAATTTTATCAAACAAGTCTTTTCTTACCTCACCAGTAGTTAACTAACGATGATGACAATTAAATTTTATTTTTTCGATTGGAAGGAAAACAAACCAAGAAGAGCAGGTCAAGTCAACAGAAACACCAACAAGCTGAAAGACACAAAATCATCCTGCTTGTCATTTGGTATGACTTGCAATCTTGCTGTTCAATGGACAAAAAGTTGGAATTCTCTTCTTCGGCAAAAGTAAATGAATTTTCCCACAGAAATGCTGGGGCTTCCTGAGACAAGCTGTGTAATAGTTCCAGGTGTACCGTATACAATACACAGAGACGAACCTAACAATAAGCTCTAATCCCTCCCATACAAGCAAGCCATTGAACATGGAATGAATGGATAGCGCCAGAGACAGTGCATTTACTTTACACACAACTCAACTGGATGTTTTGTTTTGTTTGGTGGAGGAGCAAGCGAGTAAATTGGCTTTATAGTCAAACATTGACTTAAATTAAAACATTTTATCTAAAGTTTATGATCTTCTTTAACAGAGATCTGAATTTTTTACAATTAAAGTTAACAACTAGTTAAAATAGTTTGATTAGTGTATTTATTCTGTAGTTTATATGTTAGTTAGTGAGTGAATCCTCAGAAAGTGTAGAACTTTGTTTTTAAAAAACTATTCATCTGCTGAATTTAAAACAAGTTAATTTTAAGGATATTTATAGTAGAAGTAGAAGTTAATTAGTCGCATTATAGGTCTTACGCTTAAACTTCACATCGTGGAAGTACAAAAAGTAAACTGCCAGTGGCAAAGCTATATACCTAAGCAAATTTGAAGTGGGAGTTGAAAGTGGGGGAGGTGATACTGCGCGAGGGGAGAAATATTTAACGGCGGAGTTCTCTGGGTTATGTTGTCTGCCTCTGCGACTACAAAGAGACGCCGGACATCAATGTCCTCCTCAGCGAGTGTAGCGAGTCGGGAGGATGACGCTGGGAGCGTGGATTTGGATTACCAACCCGAGGCGAAGAGGAAGAGGACTGTGAAGATGGACCCAGTGGGGGATGATCCAGTCAGTGCCTTTTTAAAATATTTTATTTAATATTACATATAATGGAAATTATATACATTTAATTTTAATGGTGGGGGAGTAGTTCGTCTAAAAAATTTGTTTATTTGGTAGATTGAGCAGTGCCAGCAGCTTTATGACATCATTCGTAACCACAAGAAGGAAGATGGTGCTCTTCTATGTGAAGCTTTTATCCGAGTTCCAAAGCGCCGTCAAGAACCAGCGTATTATGAGGTAAATTTTTCGTTGCTTATCATTAAAAATTATATACTATTTGAAAGAGACTATGGAATACTAAAGAGTTTTATTTATTTACAAATTTAAGGTGGTTAGTAATCCCATGGACATGCTCAGGATTCAACAGAAGATTAAAATGGATGAATATGATGACATTGAGCAAATGTCTGTCGATGTGGATCTAATGGTGGCTAACGCCAAAGCATTTTACAAACGCTCTTCGCAAGAATATAAAGATGCTTGTGATCTTTGGGATCTCTTTGTTGAAAGCAAATGGCGAATATTTGATCGTGATAGTCCCACCGAAGACAGTGATCGAAAAGGGAAAATAATTTTGAAGATGGGGAAATTAGTACGTAGATACAATCTTGAACTATATATTTTGTGTGGCAATCTATGTATATTTTTAAAGCTTGCCATTAGTAAATTTGTTAACACTTAACTCTGTATGATTTTTCAGGCTCGACGTGCTGCAGCTGTTGAAGCCCGAAAACCAACCATTGGAGACGATGGGGAGACATCTGAGTCGTCATCTACTACAACAGATAGACACGATGATCTTGAAAAAGGAGACAGTATCCTTATGGACAACCTAGAGGAACTTTTCTCGGCGGTTATGGTGGCGAAGGACGTTGATGATAGATCTTTACACACGGTTTTTCAGCTTCTTCCTTCAAGGCGGCAGTATCCAAACTACTACGAAATCATCGAAACTCCCATTGATTTGAAAATGATTGCTGGAAAAATTCAAAACGGAGAGTATAATTCGTTAGCGGACTTGGAAAGGGACTTGATTTCAATGTTTCGAAACGCCTGTACTTTTAACGAACCTGGGTCTCAAATTTATAAGGATGCAAAAACACTGAAGCGGATTGTAAACGCAAAACGCGTGGATTTGGAAAACCGAAAACCAACTGGTTTGACTCCCGGGAAAACAAGCGAAAGAATCAGAAATCGAAGGCTAAGAAGTGGCTTGTCCCACTCTGCAATTACCGCTGCTCTCCAATATGAAGATGAATCAGAAGAAGAAGACGTACAAGAGGTCGATGAGGAAGAAATGGAGGTGGACGAAGAAGAAGTTGAAGACGAGGAGGAAGAGGAAGGTGAGGATGAGGATTTTGATGGGGATCGTGAAGATCCAATGTGGCTCCTCTTCGAGCATATCTCAAACTTTACCAACCCTGGCGGAGCCGTTTTAAGCGACCCATTTCGGCGACTACCCTCACGGAGATACTATCCGGATTACTATAAGGAAATTAAGAATCCGATCGCATTATCGCAGATTAGATCCAAAATACAAAGAGGAGAGTATGCTAATCTCACACAAGTGCAAGCAGACATGAACATCATGTTTGAGAATGCAAAAACTTATAACCGCCCCGATTCCGCACTCTACAAAACAGCATGCAAGCTTCAGAAAGGTATGCAAATAAAGGTGCAGGAACTGCTGGATCAAGAAGATGGGGTCTCCTCAAACGATGGAGATGACGAACCTGCGAAAAGGAACATTAACACAACACCACTTCCCACTTTAGTAATGGAAGGTGCAGCAGAAATTCTCCCTCAGACAATTGTTCCTGACAAACCTCCCGGCCTAGAGATTGCAGTCCCACCTCCTGTTCCCGTTATTGTGGCTCCGTCTCCGGTAATAACCCCTGTAAAACCTCAGACATCCCCAAAAAAGGTTAATCCCAAGAAAAGTAGGGAATCTGGAGGATCTGGAGGCGGTGGTGGTGGCGCCTTACCATTTTCAACGAAGACTAATCCCCACAAAGGCATGGAAAGAGAAGATCCTAAAGCTGCTGCTGTCAGGGACGAAATCAAGAAAAGATTGCGCATTCTCTACGGTACACTAGTTGACTATCAGGAACTGGATGGAAGATGTCCTATCTCATTGTTTATGGAAAAACCATCCAAGAAACAGTATCCTGATTACTACCGAGTTATTGCTGAACCTATCGACATGCTTACTATTAAAACTCGTATCGATTCAGACACTTACAATGGAACTGATGAAGTTATAAAGGATTTTAGAGTAATGTCAAACAGACTCTCCTGAATTTTTTATTTTAAAAATATATTTTAAAAAATGTATTTGTGAACTAACAATGCTTTTCATTATCCCTCTTGTATAGCTAATGTTCAATAATTGTCGCCAATATAACGAAGAAGGATCATTAATTTATGAGGACGCAAATAAGTTGGAGCAAGTTTTGAATGATAAGCTACGTGTTATCGGTCCGGATCCGTCCTTAAAACCCAAAAAGAAAAAGTGAGTTATCATTTATCATGCACAGAAAATATGTATGAAAATTAATTAATCACTTGAATGTTATGAAAATCCTTAATTGAATGTTGATAATTGTTTTCCAGAAAGCGTAATCCTGCTTTACTCCAGAAACAGAAAAGATTACTGGAGACCATTAAGGAATATAGGGACAAGAATTCACGACAACTTTCAACCATTTTCCAAAAGCTCCCTTCCAAAGCGGTATGGCTCAGTTAATATATCTGTGAATGTCAATGTGTACTTTGTTACAGTATTTATATATGTGCTCTCATGTCTCACATTTTAGGAATACCCAGAGTATTATGACGTTATCAAAAGCCCAATCGATTTGGAAAAAATCTGCAATAAGCAGAGAAACGGAACATACGAGTCTCTTGACCACATTGCTAATGATTTCATGCTGATGTTTGATAATGCTTGTAAATTTAACGAGCCAGACTCGCAGATTTACAAAGATGCGTTAATACTTCAGCGTCTGCTTCTTCAAACAAAGTTGACAATTTCTTCTGAAGATGGAATTCCCGATGTTCCTTGCTCTGTCAGAGAAATATTAACTTCCATATTCACATCCGTTTATAATCATCAAGATGAAGAAGGAAGATGCTACAGTGACACGATGGCAGAACTGCCAGAGTTTGATGAATTTGATGGACAAAAGTAAAATTGAAATTATTGTATACCTACATACGCCGTCTAGATACATATACAGCAACATACTGATGTGAATGTTACACATGTGCTTATTTAACTATTCTAGGAAGCGAGCCATTTCGTTGGATCTTATAAAAAATAGATTGGACAGGGGATTTTACAAACGATTGGATGTTTTTCAGAAAGACATGTTTTTGTGTTTTGAGAGAGCAAGAAATTTATCTCGTACCGACTCGCAAATTTTTGAAGATTCAATAGAGCTTCACTCATATTTTATCAGGTACACTGTCAGAAAAATATTAGAAATCTATGACCTTTCAGTCTTATCTTTTGTATCGGCAACTTACTGGTTTTTAATTTTTAGAACTCGGGACGAACTTTGTGCTAAAGGTGACGTCTTACAATCACCTGCATTGGACTATGGTTTGCTACATCTAGAAAGGTCAGTCGCGACGATAAGAGCAGTAAAGAGGGAAAAAGAAATTCCTCAGGAAGAAGATCTGGGAGTCCTTGACATTAAGAAGGAGGAGGCGAACTCTAGTCTTTCTGCACAGGTATTTTCACTCCTTGGTAAAATTACCGTCCAAGTTAATAAATATTCCTAAAATACTAACTTCCATTTTTTTGCAGACTGAGAGCTACAATGATCAAGTGTACTGCGTTGGAGACTTTGTGTACGTCAGCCCATCCTACAATGCCGACGCTTCGAGTGACGGTTCTGGTACAGGAGGTGGCAACGGTGGGGCTGTAAAGCCAAACATTGCGAACATTCAAAAGCTATGGACAGCGCCAGATGGAACGAAAATGTTTGACGGAATATGGTTCTTCAGACCAGATCAGACATATCACCTTCCCACGCGCAAGTTTCTTCAGAAAGTATGAATGCATACATACATTTGAGACAGCATAGGACTGAATTATAACCTTTTGTATTTTATTATTAATTCATTTTCTATCTTATCACTATTAGGAAGTTTTCCGGAGCGAGGTTCGGTCTACAGCCATGCTCAGTGAAATTGTTGGAAAGTGTTACGTCATGACCGTTAAGGGGAAAGAGTACTTTAACCTGGCCCCAGAAGGATTTTCAGATGATGATGTTTATGTGTGCGAGTATCGCTATTCCTCTCGCGGCCGGTCGTTTACAAAGCTAAAGTTGTGGGGCTTTGGAAATGACCGAGTGAAACTATTGCCGCGTCCCAAAGCACTCGAACCAATTCGAGTTGTGTCAGTGTTCAGCGATCGTGTGGTCAACCACAAAGAGGACTTTTTAAAGATGGAAGACGAGTTGGATAAAGCACCAACTGAACAGTTTCCGGTTCGAAAAAAGTTGATATAATATATGCATTGTTACTTGTACTCAATAAACTAACTTTGAACTTTTTTTCTGAAAAGACTGATTTTCAATTGCAGAATATTCGTTCGCCAATCCCTGTTCCTGGAAGGGAAGAGTTAACATTCTACGAGCAGTATAATCTGCCATTTGGTCCAGTACGAATGGGAGATTACGTGTACGTCCGTGTGGAAAATGGAAAGAAACTTGTTGCCCGAATTGATTCAATGTGGACGGATGTGACGTAAGTTTTGAAAGCATTAAATACATCGTAAAATTAAATATATTAATTATTTATTAATAATCTTGGATTGAATGCGAATGCTTGTAGGGGTACCGCTTACTTTCATGGACCATGGTTTACATCAATATCTGAGATCAGCACTACTGGCATTCCTCCAGGAAGAACATTTTATCAGCAGGAAATATTCCAAAGCTCTATTGAAGATACGAATCCATTGCTCAGCATTTGTGGAAAATGTTGCATTTTGGATATTGACGATTACAAGAAACGTGCGTATTTTTTACAGTAGTTGGATTTGCGTCAAGTATTGATTTCAATTACTCGTACTAACTATGTTATTGTTTGTTTCTATCTTAGGACGACCAACCGAAATTCCTGAAAGGGATGTTTTCATCTGTGAATCCTTATATGACGAGGCTAGGCGAGAAATTCGAGCATTCGAGGGGTTAAAGAAGATCTACTGCAAAGACCCTGGAGTTCACAGGGACGAGGTTTACTTTTTCAGACGACCTATTACCACCGTTCGCGTTGACATTGATGGAACAATTATCCCAGAGAATGTTCCCAGGTCAAAGGCTGTTGTGAAAACAACTCCTGTAAGTGGACGAATAACTGTCATAAATCATCTTAAATAAGTATTTCATGTTTCTACTTTTGTAATTTGAACTTGTGTAAAAAAACTCGTTTCCAGATGTCACCGGCAATGACCCCAAAGATTGAAACTGATCACATTACTGAAGACTCTATGGACTTTTCTCCTCCTTCTATGGGTTCCCAAGACTCGCAAAGTGCTACGCCAAGTATAGGTACGCCTTCCATAGGGACTCCTATACAAACCACTCCTGTGGTCAAGAAGGCAAAGACTCCTGGAAAGAAATTGGTTACTGGGTATATCCTGTATTCGAGTGAAGTTAGAAAATCCGTCGCTGAGAAAAATCCAAACAAAGGCTTTGGAGAAATCAGTCGAATGGTTGGGACAGATGTAAGGGAACAATTTCTGTACTCATTTACACATTAAATCTTACAAAATATGTCATGTATTTGAAAATATCAATTTGGATTTTATTGTTCTTTTAATAGTGGAGAAAAATGTGCCAGGAAGACAAACAAAAATATGAAGAGCGAGCTCAAAAAATTAATCAACAAAAAGAGGCAGCAGCGAAAGCTGCCGCTGCTGAAGCTAGTGCTGTTGCCGCTGCCGCGGCGGTTGCTGCAGTGGTAGCTCAGAATGCAAATCCATGCTCCACAATGGAGTCTCCAGCCCCACCGCCGTCTCCAGCAATTCCTGCTACTCCAATTCCAGCAACTCCAATTTCATCGAAGAGCAAAGACTCATCGAAAGATGTTGATATGGTCGCGGCAACCGCTGCTCTCAAAAAGGATCCGGATTGGATTTTTGAGTGTTGTTGGGATGGATGTGACTGGCAATTTGAGGACGCACTCGATCTTATTGAGCATTGTATTCAAGAGCCGAAGGGACACGTTCCTACATACTTCAAGGATCAAAATCCTAATGGTACGTAATCCAAAACAATTGAGATGTAGAATCTACATAGTTGATGTCGATAGGTAAAAGTAAATTTCATAATTGTGTGGTTATGTTCCGCAGAGGGGGAGTTCCAGTGTCACTGGAAGAATTGTACACGAGTAAAAAAAGGTGTCAACCCTTTCCCCACCTTATCTCGTCTTTTGAAGCACGTGAAGGATATTCACGTTATGAAAGGAAATGGAAGAATTATTCATCCGGATATGCGCAGCAAGTAAGTTAGCTAGTTGTCGTGTAGTAGTAGCCTATAAGATGTATACATTTTTCATGGGTTAATGTTTTTGATTATCTGATAACGCTGCAATGAAGGAATATTCAACTGTCAAGAACCACCTTGGCGAATAAAGCGGCGGAGTCAGCCGCTCCTTGTGAGTTAAATTTTTAATTACTTGACGTGTCTTTTTATTAATTTGTAGGAGATGTATGGCTTCTCGTAACCCTAAAACAGCTGCAGTTATAAAAGCCAAATCGTTGGCTCCAAGCGTTATAGCGCCTGTTGCGCACATAGGTGGCGTACAACTACATAATTCTTCCTTTTTGATGCCTTCTAATTCGCCTTCGCTTATTAGTGAGTTTTTGTTTGTGTTTTGTTTTAATTTTTAATTTGGTTTTTATTTATTTATAATTTACTTTAAACTAACTCAAAAGATACAGCATTGCACGACTGCTCAATATTATATGATTTGCCCTTATGCGAATTTTCCAAGTGAGGTGCTAGATTTCTTATAAGTGTGTGTAATTATTTTATAGAGAATCGCTTATTGGCTGTTTGTCAATTTGTGCATTCTGCATGAACGATTTCAAATGAATTTATTGGCTGGGTGTGACGGAATGATTTGTATTGAATATTGATAAACACTCTCTGCAAAAGCAACTTAATCTGTGCCTTTTGTCCATGCAATAGTGAATTTTTACTAAATGAAGATAATATTGAACTAATAATATTACAGCTTCGTCCAGTACAGCAGTGCAGTCTGCACCACAAGCATCAGCTCGCCCACTGCCTCCACCAGAGCCGTTGTTTGTGGCAGTACCTCCTAGACCGCAGAAGCTGCTCCATTCTGAAGCATACATCAGGTAAAACAATTTCCTAGTCCATCAAATGTCTACATTTTCCTTCAAGAGATTATATTACAACAATTTTAATGTGGTATTGTTCATAGGTATATTGAAAGCCTGCATGCGAAAAAACGCAAGATGACGGATTGGGAGAAAACACTTAAAGCAACAAAGGAAAATACGAAAGTGCCGGACGAGTCAAAATTGCCGAGGCAGTGGTTGGCCAATGGAGCAGGCCCACATGGATCTGTTTCAAGCGCACTATGGGCACTTCGTGATTTTATGATGAGAGACGCACTCAATTTGCATAAAACCAATTAGAAGGAGCGGATGGCTGCAGTGGATGACCATTAACAAAAGATGTTATACAAGTGGAAATTGTGAATATGTAGATTTTTTACTTAGAGATGATATACCAAAAATTAAACTGTCGATTTTAATACATATGTTTATTGTGGTATCAGAAGTATAGATTCGTAAATTTATTTAACAAAAAATCTTGAAGAATTGATAGTTGTTTTTATTTATATGATTTTATTCGTAGATTCGTATTGTAAATTTGAAATAATAAATGAATAATTACTTAGATTGAACATGATTCCAGTAATCCTTTCACAATTTTTAATGCTTGTATTCATGGTGTGGCTGTGGCAAATTACTTTCACGGCTTGGTCGAAACATGCTGGACAAAAGACTTCCCTTGTTCAAGTTGATGAGTCATTTTTTTCATCATATTTTCATACATAAACGATCAACTTGTTTATGTCATCTTGAAGGTTATCGTTCTCATTGCTTGATGATTATCAAATTATCATTTATTTTTGTTTTGAACTCATTCGGGACATCGATAAGATCATACGAGCTACCGATTGAGGCACACGTATGACAATATTTAATTTACACGTAGATTTGAATTTGCGAGAACGTAAGTATTTTTTAAGAAATGGAAAATTCTCTGTACTGTTGAGTTGATTACTAATTATGATAATTCATTCCCTTGTTTGCTAAAACATTTTACCATTTTGCAACATTTACTACTAAATTAATTGATTAGTCATTTCCTTGTGTAGTTCACAAATACACATAACGTGTATGTAAATAAAATCCTTTGCCCTTCGACAAAAATAAATAGCGTGAATTAAAAAATACTTATGTACAGCAATGCATACACATTCACATTCTCACGAGTAAAATTGAAGGTTGTAAGTTGTAAACTTTCAAGAAGCTTGTAAGCTGGTTTGCAAGTAAATTTTCCAATTACGCACGCACGCAAACAAAGACCGGACTGAAACCAAGACTCGACTGCAAGTTAATGGTATATGGACGGGTTGAGTTTATTGTTGTGTCATGCATGATGATGTTTATGTCATGTTGTGTTGCATGTGCGTGAATTCTGTCCTCCGTTGTCCGTAGACTACATCATACTTTGTCCATTTTTACGGCAGTGCATATGCTAACAAGCAAGTACTATTAACACATGAAGAATGAAGATCATGTAAATGCAAGATAATGTTAAAAATCACTGCCCCGTAACATTACAGGGAAGTAACCATCTTCATTCGTATCATTACCAGAGATGCTGTACATTTTTGCTATTAACGGCTGCTGGTCAGCAAGGTACCTACTATATAGGCATCTGTTATTATGACGTTTTCACAGATAAAAGTCAGATGCGGGAAGAATTTACTCACACACGATAATGACTTGTAGGCTAAGATCTCAGCATTGTTATCAGTCTCCTTTTAAACTTCTCTTGAAGTTGACGCAATGTCTTTGTAATTTAGAATGATTTGAGGTGAGTTTAATCCAAAAACAAAATAATAATGTAGATTGTATTTTGCTCTCCAATTTTCATGCAGAAGAAGGCATTTGACCGCAGACAGCTTCTGCCGGAGTTTTTTAAAGAGTTCTTGGACTTACCGGTACGCTGACGCTCATGTTAGATAAATTTAATAGAGTGAAATACTTTAAGACTATAATTTTGCATGAGAAATATATTTAGTCTTAGCGAACCATTTGTATGGAAATGTTAAAGCGTGTACTTCTTCAACACTTCTGGCATTCCCATAACAGATAGCTCACATTTCCGGTGGAAAAAGTGCATACTAAATTATCCAGAGAAAGAAAACTATTTTTATTAACCTTCAATGTCAAAGTTTTCGTTTTCCAATTCCCATGAGTTAAAATTCTGCATACTACACGGTGCAGCGTTGTGCAGGAACTTTACATGGGGTAAAATGAAACAAAGATTTGTTGAAACAACGCTACTACCAGAATGAACTTATATACGCAATCAACTAACTTGTTATATGAATTTAATTAATTTGTACCTGTTCACCTGAGGATAAATTTTACAATTTTCCTTAAATACGCACAAGTGCAAGCATAAGAATGATATTGCGTGTATTGCAAAAGACTTGAGTGTGTATTTGCTTTGGATCAGACTTGACCACTCATACATCATATTATTGTTGTGTTTTAAATATGGAAATTCTTTGTCTTATCTGTCGTGCTTCGTTGTTACACGTATATTAGGTTATATTAATATTGTGTGTGTAATCAAAACTGCTACTAGTGCTACTGCGGATTTGTTGGTGGTTATTTAACTCATGAACGTAGCCGAAAAATGCAAAACCATCAGTTGATTTGAAATTGCATAGAACAGCAAAAAGTCGATGACATGTATCGTTCAGTTGGTTTGTTCAACGTGGATAGTTAACAGAAAACTCAAATATATCTAGAAATATACATCAAGAAGTAATAATAAACTCAAACTGGAAAGTTAGGGTTAGACTTTGGACTGCTGAATTAAAACTGTCAATGTCAAATTATCAGCCCATGTATGCCATCATTATAGTGATAATGATGAGTCAGTAACCCAAACTTACAATTTAATCTAACTTGACTTATGACACGTAATATTAGATTAAAATCACTTCGTTTAGAGTTATTATTGTATACACCCACACACCCACTCTGACTCGGCCATCCATCAATCCTTCAATCAAGATGGAAAATAAATAAAAAACCGTCCAAGAGGTATTTTGATTCGATGTTGGTGTTTTCTGTATTTATCACCCAAAGTTGTGTCCAAATTCATCGTAATTACATACGCGATATATATGTACCTATACATTTTCTATTACATGCGCGTGTGTTATATTATAATTCGGGTAGTCATACGACTACTACAATGGCAATAGGTATTTATATTTACGCAAATCCGTCCGCGTCCCTATAGTCGACAACCGACAATATTCTTTCCTGGTTTTTCTCACGTTATCATTGTACACGAGTTTCCTATTGTTGCGCTAAAGAGTGTTACTTATCAGTTTCAGGTACTGTGCATTACCTGCAAACGGCTCAGTTATTTTTTTGTATGATTGCATGTATGCACAGGTAAAGTGTTATTGAATATTATGTTAGAAAAGCTATTCGTGTATGAATAACCACGTAACAGGTTGTACGCATCTATCATAAACATCAAGTTCGCAACGAAACCAGAGCAGAAAGGTTGAAGGTATATAACTTATTCTCATAATTTGCCATTCATGCATAAACTGTTAGACGAGCGTGGGTGTAGGTCAGCACTAAAACGAGCAGTCTATTACAAATAATTTACTGCATGAATAGTTGAATAGAACATAGATTAAGAGTATTTTGGGCAATATTTACAGTTTTAATTCCAATTTTGTTAGATAATCAAACAAGTTGAAATGGATTCGTGCAACAATCCACCCAAAATTGGGATATTGGGAGCTGGGTAAATTACTACATATTAAAAAAGTGCTAACGTTAGCATGAAAACATTTATTTCAAACTGTTAGCGAAATAGCATTCGAATATGATGTTTTTTCTTGACCACCAAAATCGTGTAGGTTTTCTGGCTTGTGTGCTGCCATTCAGATACAGAAGCAGATGAACATTGACAGTTTCACTTTGTTCGATGAAAACGAGGACGTTGGGGGAACTTGGCTTGTGAACACGTATCCCGGATGTGCGTGTGACGTACCAAGTCATCTTTACAGTTACTCTTTTGAACCCAATCCTAGTAAGTTTAACTTGAATGTCAAAAAATCGGCAGTTTATTGATAGCTCCAGACTTTAGCATAAACTTTTGCCTTTTGATATTGGGGCATAGTGAGATTGTCACTGTTTGTTACTTTATTCTCAATTGTTACTAAAAACTTTGTTTCCAGACTGGTCAAAAGCCTATTCGGGACAACATGAAATCTGGGAGTATCTTCGAAATATTGCCAAAAAGTACGACTTGTATCCAAAAATAAAGTTGCAACACAGAGTCCTTGCATCGGAATGGGATGAGACAATTTTGAAATGGAGAGTGAAAATTCTCAATCTCAAGACTGGGAAGGAGGAAGTGCATATATTTGATATTGTGTGAGTATACTCATAATTTGTGGCATACAAGAAAATGATCATCTTTTCTTCTCAAGCTTAACATATCTTTCCGAGTAATTTCATGATAATTTTTCATATGATTTTCAATTTATTTTAAAATGATCAGAATAAGTGGAATCGGTGGTTTGAGGGTACCCAATTGGCCCAAGCAATTTGAGCCATTCAGCAAGGAAAAAATGCACTCCGCTCAGTGGGACTCTTCCATTGAACTCAAGGACAAAGTTGTGGCAATTGTCGGGAGTGGAGCAAGTGCTGTGCAAATCATTCCAGAGATAGTGGGCAAAGTGAAGAAACTGATAGTGTATCAAAGGTAAATTAGCTGTCAATGATGAGTGTTTTATTACCTGCTAATGAAGTGCTTCAATTTCGCATGGCATCATGGCATTGTCGTGCAATTAAAATTCACATTTGTCTGCAATTTCAATTTTCATTAGACAAGCAGCATGGGTTGTGCCAAGGATGCAGATGGAGTTCCCCGAACTCGTAAAATGGACATTTGCAAATATTCCTGGTGTCCAGTGGGGACTTAGAAATCTTATCTTCTGGACTAATGAGTTTTGTCACTCTGCATTCAAACCTGACAGTTTCTTGAGTACTATGGGTAAGTTACTATCATGATGATTCATTGTCCCCTTTATGCATTCTGATTTATGAATACTTCATTGATTCTATATTTTGGTCTAAAAAGCCGTCAAACTTGGAAACTTCCACTTGAGCCGTCAAGTTGCTGACCCTGAGACACGAAAGAAGCTCACACCTAACTATAGATTTGGATGCAAACGAGTCACACCATCGAATGAATATTATCCTGCATTGTGCAAACCCAATGTCGAAATTATTACAAGTAAAATTACGGATGTTACAAAGGACCAAATTAAAAATGCGGATGGAACCTCCAGGAAACCTGATGTAAGTTTAGTGTAGAAAAAAATGCGTGAACTTGAGAAATTGAGTCCTTGGAAGACATTCATTCATAAATAATAATGATATTGTTAGCTGTTCATGACATGCACTGTCACCGTTTTTTACAACAGGTCTTGATCCTCGCAACAGGATTTAAGGTGCAGGATTTCTTCGCCCCGCTCGACATCAAGGCTAGAGGAGGGGAGGATTTGTTACGAAAATGGAAGAAGAATGGACCAAATGCTTACGCTGGAATCGTGAGCACATGTACTCCAAATACATTCTTCCTCCTTGGACCAAACACGGTATACTTGATTCAGACTATATAACGAGAACTATTTTGACCATGCATTTAATAGATAAGTGCATACCTATTACTATGTAAGTGCGAACGTCACAATGAAAGATGAATATTGGTTTAGGGTCTGGGACACAACAGTATAATATTTACTATTGAGAGCCAAGTCAACTGGACGATTGAAGTCATCAAGGAGATGATTAAGAGAAATGCCAAAACGGTAACAGTAAAGAAATCTGTGGAGGACCAGTATATGAAAGAGATCATGGAATCCATGAAGTCAACCGTGTGGGGATCGACTGATTGTGGTTCGTGGTACGCGGATCACAGAGGAGTGATCACGGCTCTTTGGCCGGATACTTTGATTGCATATTATAATCGTATAAAAACTGTCGACTATAATGATTTCGAGTTTGCGTGATAAAATGACATTTACGTACTTCCTTGCTTCTGTACTGTTCGTTTTACTTTCCTTTGACTTTCTTTGCAATTTAAAGTGTGATAAACATATTGCCAACGTATACATATTATTATATTATATTATTATTATTAAGCAATTACGGGACACGCTGTTTACAACTACTTTTGAATAAAGATAAGATAAAAAAGATTACAGTTGATACTGTAATTTAAATTATTAAAAGGTTTGAGATTATTTTGGAAATGTGTTTACTAACAGGCATCAAACTAATTAAACTGCATATACTGCTTGGTCACAACCCGAAATATAATAATTGTTTTAATTACCCCTTTGTTTATTTAATACTGTAAATAAATTAAGAAATGCTATTAATTAAATTATGGCCTATTATAGCAACCTTGCATTATATTCATTGTTGTGTTCAGTCTACATTTAAACAATAAGTACATTACTGTCGGCTATTGGTTGTGTATGGTGCTCCATTGTTATTAAGGTACCATCACTAGTGTTTATAGGTAAACGAATTCGATAGTACTACCCATACTATCATCACCTATATACAACATTGCTTGTTATAAAACTGGTTACTCTTATGTTGCTGATGTAGCGCCTTCTTGACAAGCTCCTGCACTGTCAAAAGGGATGATATGAACATGTACTCAAGTGTACTTTTAGTAGTAGGCATTTCTTAAAATCAGATATCGTATTTGATGCACATATCAAAGGCATCAGTATCGTATGAGTCACGGGTGCATAATTGTAGAAAATAATGACTATTAAGTTTTTTATCGTATATACGTTCACAAGCGCTTCATTCTAGTCAGTTGTGAACGTGCACATGTAGAGGTTAGTGCCTAAACATTTTGACTTGTGAATAAAAAGAGAAATTGTAAAACTTTCAAAATTTGGGCACCACATAACTTGTGAATTTCAAATTCAAACCAAAGGGTTTTAGAGCTGCAGTGTTTATTAAATTAAGCGAGATAATGGATACCGGACAAAAATCTGTGTGTATCGTGGGTGCAGGGTAAGTTTTGTGCTAGATTTCGTTTTTAACATCGTTTCGTGCTTCCAGAGTTTCATAAAGGAATTCCTTGAAAAAATGCTCAATGATACAATATACCTACATGATCTGTCCTGTTGGTTTAAAAAATTGTAATGTAGATTTTCAGGTCTTTGTGCTGCCATCAAGCTACAACAGCGGTTCCCCAAGTATAATTTAACCATATTCGATAGTAACGCCGACTTTGGAGGGACATGGCTCACCAACACGTATCCTGGTTGTGCATGTGACATTCCCAGTCATTTATACAGTTTATCTTTTGAGCCAAATCCATGTAAGTTTTCATATATTCATTCTCATACGGATATATACCTCGCCCAAAATAAAATACGAATACATGAAGAGATGCACCTAAATTGCGAAAATCAATTTATGATGCGAATTAATCTTTCCACAATACAAATTTTACTATAAAATGAAATTCTGTTTCAACTAGTATGGTCTTCCCAATACCCTTCCCAAATGGAAATTCTCGTATACATGAAAAGTCTAGCCGAAAAGCACAATCTGTACATCAAAGCAAAATTCCGTCACGAAGTAGAACAGATAGAATGGCTGGAGGATAGAATGAAATGGAAGGCTACTATTTTGGAAAAGAGTGAGAGCCGAAAGCAAATTCAATATTTTGACTTTGTGTAAGTAAAACAATGCTAAGCTAACTAGACCATAAGAGTGGTCCATCCAGAACCATCATATTATATTTTTCCAAACAAAGTTTTGCCGTATGCATAATATGTTGAACAACTAGGTTATCTATCATGATCATTCATCAAATATTTCCATAAATTGCTACATCCGCCTAAATTAGATAAACACGCATTCTTCTCCTTTCTACCAAATGTTTCCCACCATCGTAGATTCTGCGGCACAGGTGAATACCATTTGGCCAAAATCCCAGATATTTTCGCAACATTTCAAGGTCCAATGATGCACTCAGCGGAATGGAAATCTGAAATCGAGCTGGAGGGCAAAACGGTAGCCGTGGTGGGTAGTGGTGCAAGTGCAATTCAAATCATTCCCAGCATTGTCGATAAAGTTGGAAAACTTATTTCATACCAGCGAACTCCGGCATGGGTGATTGGTCGCCTTCAGTTCAGCATCCCGCATTGCGTACAATGGGCGTTTGCCAACATTCCAGGAATTCGGAGATTTTACAGAACATCCATCTATCTTGCTAATGAGATTCAATATCCTGCCTTTCAAATTCAAGGCCTTCTCAGTCACATAGGTACATTGTGTATTCCTCAATATAAAAAAACATGTCGATAGCAGTTCTCGTTGAACACAAATTTGTGACTTTTATTGAATTTTTAAAGGGATGGAGAAATCAACATCACACATACATACATATATTTTTTATCAACTCAACTCATTTTATGGATATGAAAATGAAACCACTTTTTTCTCCTCTGTATTGAACAGCTCGACCGATAGCGGTAATGTTGGGAAGGCTACATTTACGACGCCAAGTGACCAACTCTCATCTCCGGCAAAACTTGTTGCCAAACTATAGCTTCGGATGCAACCGTGTCTGCTTGTCTAGCGACTACTACCCTGCACTCAGCCGAGAAAATGTTGAAGTGCTGAGGGATGACATTATTCAAGTGACACATGACTCGATAGTGACGAAAGATCGACGAGATAAAATTGACGTAAATTGAAATCGATTTCTTCATCCTTATCCTCATAATAATAATACTCTTACATATTCTTTTCTTTGATAAGAGGGAAAAACCTATAATATCCCTCTTTTTACCTATACACACAAACATGGTATAATAATTCCATACATAATAATAAGCATGACAAGAGCGCTGATGTGCTATACTGATAAAAAAGTTGGCTGGATGTTGTCTCCTCGTTTAATGCCTAATGCATGTGACATCTCCATAATTTTCTATCTTGTTCATCATCATCAGAAACACAAATATTCTCTCCTAATAATTCTTCATGTATGCCCTTCCCAACATGCTCAGTCGTGTTACTCGAAATAAGGCTACCTACATAAATGGAGACAGGAAGTATCTCTGTATAATGTATGAATCACATTATCATAATGGATACGTTTTTACTTTTCTTTCTATAAAAACCAGGTTCTTATATTAGCCACCGGATTTCAAATCCATGAATATTTCGGTCCAATGGAAATTGTTGGGCGGAAAGGGGAAAACATCTTAAGGAAATGGAAAGTTGATGGACCATCAATCTACCTGAACATTGTATCTCACTTGATGCCAAACCTTGCCTTTATTCATGGTCCTGGTGTGGTAAGAATATAAAACTAAAAGCAAACGCAAGCAGCAAGCTTAGTGAAAGTATAGTTGAAGTGACAGAAAAACATTTTTTCGTTTTCTCCTTTTTCTACTCAACTAAACTTTTCTTCCTTTCTCTTTTCTTTTCAATGACATAACCTTCCGTGTGTTTGTGTGTGTGTTGTAGTTGTACGAATGAATACATATTATAAAAAATCTTTACAATTTAATGTGGAGTTTACTCTTCTCAATGGTTTTCATAAGATTGCCAGGTAGTCCGTCAGTACATCTGTGGCCACTGGCCACAATGGGCCAAGAGACCTAGGCCTTCTACCATTTTCGGTTAAATCCCATCGTAAATGAAATGGTTAAATTTTTCCTTAAAAGTGCATTTTGCATGAACTTTTGCCCGTATTCTGGCGTTACTTATCTACACCAGTTTTCAAGCATTTTATCAATATTTGTATTTGAACTACTATTGGAACAACTAGTGGGACAGCAAATGTAGATGTTTCATAGGAAAATTGGAAAAGCAATCCTTTCAAGTGTAGGAAAAAATAAAAGTGAAAAGAAAAGAGAAAAAAGGGAGAATAAATAGTTTTTTCTTCTTCTTTGGCTGACAATATTTTTATTGATTTGGATTCCAATATATGTGTGTGTATTTTTTATGTGTAAAGGATCTTGGCCACAACACTGGCTTATTTACGATTGAATGTCAGGTCAATTGGATTCTTGAGATGATAAACGAAATGGAACGAAGGGGAGCGTCAGCAGTTTCTGTCAAACAGCCCGTCGAGGACGCCTACATGTTGAGGCATCAACGGGACATGAATAAGACGATTTGGGCGAGCAACGACTGCGGTTCGTATTACGCCAATTCCAAGGGTCTGGTCACCATTGTCTACCCGAGAAGTCAAATTGACTACTGGCTACGCACAAGAAACTTTAATCCAGCAAAGTTTGACTTTTTAGTCAAAGAATAGTTTCTTCAAACTTTTAAACGTGATATTTTAGTATTTTCAAAAGTTAATTACCTACACAAATTATGTTGTAGGCTTAAAACTCAAAATTAATAAAATTATTATATGAATTAAGAATTATATATGTAACATGTTTCCTTACATTTTGCATGTACACCTTCACCAATTCCTGAATCGCAATCTCTACACTGACCTTGAGGGCAGCTAAAGTCATAGCGGTACAGTAAATCATGGTAGTAATTTGGCTTTGGTGGTTAGATCGTGGTAACGATCAATGTCAAGATGAACTCCACGTGGATGTTTGGAATACTTGTGAAAGCACTTAAACCGATGAGTTCGGAGAAAAATGGCATATCTGCAAATCATATTACGATCAGATACCAAAAACATGAAATTATATCCGTGACATTCAATGACTTTTCATACAGTCATCAGTGGTAATTCGTTGAAAAGTCAAACAGGTAAACCCGAACGAATACACAATAAAAAAATGTACCTACAATGGGTAGTACTACAGGATAAGCTCATTTTGTGCATTTTACACATATGCAGCGTAAAGGGAAATTAATTTCTTTGTCCTTGATGTCCTTGGGTAAATTGAAACCATGTAAAGTTAATCCATTAAAGACTCTATACCTACCGGTTGTAGTAACAATTAAATATGCCGCAGGTGACTGGTGATTCATTTAGAAATTCACTTTTTAATTTGATCATGCAACATTACGAGCAACTCTCTTAACTCTGTTATTCAGTATCCAGGTTCCAGATTAAATTGAAAACCTTCAAACTCTACTCTCTTCTAGATTATATACCTGGTTGT